>JAWZSL010000087.1:490000-881074 GCA_034769285.1 Lutjanus argentimaculatus
CAAAATTGAATAAAATACCCATAATGCAATGCAAGTAGTGATAATCAATTTCATTTGAAAAAGACAATAGTTTATACACGAAATATGTAATTTTTAGGCAATTACATGGAAGAAAACCATATTTTTATAACGTCCCTTTGTGGTCTTCGGGTCATATAGACCCGAAGACAGGAAGAGGGTTAAGGGGTTAAAATTTTGAAACTGAATGAATATTTGCTATGTATGGTGAGAGCTGAAGTTACTAATAGTATTCATAAAAAAAAGGAATTACACATTAATACATAATATTTATATTACAATCTTTATTGATGGGTATTTTTTACCCTTAGGGACACAGGTGTTGCACTTTTTTAAGGGATGCACGAGGGTTAAATGATCATTTGGGGCTTTTATTTTGCCGTGGTGGTGCGCAGCGATCAATTACATGTAGCGGAAACGCTGCTTATCTTCCCATAACTTGACACCGTCAGCAAACTCTAGGGTCTGTAGCAGCCATTTCGTTAACGGTAAGTTACAAAAATCACAACACTAATAATGTGAATTCTGTGTTATTGTTTTGACCGTTGAAAACGACCTACTGTATGAAGTTTATTGTTGTTCTGTTTCATTGAATCTGAATTTGAGAGAGAGAGAGAGAGAGACCAAAACTTGCTATGCTATGAGTCTCTGCTGCCATGGTTACCAACTCGCGGTGAGATACCGTCGCGGCAGCCGGCAGTTTGAAAAATGTTTTATCTCGGGAGTCGGACGTTTACCGTTCCCGTGACCGTCCACAATATATTTTTGCTGGTGGTCGGCAAAGTTTCACCGTCATTCTCTCGTCCACTTGAATGTCACCCGGTCTGACTGCCGTCTGCCGGACTCCATCCGAACGCTCCTCATTCTAAATTAATACGTCACTAACTGTGTCGACTCGGACCGAAAATAGTGGATCAATACATGCATGTTTACACTGTTGAATCACGTCGATCATCGGCTTAACTTGTTCTGCTTGTAGGCTAGGCCGTATAATATTTAAAAGCTCTTACTCACCTGTCAACTGTCAGTGTCGTCTGACGTGTCAACTGAAAATTTCCCGCGCCCTTCTGCACATCGATAACTTCCTGTGGTTTCAAAATAAAAGCTGTCCGGTGGCACGGTGTGTTATGCTGTTTGGACCTCTTCTTTTTTTTTCTCAGAAATTTTTACCGGGGTCCGGACCTCGGTGACCTCATAGCTGGCTACAGCCCTGCCCACAAGCTCATCTCTATGACTAATATCTTCAAACCTCTGCAACTCACACCAAAAAAGTCTAGATGGATAAATAACACTACAGGCCAGGGGGAAATATGAGTTCTTGAATTAGGGGTAACTGCTCCTTTCAAATCTTATAAATGTTTCAAATGTTATAAATACATGGAATGTAATGTCAAATAAATAATGTTCTGTAATAACTAATAAAAACAATCTTGAAAGCCAATGATGCACAGCTGACATGATTGATTAAGACATTTCTATTGTTCCATTGTACTCTGAAGCATGTGGTTTTGATAGGATTAATAAAGCAGGTGTGTGTGTGTGTGTGTGTGAATCACAGCAGCATGTTTGTTCTGTTGTTTTCCTGCTCACATGCACATACTACAGCTGTCCCCACACTTCTTCTCTTACACTCTCACAATGTATTTGACAAAATACATCTCACAGGTTTAAGTCATATATATGTACATATGATTTTATTTTGTATGAAATAAACAAAACTATATCCATGAGTTAGTACAAAATGGGTGAACACAAATTTTATAACACAATGTCAACAGTCTAGAAAAAGAAAAACAGTGCACACGATAATGTAGGCATTATGCCACACACACATATCTGTTCCACAACTGAGAGAGAAACACAGACGACTGCAAAAAACACCAGGAAAACATGTTCAAATCAAGAAACAGGAGAGAAGTCAGAGGGCTCTCTGTCTGTGTGGCCACATGGAGTGAAGTGCAGCACTGCTAGTGAAGAGAGGTACATTCATAGATGTAAGGGCTCCAAAAGTGCTCTTCCAGAAGGGCTGAGGTTCTATCCAGAACTATTTGCTTCTGAAGAACCTGTTTTTTGAAGGGTTTGTCAAGCATTTTTTTGTAAGACAAAGGGTTTTATTAAGAAGTTTCATTTTCATCCAAAGAAACCTTTTTGGAGGAAAGAGTTCCTCATGGATTCTTCAGTAAGAAGATTCTTCAAGGGTTCTTTGTAACATAATAGAAAAGGGTTTTTGGTAGAACTGCCTGGATGGGTTCTAGATTAAACCCCTGGAATATAAATGTGTTCTTGGTAGAACTCCCAGGGCTCTTTTTCACCAAATTAGCTCTGGTTCTTGAACCAGTTCAAGAGCCTTGGAATCTTGGTGCTATCTAGTGAACCAGCCTGCAGTTCCAACAGTTTTGAGTGGAACCATTTAAACATGTCATCAACAGAGGGCGCTGCACAATGCACAGCAACCTGTAGAATATGACATGCCCACTTTGGTTCCTAAAGTTGGAACCAACTTTCAGGCTCCGAACCAGTTCATTTTTGGTGCAAATGCTCAGAATGGTTCAAAATTTGCTGCTCAAACCAGGACAGGGCCGGCTCCATCTTGGTAGAAAAGGCCTGTGAGTGTGTTCTAGACAAAACCCTTGGGATATGAAAGCATTCTCAATAGAGACCCGTGGGCACGTTCTAAATAAAACACTTTGTGTATATAAAGGTGTTACGACCCCCAAGGTGGTGCTAGGGGATGAGGGGTGTAACAATAAATAAATTTACCCGGGTGAAAAAGGAAGGAAGGAGAACTGAGGCAAAAGTGCAAACAAAGGTTCTTTTATTTATTGTTACACCCCTCATCCCCTAGCACCACCTTGGGGGTCGTAACATTTGGGGGCTCGTCCGGGATCTGAAAAAGGAGTGGGAGACTGGTAAATTGTGTAAGCAGGGTTTTCTTTGCGTTGTGGTTGTCTGTGTTTGGTCATGGTAAGTGTTAGTGCCCGGATATCTAGCCTTTATATGTTCTGTGTGTTCAGCTCCCCCAGTAAGTCAGGTGAGTGTCCAGCTAAGCTGCCTTTAGCTTCTCCATCGGGCACTCTTTTGTTATTTTGCCTTTTTTGTTTTCGGAGCGAATCCTGGGCGGAGATGCAATTCTCCGACGGGGGCAGGCTTTTCAGGGTTTCAACCACTGAAGTTCGGCCTATAAGTCGCCTCGAGCCCGGCAAGCTCCAGAAGATAGCCAGGCAAAGTTTGGTTTAGCAGGATCTGGGGAAGAGTGTAATGGCTAGTCGTCTTGTTGTATGTCCGTGACCATGTGCTAGGCTTACCATGTGCTACTTGTGCTCTGTACTGAGTGGTTGCAGTTGGACTTTTTGCATTGGCATAGCTCAATTAGCGTAGCTCAGCAGGTATATATGTGTCTGGCTTTGACACTACAGCTAGTCACGTAGTAGGTATGACAACCCTTTTGTTTGATGTTCTGTGTCTTAGTGTTTGTTGTGGCACGTGTGTAGTATTGTTCAAACTAGTTAGTTTGATCTTATGGGAGGGGGTGTTACGTGCCACTTGTGTGTGTTGCTGAGCTCTCCTGTGCCCAGGTTCTGCCCCTCCTCCACTGTGCAGATGCAGTGATTGGCAGCAGCTGCAGCCACTCTGCAATCAGGGCCTGGGTGCTTAAAAGCTGGGAGAGTACAGCATTTCAGGGCCAGTGGGCCATTCGGCAGCCGCAAGTCTGCATTTCAGGGCCAGTGGGCCATTCGGCAGATTGCGCGTTGCATTTCGGCAGTCTAGTCTTGCAGGGGCGGGCTAGACCGCTAGTATTGGCGTGTTTTGCCCCCTAGTTTGTGTTCTGTGCTTTGCTAGCTCCCCAGCTAGTTAAAGTACTTGTGTTTTGTTAATCATGTGTCTTGCTAGCTCCCCAGTTAGCAAGATACTCGTTGGGCGCCCCCATGTGCTTTGTAAGCCTCGCCAGCTTGCAAAGTACTCGTTGTCTGTGTCTTCTGTGTCTGTGTTTTGCTAGCCACTCCGGCTAGCAAGGCACTCGTTGTCTTTTGTGTATGTTTGTTGTTTGATTTAGGGAATTAAGTTAGCCCTTTGTTTTATTTAATTTGGTGTTAACTTAATTTTACACATTATTTGTTAAATAAAAGAACCTTTGTTTACACTTTTGCCTCAGTTCTCCTTCCTTCCTTTTTCACCCGGGTAAATTTATTTATTGTTACACCCCTCATCCCCTAGCACCACCTTGGGGGTCGTAACAAAAGGTTCTCGATAGAACTTCCGGGGAGGGGTTCAACACCTGGGAAGGGGGCTTACCAAGGAACCAAAAGGTTCTACCAGGGACCAAAAGGGGCTCTCCTATTGGCACAAGCTAAAGAACCTTTTATGGTTCTAGTTAGCATCTTTATTTCTACGAGTGTACCCTCTTGCAGTGAGAGTTCTTCCTCATCTGCACTAAATTGGTGTTTTGGCAACTTTCTGTGCACTGCAATTCTTACAAGAAGTAAGTATAAATATAAGACAAAACAACTGATTGTGTAAGTATTCCTCTCATTCAAGTCGATATTGGTACCAGTTACACTTTTGAGTATAAGCCTGTATCAGCCTTGTACAAGAGGACATCATGTTTTAGCAATTCATTATCCATATCCATTTAATCCATTTTTAAATAAAAAATAATGGGGGACTTTTATTGTGAAGAATCTATAAGAAATGAAATGTGTTTATTTAACTGTTTTACAGTCGCTTGACTCAAATCATGTGTCATCAGTTTAAAGACGCCCCAGGTAGCCAGCCATGTTTTAATGGAGATGCAGATCCCACACAGAGACAAGCCAGAACATGTGTGTGTGTGTGGAAAAGTGGCTTTAGTGGCATCTAGTGGTCAGATTGCAACCAACTTGTCTCACCCTCCCCTTCCAAGCGTGAAGGATATTATGTATGTCACATGACATAATGTAGTTATTTTAATCCAAACCTTGTTTTTTCCTAACCCTAAAAGAAGTTTCTCTGGGGAGACCAGAGTTCCAGTCCCACATGGAACAAAATGTCATTGTCTGCCACCTGTGTTGAGACCTGTGTGAGTGACATCACTTCTGTCATGAGACATACATAACGTAGTTATTTTAAAGGTGTAGTTAGCGATGTGGGAGAAAACGAGTAGAGAGGTTGTTGATATTTGAAGTGTAAATGAATACAGACCCATCCCTCCCTTCATACTCCACCCTGGGCTCCACCCCCGAAGTTCATGGACGCGCATTGTCATGGAAACGGCCGTAGAATATATATATCTGACAAACACAACGGAGTAAAAAAAAATAGTAAGCATTGGCTGTTTAGGTCCGCTGTAATGTTACATTTTTACGAAACTGAAATTACAGTGACTGGGTTTGTAGATAAGGATAGCATTTTGACCTGTGTCTCACTACAGACAATTTCACCGTGTTAGCAAACCTGCGTTTTTGTCTTTATTCAAAAATGCTGTGATGTAAGATGGGCAACTACACAGCAAGTAAAGCAGCTGAAATAGCCAAGTTGTGGGTAAGCACATTGCTACGCCACAAAGCTAAGGTTAGCTGACCCGTCAGACAACTGTACCCACAACTTGACTGCTATTATAAATAGATAACATCACAACAACAGTACATTTTGGCAGATTAGACAATATGATGAATACCCGATGGCTGTTACTGTTATGTGAAGCACCGCAAAGCTAATGTTGCTCATCTGTCCAGCAGACAGACGGCGACCTCCGCATCCGTTTTCAGACCTTTCAATTCGCAGAGTTCCCTCCACTGTTGGAAAGCCACACGATGCTGACCCAGGTCTTCGCCCTTTCATGGTCGTAGCCCTTCTTTTTTAATTTATGCTCCTCTGACCGTTTTCTCTTGGGCTGTTTTTCAGCCATCGCGAATGCAAAATATCTGCACCTGATATACCGTGTCTCTCTCTTACTCTAACTGCGCACAAGTATGAACTGCCCCCCGGGCGTGAGGGGGTAGACCCATGTCTTGGTGGCTTGGTCCGAGCCACAGATTTACCTGCTGAAATTCAGAGCCCAGGCTGTGTATTGAAACCGGATTTTTTTTTCAGCATTCTCTCTGAAGTGACAGCTTGTGGATGGTGAGGAGAAATACGGTGATTTTGACAAAAAGTGCGTCGGATTATGATCGCTAACTATACCTTTAATCCAAGCCACAAGCTTTTCTGAAACCTAACCAAGAAGTTTTTTGCTTAAAACTAACCAAACACTGACTGCTTTACAACGTACACTACATGTCTCATGTGAGTTATGTTGTAGTTACTTTAACCCAAACCACAATCTCTTCCTAAACCTAACCAAATAATTTTTGTGCCTAAACCTAACCAAACTGCAGTTATTTTACAACGTAAACTACATGGGTCACGTGAGTTATGTCATTGCATGGGTAACGTCACGTAACATACGTAGCATTGTTATTATATTATCTGATTTTAACCACAATCTTTTCCTAAACCTAAGTTTAACCAGTTTAACTAACCTAACCAAGTAGTTTTTGTGCCTAAACCTAACCAAACTACAATCATTTTACAACATCAACCACATGTGTAATGTCATGTAAGTTATGTCACATGACCTATGTAACAGTTACGGTTCGGTAAGCCTGTTGCCTCTGGTACTCTCCACCGGTAATATATGTCATTTTGGGAGTAATTGAAAATCAATCTATTCTGGTGTTCAGGTATGAGGATGCATTGGTTTTATGTGGGGGTGGTTCAGGTGTGTCATAAAGGAGGAGAATACTCATGAAATCAGTTATTTTGTGTATACAACAGATTCTTCTTGATGCTGATTTGTCTCCATCTGTGCCCCAGGTGCACTTTGAGCCTGCAGCCACAAAAATGTCCAGCTTTCCTGCACACATGGCTGCACTTTGCATCCTGCACCACCCAGACATTTTGCATCATCATCAGGATACATTTTCACATTTCATGGCCACAAAAGTGGCTTATGAGGGTTTTACCACAGTCGAGAACAATCTCTTTGTCTTTTTCCTTTAATGATTTTATCTGTCACATCTGAAACATTTTGCCAGCATTTTCTTTCTTCCATTCATTCCAATCGTCTTGTCTTTTATTACAGTTCCATGTTGAAGTTTTGATTCTTTTGGCTGAAGTGTACCAATAAACTAATATTCAGGTCTTGACATACATACAACAATTTGAAAACAGATGTTCCTCTGCCGGTGACATGTCAGGCAACACAGTGGATAAGTCATAGATACAAACAGACAAATTCAACCTGAATAACAAGTAATCAGTCACCTGATGAAAAGTGATCCATCCCCTCAATCACTACTGGTCCAATGACTGATCAGTTCAGGTTGGGGGGTGTGAATGATGTGGGGGCTGATGAAGCAGGTTGATTGAGTGACTGTAAAAAACAGAAAGAGAGCATAAGCATCAGTATGTCAGCACCTCTTCTCATAATATTATAAAATTGTCAGGATGCATCAGTAAGATGCATTCAGGTACACTGAGTTTCAAGTTTAAACTGCAGTCGCATTTTTCTCATAAACAATATCCATTCTTGCAAATTGGGACAAATCATGTCCTACAAAAAAAACTTTAAAAATGGTACCATAATACCACTCTAATTCCAATTTCCTTATAGTGCAACACTGCACATGTAGCTTTCCCACAATATTTAATGATGCTGTCACACAAGAAGACATTGAAACTAGGAAAGCCGCTATGGGAAGATTCTGTAGAAAAAGATGTTTTGTTTGATTGGACACTGACTTAGGAATTCTGGTGAAATAGCAACGACAAGCTAATAGGAGACAGATTGAGAACGTTAAGATGAGTGATGACAGAGGCTCTCACTTCAACAGAAAAGCCTGTTATTTGTCAGTTCCTCTTGGCTGTTTGCTTGAAGTCTTTATATTGTGACTACCTTTGACTCAAATTTCACAGCAGAGTGCAAAATTCTTGACACCAAACTTTACACCTCTTTGGATATGAGATCCACAGATAATGTTACACTTAGCGTCACTGCACCAGATTACTTCATTTGTCATACGTAAATGAAGTCATTTGCAAAAACAGACAAAAGAATGGCAGTATTACTATGGTGCTGTTGAATCAATCTAAATAACAGCAGGGAAGTTCCATCAATGCGACAGCCCTGGAGACGGTACATGATAAAATGCTTAGGGGATAGTGGGGTAAGATATGCCCTGGGTAAGCTGACACAGCCCCTGGTATAGGTATAATGACTGTTACATTACAACAAATTTATCATGGTCCAAAAATGTGTATCCTACATTTTGATTTGACATTGAATGATGATTGAATGTGAGCCATTTAGCTAAAGATTAGCCTGAATTGCTATGCTATGGGGCAAAGTGAGTTTGAATCTTGAAGTAGAGCTACCATGTTGAGAATCAACAAGAGAAGAAACAACTAGGGCCAACACCACTTTTTATGCCTCTGAGCAATGTTTTTGTGTTGTCCATACGTATGTCTCATGTCCCATTCTTATGAACATGCACATCACAGCAGAAGGGAAGAGACTGAAGAGGATGCTGGGAGAGGAAACTGCAGTCAGCAAAGTTATTAACGTGCTAGTTTTTGATCATAAGTCATGTAATCAGAACAAATGCACATCTATATCTGTCCATATTTATGACAGTGGTGTATAAGTCAAAGGCTGTGACAAATCAGAAAAAACACTAAATCTGACATTGTGTTACTTTAAACTTTATCTTGGTTTGTTTTGATTGTTTAAGTTAGCTTTAAGAAAAGGTAGAAAAGATACAACTATTTGGAAAGGGAAAATGTATTATTAAAACAATTTTTAAAATTGAAAATTTAATCCCAGATGGCTCAACTTACCCACCGACTTGAATCAACTTACCCCTAACCTGGGGCAAGTTGAGCCACAGGAGCACTTTTTTCTTTTAAAGTCACGTTCTCAAGGCAACAAGTCATAGATGCATTCTGATACTTCCAATTTATAGGACACATCCTGAAATACAGGTAAATTGTACTTCTGTCTCATTTTCCTTGCCTACACTATATATGTATATATATATACACACACACACACACACACACACACACACAATATAATATATATATATATATACACACACACACATATATATATATATGTGTGTATATATATATATACATATATATATATATATATATATATATATGTATATATATATTTATATATATATATTTTTTTATATATATATATATATAAAGTTGAGATGGCCATTGCCATGCACTGCAATAGATTTTCCAGTTTTGAGCCCACCTCAATGTCTTGAGTTTTGAAATAAACTTTAAAAGTTTTGTTGACCCATAATCTTTAGTTGAGATAATTAACTTTTCTTCTGTAGATAAACTTGAATCTTTTAGTTTTAGAAACTAAAAAAAGATTAAGAAAAAGATCAAAAGTTGGTCACAGTGAGCTGTGAACCTGATTTGTCTTTTCTTTAGTGCCTGAAAAATTAATTGAAATGAATTAAAATTTTAACATTTACTTTCATATCAATGAATTTACTTAATATTTTTTTGCATATAATGTTTTGAGTTACTAAAACTAAAAGCTTTAAGTTAATCTAAAGCAGAAAAGTAAATTGTTTCAACAAAAGATCAGTAGAATGTGAGTTGGGTTCAAAACTCAAAAATCTATTGCAGACCATCTTATCTTAAAGAGCTTATAGTACCTTACCATCCCACTAGAACACTTAGGTCTCAATATGCAGACTTACTGGTGGTCCCAAAGATCTCCAAAAGTAGATTGGGAGCCAGAGCTTTCAGTTATCAAGCTCCTCTCCTGTGGAACCATCTTCCAATTTCTGTTCGGGAGGCAGACACCATCTCCACATTTAAGAGTAGACTTAAAACCTTCCTTTTTGATAAAGCTTATAGTTAGGGCTGGCTCAGGTTTGCCCTGACCAGCCCCTAGTTATGCTGCTATAGGTTTAGGCTGCTGGGGGACTCCAAGGCACACTGAGCTCCTCTCTTTCTTCATCTCTTTCCCCAGATGTTTATGTTTATGTCCCATTAATGCCTGTTACTGACTTGATTCCTTCCCCGGAGTCTTTCTGCTTTGTCATCCTGCAGATTCCTATGGACTGTGGCTGCGCATGGATCGCTGATCACAGCTGAACCTCCCACTGTGGATTATTATAACTCACCTAATCAATCAAACATTCATCACATTGTTGTTGTTACTATTATTATCATTATTTTATTATCATTATTGTAACATCTAGTATTAGTATTATTATTTACATACAGCTTACATATTTATATGTACTACTTTTCCCTACACATACTGTAGTTTTACTATTGATGTTCTGTTACTACTGTTCTCTCTGTCTCTGTTCTTTTCTCTCTCTCTTCCACCCCTCCCACCTCCCCTCTTTCTTCCCCTTTTCCTCTTTCCCTCTCAACCCGACCGGTGCCGTCAGATCACCGCCCACCATGAGTCATGGATCTGTCCGAGGTTTCTGCCTGTTAAAAGGAAGTTTTTCCTCGCCGCTGTCGCCAAAGTGCTTGCTTATGGGGGAGTTGTTTCAACTGTCGGATGTAAACAAAATTATTGAGTGTGGTCTAGACCTACTCTATTTGTAAAGTGTCTTGAGACAACTTTGTTGTGAATTGGCGCTATATAAATAAAATTTGATTTGATTTGATTTGAAATTTTGAGGTTTCTCAACTTTTTAATTTTTACATTATAGAGGACATCATGAGTAAAAATTGGATTATCTTACCCCACTATTCCTTATAGTAGCTTCAAAATCATTTATACCTATTCATATCTGGAAGAAGAGGCATCAGCAGTATCCACTGCACATTTAAACACCATTCACGTTAAACCAAAAGAAGAAATATAGGCTACTAAGTGATTGTAGGAATAAAAACAAAAATATGTTACTGCTGCTTGTCTTACAACACAATCACCCCGTGTAATCCACACAAACTGTTGTTGATGTGCTTCTGATGTCTTTACTAATGAACAGAAAGTGTTGGAGTCTTACAGTGTACTGTCCGAAGCCACGTCTCTGTCTGTACAGGAGGAAGCAGAGGATGGCAGAGATGGCTGTCTGGGCCAGGGTGAAGAGAAGGAGGGACGATTTCACTCCTTTGCTCAGCCTCTGTTGTAAAGGACACACACAGCACTCACATTAACTCTTGCTACTGCAACGCAAACAACACACACACAATGTATGACAGCAGGCTCATTCTACTGGCAGCTGGCAGGGCCAGCAGAGAGGAGGGAGGAAATAAATCTTTTTTTATTCTCTTTAATGAATTTATTTGATACACAGTTGCATGTAAATGTTTGTCAAAGTGTTGTCCACTGAGGTTCTTTTTCATTTACAGATAATGGCCTTCTTCTTTGTCTTCCTCATCGTCTTCTCCTCCCTTGTTATCCTTTTTTTGTTAGTGTTCTTTGTCTTTGTCTTCTTTGACCTCTTCTTTCTTGTCATCCTCTTTTTCTCTGTCTTCTTTGTCTTTTTCTTGGTTGTCTTCTTCATCTTCTTGGTCATCTTCTTCTATGTCTTCTACTTTGTCTTCTTCTTCTTGGTTGTCTTCTTTGTCTTCTTTGTCACCTTCTTCTTCGACTTCTTCCTTGTCATCCTCTTTTTCTTTGACTTCTTTGTCTTCTTCTTGGTCATCTTCTTCTTGGTTGTCTTCTTCTTTGTCTTTGAACATTGCCATATTCTGAATATTAGTGGAAAACTAGTGTGCATGTAAACGTAGCCTCTGTGCCTCCACACCCTGCACTGGCAACCGGTGGGTGATTGAAGACACTGGTACTTGCCTACCATGCTGCAAATGGCTCAGTTCTGCCCTGTCCACTATGCTCTGCTACAGCCACTTAGCTTGCTGCTCCCTCACTACGGCGGGGGCTTAGTTACCACTGAACAAAAACACAACTGTTTGCCTTCCTGGCTCCACAACGGTGGAACGAGCTCCCATTGAATCGGGACAGCAGAAATTCTACAGATCTTCTGTTCAGACTGCACCATGGTCCATAAAAATGATCTTTCTTTACATCTCCTTGTCTTGAAATGTATCCCTCGAGTTGAATGCACATATTATAAGTGTCTTTGGATGAAACTCATACTCCCTTAGTTCACAATGGAGCAGGCAAAGATGCAGACAAGGCAACCGAGTAGTTTTTAGAGCCCAACAGTGGAATGTTCCTGACCGGCCAAGTTAGTCAACTGTCCTCAAACCAATTAAACGTGTGTTTCACTGCTGCAGACCAGACTGAAGGCAAAAACAAGACACAGAGACAGGCAAGAAACTGTCAGAGCATCAGCAGAGAGGTAAAATACCAAGTGACTGCTGATGTCTGTGGGTCCTCACTCAGAGACATTCATTTATTGTCTGTAGATCCAATGGGAGTGAATGGGAGCTTTAAAAAACTAGTTTTAGACTTAAATGAATTAAATTATAAGCCGTATATGTCTTTGTAATGAGCTTATGTACTGTCTGTAGTCAATATTGAGCATTTTAAAAATGTAATGAAGTTTGTGCTGTGCTGGTGCTGCATTACAGCATGTCTGTACATGTCACTATCATAAACTTATTAACACTTTATCACTATACATTGTGAAATCTGAATAAAATCACTCATAAAACATATTTTGAGGGGGCTGGGATTTTTACTTTACAATTTTGCTGGAAAATATATTTTAAAAGATCAAACTCTTGGCTATTAAACCTTGTAACAGGCCAACCTCCTAGTGATTCGAAGTTTTATTAAATGTAGATATCAAATCCATCAGATGGAAATTCACAGGTTAGTCGTAGTAAGCAGCCATTTTACTTTTTAAAGTTTCTCAGAGTTCTGATAGCAATATTATTGAATGAATTTGTCGAAAAATGGAAAGTTTACCAGAGCTTGAGCAGTACTCCCTCCTTTTTTAAACCAGGAAGTGAGACAGGGGTTCTTAGGGTATAGTTAACCCTTTTTATGCCTGATTAAATCAAGTTTTTATAAAAATCTGAAAGAGTTGATGGAAATCTGGGACACAACTTTAAAGGGTCAGCATTTTTGTTAAAAATCAATAATAGCACATTTTATACCTATGTTACCAATAGATATTGTTAGTTTTAGATTTTGAGACACGGCTGTTTTCTGACACAGAGTGAGTTTACTAAAACAAACTAAAAACTAAAGAAAACAAAACCACATAATAAATGGCATATATTTCATAATCCTTTAGCAATGAATTTTAGTATTAATTAATTTAAAGGGTTTTTTCATAGGACATGGTTTGTCCCAATTCTCAAGAATGAGTAATATAATTACTTATTTATACTATAATCCTTCTCAGTAGGGATCCTTTCCATAATGTTGTCAGACACTTAAAATAACAACCTGAGCCTGTCAGTGGTAATACAAGCACATTTAGAGGACACACTTTAACCCTGAGCAGTTGGCCAGCTGGCAGTTGCCACTGCTTTCTATTCCCTAAAATTGTGGTACTACAGTTGGTGTAAAAAGCTGATGAAGATGTAAACGACATCAAAATGAAGCTTAGAGTCAGCACTTTATCTTCATAGTCATCATTATTTCAGAGAGCCAGTGTGATGCAGTAAAAGGAAGTACAACAAAAATCTGTTGCTGACCAATTGCCTTATGATTCAACGTTCCCACTGGATCAACACTCACAACGCCCACAAGACCTTCTGTTTTCTTTTTTCTTTTTGTTTTTTGTTTTTTAATCTAAGGTGCTGGAGAAAGTAATTTCAGCCCTAGTTAATCACTTTTACACACTATGCAATTTACAGCAGATTTCTGTATACTTCAGGTTTGAGAGCTCACAGAGAAAGTCCCACTGATAGAGGTGACTGCTCTCTCTTTATGTCTTCAGATTTCAGCACTGCATTTGATACCACTGATCAGGCCATCCTCCTGCACTTTCTAGAAACTTGGGTAGTTCTTAAGGGACCCACCCTACAACTGCTATGTTCATACCTGTCCAACAGAACCTTTTCAGTTGTTATAGCAAATGCCAGTTCCTCTGTTGCTGATATTAAATGTGGTGCCCCACAAGGGTTCAATCTTGTCCCTCTGTTGATCTCAGTATACTTTCTGGTGTTTCCCATCATTGTTATGCAGATCATATACTACTTCCTCTCCAATCCAGTAACTCCAGCAGTTAGCAGTAAGCAGCAGTAAGTCAAGCAGCCCTGCAGATAATGTCCTTGCCTATTTTGAAGTTCATGTTGAGGATGTTGTCTCGTAAGGTTGGGTACCACTCACATTTAAACCAATACAGTACCAATACTGGTACCTGGAATTTGGTACCAACACGCAACAGTACCTTTTTCCGGTATTTTGCACTAAAAAATAAATTACATTGTAAAATCTGTTCTAAGAAATAAGTCCAAACATCTACAGTTGAACACTCAATCTTTTTGAATATTTTGTTATATATTTAGAGCAGTTTACAGACCACACGAAACAAAGTCCCTCCTAACCTCAACCCTAACCCTCTCAAACCTGTCTTTACAACCTGCAGCCTGTCAGTCTGTCACCAGGGCAACACTGTAGTTTATGTCATAGAGGAAGCACACCTAATATCTTTCCTCTCATGGTGTTATTGTTCTTATCACCGCTGTGCACTATACTGTAATATTTCCATGTCAGCAATCTGCAGTTTACTAATATTGGTTTCATACTACGGTTTTGGACATACTAATAAATCTCACACACTGTTGTGTTTAAGGCACAACTAGTGGCTGAGTGTTGGCTAATGCTAGTAAAAATGATAAGTTAAACGAGACAGCTATCATAGTAAATGGCCAAGTTATCTCCAACAACTTATCTAAGAAGCAAATTAATAACCTGCAGATGTCGATGAGGTTGTTGATACCTCCCTTCAGGTTTTGTTGTCCATTCAGAGTTAACTTACGCTGTTTAGATGCTGGTTGCAGATATTGTTATGGTTAAGTAGTGCTTCCTGTTAATTAATATAGGAGGGAGACATTTCAAAGTCATTGACCCCTGCTCACACGTTTCTCATATGCTGCTCATTCCTTGGCTGGACTGGATGAGGAGGGGTTGGGTTTGTGTCAGAATCAGAATCAGAGATAAATAAATAGATAGTGTGGGTGAACAGGTGATTAGGAGAACTGATTAGGAGAACCGAAGACACCTGTGGGGGAGCTTTTTGGAGAAGTCGTTAGACAGACCAGGATGGCGTTGTGCATCCCCCCCGTGACGTTATATTTTTGAGTTCATCACTACACCAAAAGGACTTTTAAAACTAACAAAACTTGAATGCAGAACCGGAGTGGTGAAGCAACCATCGTGCTTGGGCTCGCTGAGGAAGCAATGGCTTTGGCAACACACAGAAAACCCGACGGGCCGAGAGGATTGTCGGCACCCCAGTAAGCCAACACATCTGCACCTCTCTCGTCGGTCCAGCCAACACACACAGCTCCCCCATCTCCTTTCTTCTGTTAGCCGGGGCACGACTATTGGGGGCTCGTCCAGGATCAAGGACTAACTAGCTCTATAAAGCAGGGGCACTAGACAACCTAAATTGATTAGCGGGTCTAGTTAGCCCAATTAGCTAGCTACACACAAACATTACTGTTTGCGAGAGGGATGCGCCCTGAGTTGTATTCAGCTCATCAAAGAGGCTTCGACCTCAGTGCAAATTAGTTGCACAGTACTGGAGCTCTCGCTAAAACAGTTGTTTGGGTGGGAGAAAAATAAATATTTAAAATCTCCAAGCAAGTTATACAAGTAGGAGAATAGGCAGGTGTAGTGTTATTTGAGTGGGTTGTTTGTTTCTTTGGGTAGGTGGAATAAATTTAGTTGTTGGCCGTTTTGTGTTACATAGTCGTGCCAGCGAAGTAGATTGAATCGTAGTACATATTTGATACTAGTGTAATAACTGATAGCCACTGTTGTTTTGTGTTTTGGTTCCTTCCTACAGTGTAGTAGGAGTGGTACAGTGTGGTAAATTGTTTCCGCTACCTTTCTGGCAGAGTCTTGTTTGATGTGGTTATGTGAGTTGTGTGGCTATATGAGTGATGCGGGGGAGAATGACTCCCCAGTTGATGTTTATCGTTTCTCGTGAGGTGTGAGACCTGATTGATTTAAGGTTTGCATGCCAAATGAGTTGTTTCTCTGGATGCCATTTGTTGCGATGGTGGTTTATAACTGGGTCTAGGTAGTGTAGCCCTGGAGTAACAGTAGTCTTGTAGTTCCCTTGTGTGCTAATGAGTTTGGTAGGAGTTAATATGGCGATATTTGATGTGGATGAGTTTTGTCAGCAAGACTTTGATTGTGCTGATCTCAGGAAGTTAAAAAAAGGAGTATTTACTGTGGCCAGTGGCCAGCGCATTTGAAATAGACATTGACCCCCAAACAAAAAGATTGGATATTGTGGATGCTTTGGTTAAATTGCCTGATGCTGCTAAAAAGCAAGAGAGGGAGAGGGAAGCAAAACAGCATGAGCAACAACTTAAGGTGGAGTTGGCCAAAATTGCGTTAGAAAAGGAAAAATTACAACACTTAAATCCTCAGCTGCAATGCAAAGCATGAAACTTGCTTTGATATTGGTAGCAGCCTGAGATTAATGCCTAAGTTCAACCATAATGAAGTGGGTGTGTTTTTTGACGCATTTGAGAAAATTGCCCGAGAACTGCAGTGGCCTGAGGAAAAGTGGACCTTGCTCATCCAAAGTGCTCTTGAGGGAAAGGCACAGGAAGCTTATGCTGCATTGGATCTCATCCAAAGCAGGGAATATGACACAGTGAAGAAAGCGGTCTTGAGGTCATAAGCAGTTATGAGTTAGTACCAGAGGCCTATCAGCAATGTTTTCGGTCGCTTCGGTGCAGAAGTGATGAAACGTTTCTCGATTTGGCTAGGAGACAGAAGGTAGTTTTTGATAGGTGGTTGGTGTCAAATGAAGTGTACACTTTCCAGCAGCTTCAAGAGCTAGTGTTAATGGAACAATTTAAAAAAAGTGTGCCACATTATATTGAAGCCCACCTTAATGATCTGGAGGTTACGGAACCTAAGAAAGCAGCCATGATGGCAGATTCTTATGAACTAATCCATCGTGCCAGGGAGAGGAAGGTTTTTTAAGCAGGAAAGAAAGGCAGAGGAGGAGAGCAGCATGCCTGTGCGTTCCACTCCTCCTCCCAGTAGGTGGTTTGACCACCACCCCTGAAGTGAGGTCATCTGCCATTACTGTAAAAAAACAGGTCATATTAAATCCACATGTCCAGTATTGAGAGGGAGAGAAGCTAGTAAGTCTGTGGCTTTTGTAAGTGTCCCGGCAAACGTACCTAATCCATCAGAAATTATGGATCCAAATGCAGGGTTAGCACCACCAAGATATGAGGGTTTTGTGTCAATGGGTCTAGTGTCTGTGTCCGAAAATGCTGAGGGAGTCCCAGTGACTGTGCTTAGGGACACCGGGGCTTGTCAGTCTTTGCTTCTGAAGGGAGTTATAGACTTACCATCGCTTTTGCATGCCTCTGCATTAGTTCGAGGTGTTGGAAATCAGTTTGTCCCTGCTCCACTATGCCGTGTTTTTTTGAGAACTGACTTGGTCAGTGGGGCAGTTGCGGTGGGGTTAATCGATTCATTTCCAGTAGAAGGAATAACCTTCCTTTTGGGTAACAATTTGGCTAGCACCCGGGTTTATGCTAGTGATTGTGATTCTTCTTCAGTATGTGCTGTAGATACTGCTGGTGTTTCTCCCATTATACAAGAAGGGCCTTGTGAAGTGTCTGAGACCTTAGTGTTGGAAAGAGAATATCCTGAGACCGTTGCAGCATGTGTGGTGACTAGCTCTATGTCCCAGCCAGTGGATGCTCCTGTGATGGAGAAGGAACAGCCCTCCACTGGGATGGAAGATACCTTCTTTGCCAAGTTAACCAGAAGGGGAGAATGCAGCCAGTTTTCATGTGAAGTGTTGATTGCAGAGCAGTGTAAGGACTCCTCTGTGGCCCCTTTAAGAGTTATGGCTATGTCTTCTGAAGAGTGTCAGGAAGTGGCTAAGGGATTCTATCTGCAGGATGATTTTTTGATGTGCAAGTGGTGGCCACCGGACGGGCCAGCCGATGAGTGTTGGTCCGTAGTGGCGCAGATTGTTCTCCCTACGGGTTTTAGGGAGGAGATGATGCGTCTAGCCCATGAGACCCCTTGGGCAGGCTATTTGGGCATACACAAGACACAGCAGAGGATCATGAGACACTTCTACTGGCCGAAAATGCACAAAGATATTGCGTCATATTGTAAGTCATGTTGTGCATGTCAAGTTGTTGGTAAGCTGAACCAAAACCTCCCAGTCGCTCCACTATGTCCCCCTCCTGTCATGGAAGAGCCATTTTCACACGTACTGATTGACTGTGTAGGTCCTTTACCGAAAACGAAAAAGAGTAATGAGTACTTACTGACCATCATGGATGTGGCTATGCAATTTCCTGAAGCTGTACCTCTTAAGAGTATAAAAACTAAACCTATTGTGGAGGCTCTGCTCCAGTTTTCTTCAAGGCTGTGTACAGAGGTCCAGCATGGCCGGGGCGCTAATTTCACTTCAGGAGTGTTTCAGGACATGATGTATGAGTTTGGAATTAAGCAGGTTGTGTCCTCAGCTTACCACCCACAGTCCCAGGGTGCAATAGAGCGGTATCATCAGACCCTGAAAACCATGATTAAGGCCTATTGCGTAGGGTGCCCTGGGGACTGGGATGCAGCTATGCCATTCCTACTCTTTGCTATTCGAGATGCTGTGAATGAGTCCACTGGTTTTAGTCTTTTCAAGTTGGTTTATGGCCATGAGGTTAGAGGGCCCCTCAGGATGGCAAAAGAAAAACTTTTTGAGTCCACAAGTCGAAGTGGGGTGCTACAGTATGCGGCCACCTTTAAGGATTGGCAGTCAGCTTGTGAGGTGGCCAGAGAAAAGCTGTAGGCAGCAAAGAGAAAGATGAAAGATAACTATGATAAAAGAGCAGTCAAACAAACTTTTGCGGTGGGTGACAGAGTGCTGGTGCTGTTACCAATGGCAAGAGACAAGTTTGGAGTAAAGTTCTGTGGTCCATATCTTATCGTTAAGTGGGTAAGTGAATGCAACTATGTGGTTGGCACTCCTGAGCTCAGGCAGAAAACCAGGTTGTGCCATGTGAACCTTCTGAAGCCGTACTTTGAACATGGTCCACCTCGGTCAGTGTGTTTGATGACTTCAGAGCATAAGGAGTTAGAGGAAAGTGAAGTGACACTGGGCCACCTGAGCTTGTGCCAGCGAGGCTCTTGAATTCCAAGGTGGTTGCCACTTTGTGGGAACACTTGAATTATCTACCACTAGGGAAAGCTCAGGATATTTTGCAGTCGGTTGAAAAGAATATTATTCTGTTTAAAGACGCCCCAGGCCTGACTAACCTTGTCTGACATGATGTTGATACTGGTGATACTGTTCCCATCAAACAGCATCCCTACAGAATCCCTCCTCAAAGGTGGGCAGGGGTTAAAGCTGAGCTTGATTACATGATGGAGATTGGAGCTATTGAGCTGGGAGTCAGTGACTGGAGCTCACCCTTGGTGCCAGTGCTTAAAGTGATATTCCACCTTTACATGATAACCCATGAAAGACTTCATATATCTCTTAATGGACGCACATGTGAAAATATCGCAAGATCGACGCCATGTTTACATCCGACCGGCTACATGCTACAGTTGACATTTCGGCTTAAAACATGGTGTAAATGGTGTCTTTTGCGGTTAAATTTTAATGTCGCAGCTCGTGGACACTTGGATTACACCACACAAGCAGGATGGAGACATTTTGTGTTTGTTTTGTGTTCTTTTATTAACGTTTTAAACTGGGTCACCATTCACTGCAATTGTACTGGATTTGGCTGCAACCCTGTTTTCTGCTGAAACTCCAGGATTGTTTAGTGAACTGAAGATCTTCACCCATCTTCACATCGGCATAGGGGTGAGTACATACTGAGTGGGTTATCATGTAATGGTGGAATATCACTTTAAACCTGATACAATACGCCCATGTATTGACTTTCGCAAGGTGAATAGTGTGACCAAGACGGGCACCTATCCTATACCAAGGTTAGAGGATTGCATTGATAAGATAGGAAATGCTGTTTTTGTGTCGAAGTTCGATTCGCTGAAAGGATACTGGCAAGTGCCGCTTACTGATAGAGCCAAGTCTGTTTCTGCTTTTGTTACTTCTGAAGCTCTTTATCTGTGTAGAGTGCTACCGTTCAGAATGAAAAATGCCCCTGCAACATTTTAGAGGTTAATAAATAAGGTAACTGCAGGACTACAGAATGTCAGGACTTATATAGATGATGTGGTTGTTCATAGCTTGACCTGGTCCGAACAGCTGATGCGGATTCTTGGCATGAGTGGGTTTTATCAAAGATTTGTGTCTCTGACAAGTCTTCTTAAAAAGGAGGAAAGGTTTGTGTGGACGGGGGCCACAAGTCACAAGTCATGCCAGCAAGTCCTGGACAAAGTAAAAGCTATTTTGTCATGTGAACCAGTGTTAAGAGTGCCAGATTTTTCTGCCCCTTTTCAGCTAGCAGTAGATGCCTCTGATCGTGGAGTGGGTGCTGTTTTCTTGCAGACAGATGGAAAGGGGACAGAGTGTCCCATTGCCTATTTTTCTAGGAAGCTGAATCAGCAACAGAAGAGGTATGCAACTATTGAAAAGGAAGCACTGGCCCTCGTGTTGGCCATTCAGCATTTTGAGTTTTATGTGTCTGGTAACATGGGGGACTTGCAGGTCTACACTGATCATAACCCCCTAGTGTTCATAGAGAAGTTCAAGGGGAAGAACCAACGGCTTCTGGAGTCTTGTTTAAAGCATGTCCCTGGCAAGCTGAATGTTATAGCAGATGGCTTGTCAAGAGGATGAGGAACCTGGAGGGTGTCAGTGTCAAGGAACACTATTGGAGGAAGATTGTCTAAAGATGTATACTATCATGTTGGGTGATATGGGCCAAAGTTTGTTTGTACTGACATTGTATGGGGGCCCACCATAGCCCAGGTTGAGGTAGCTGGTAGTTTTAGGTTTTTGTTTTTTTTTTTTTTTGGTTTATGGGGGGAGGGATGTTATGATTAAGTAGTGCTTCCTGTTAATTAATATAGGAGGGAGACAGTTTCACAGTCATAGACCCCTGCTCACACGTTTCTCATATGCTGCTCATTCATCGGCTGGACTGGATGAGGAGGGGTTGGGTTTGTGTGGGTGAACAGGTGATTAGGAGAACTGAAGACACCTGTGGGGGAGCTTTTTGGAGAAGTCATTAGACAGGCCAGGACGGCGTTGTGCATCCCCCCCCCCGTAACGTTATATTTTTGAGTTCATCACTACACCAAAAGGACTTTTAAAACTAACAAAACTTGAACGCGGAACCGGAGTGGTGAAGCAACCATTGTGCTTGGGCTCGCCAAGGAAGCAACGGCTTTGGCAACAAGCAGAAAGCCCGACTGACCTAGAGGATCTTCAGCACCCCGGTAAGCCGACAGACCCGCACCTCTCTCGTCGGTCCAACCAACACACACACAGCTCCCCCACCTCCTTTCTCCTGTTAGCCGAGGCACATAGCAATGTGCATGTTAGCTGCAGCTGCTGTGGGGGAATATACTGGTCGGCATCCTATCATGCAGTCTTGCTTCATCTAGCTAAACAAAATTTTCAGAATACCACTGATTTGCACAAAGTTATCCACGCTTTTTTCTGCCTAGACTACTGAGTGCTGATATCAGTCAGAACTCCCTATACTGACTCCACCTAGTGCAGAATCTGACAAATTGTAGCAGGCACCAAGACAATCACATTACTCTGGCATTAGCCAACTAACACTAGCTGTGTATTTTGTGCTGTTGTACTGTGCTGTTTTATTTACTGTTTTATTATGCTCTTTTTCTCTGAAGCACTTTGTCAAGAAAAGTGCTAAATAAATAAAGTTCATCATTACTAAGGCGCACTTTTCATTTTAAGTATTTTAAGCTTTAATCTGTGTTGTTTATCAACATGAAATGAAGCTGATACCAACCATGGCGTAGTGTTTCTCCTCACAGTTTTCATCAATTGGCTTGTTGCAGGATGTCTCAGGAGTGTTGTCTATGTCCACAGAGTAGATGATCACAGCCACCACTGACAGCACAGTGGACACCATGCTCACTATCAAACACACCTGCAGCTGAAAAATACATGCAATACTTCAAAATTTAGAGGGGCCCAAAAGTGAGAGCAGAAATATGAGCAGCTGCTGCAGTTGTATAAATACTGTAGCAGTGACATGGCTTGCTGGGGGGGAATGTATGAAATAAATGGAGCTTGTGACTCAGTAAAAGAGTGTGTTTATATACAGTGATGCACTGATAGACTAAGGGGTGGGGGAGGGTCCTCTAAGGTGACCTTCAAGTGGACCAAATGTGATAAAGTGCCCTCTAAAGTGCCCCTCTAGTCAAAAACATGTGGTAAGTGCCCCCCTAAGGTTCCCTTCTAGTGGACAAAATGTGGTAAAGTGCCCTCTAAAGTCTCCTTCTAGTAGAAAAAAGGTGATAAAGTGCCCATTAAGCTTCCCTTCCAGTGGATAAAACATAGTAAAGTACCATCTAGGGTGCCATTCTAGTGGACAAAATATGGTTCAGTGCCCCTCTAGTGGAAAAAATGTGTTAAAGTGTCCTTTAAAGTACCCTGCTAGTGAACAAAAGTGTTAAAGTGCCCTCTAAAATGCCCTTCTAGTGGACAAAAGTTATAAAGGACACTCTAAAGTGCCCTTCCAGTGAAGATAAAGCAATGCAGTGTCATACAGGCTGCTCTACATGCTAGAAAATTATTTGGCCTCTACATCCCTTAAGATAATTATATAGTTCCTGGTGTGTTTTTCTTAGAGTTGTAGTAGTTATTGTACAGTAAAACAATTTTTATCTAAACCAGGAACTGAAACTGTTTCTCCTTAAATGCATCATAACTTTCACCACGCTGATGCCCGACCCTGTACAGGTGGTGCCCTTTTTATTTTTTCACCCCTGCCCCTCAGACAGTCCACCACTACAATCATGCATATACACACACTATTTGCATGTGAGTCTATGTGTCCTATATAGACTTACAATCTTCATGGTGCAGTGTTTGTCCAAGATGATAGCGACCACTCCTGCTGTGATGAACTGGGAGCACACACATGCACACACCCCCCCAGGAGATAGACAGACAGTCAGCACAGAGAGAAACACCACATTACTCCATAACATTAACATTAACATCACTCGGGTATCAGCAGAAATCAGAATGAAACATGCAATCCCACACACACTCACCATCAGGCCACTCCACCAAGGAACTCCCAGCCGAACCACCTCAGTGATCTCAGTGAGGTGCAGAGGAATAGAGTAGGACATGACCATCAGCCCCAACATCACCTGACTCACCTGGCACACACACACACACACACACACACACAAACAAAATCTATTATAACAACACATGCATGCACACATCAACATTTGATGAGGAGGACACACGTGCAGTACATGTACTTTGTGGTACACACTCTATTCCACTGACCTATACGTGGCTGTAATGCACTAATATGCACAAACAAAGGCAGAGAAGAAGACTGCTAGTTGGTAACTATGGATGTAAACAGTGCTGGATTCAAAATGCTTTGCAAATGTTTTATGAGGTAGACACTCATCATGTTTGTTAGAGCTCAAGGATACAGTGGGCCTCAGGCATGAATGTTTTATTTATCATTATTGTTATTATCAGACATGGCCTTACATTTTCCAGCCTCTTTTTTGTTCATGGCAGGTCAATCTTACCAAAGAAGAAACAGAAAGTACGCAAGTATTGATGAATGCCACAAAAGTTCTTAAACTGTTAACATGCGACATTTAAGATCAAATGTGTGCATACGAACAATTCATGCATGAGACCTAGTATGTGGGCACCTTTAAAGGGATGGTTCACCTTAAAATCTATCATTCAATAATTTCCCCTCCCCTGTAGTGCTGTTTATCCACCTAGATCGTTTTGGTGTGAGCTGCAGAGTTTTGGAGATATCAGCTGCAGAGATGTCTTCCTTTTTTCCAGTATATGTAATAGGACTAAGTGACATACAACCAAAAAGATACATTTGAAAAATTAAAAACCAGTGTCTCTTTCCAGAAATCTTGACCTGGTTACTCAAGATAATTCATGGACCTTGTTGTGAGAAAGAACTGCTCTCTTTCTGTAGTAGAATCTAGCAGAACTGCTTTTGAAACTACCAGAACGACTGTCTTTCTACTAGAAAAAAAGGAGTTCCTCCATGAAACTGCCCACAACAAGGTCTGTGGATTATCTGGAGTTATCATGTCGTGACTTTCTGAAAGAGACACTAGTTTCTAATTTTTCAAATGTATTTTTTGGTGCTTTGAGCGCCACAAGCTGAGTGCCATTTTGTGCCATTATATTGCCAAGAAAGCAGACATCTCTACAGTCGATAGCTCCAAAGGTTTGCAACTCACACCAAAGAAATCTAGATGGTTAAATAGTGCCAGGGTAAAAATATGTGTTTTTGATTTTGGGTAGAACTGTCTCTTTAAGGTAGGCCTGGACAAAATGTGGCCCAGGGGCTAGATGTGACCCACTGAAAGGTTTCATGTGGCCTGCAAAGCCATTGTGAAACGCCAAAAATTAAAAATCTTGCAAAGTCAGTCATTAGCACTTTGCTTACCATTAAACTGGAATCAGACCTTTATTTTGAAAGGGGTCAGTGCTGGGTTCATTGGTAATGATAATGAACTGTATCTTTTATATTAAACTGTAACTTTGTTCACTCAGTGCTGTACATCCATGTTGTTTATGTTGTTCTTCTTCTACTTTTACTGCTACTATTGTTGCAACCTGTATGTGGCCTGCATGGTTCACTGTAAAACATCAAGCTTTGGACATTGCCAACAAAATATTTGCCCACAGTTCATCACATAGCAATTCAGAAAAGGTGGCCAACAGTAGAAGTGCCACTTCTGACCATTCCATTATTAGAGATTTTGCCATTATTCGGACCTTATATCATTTGTGTGTCTGGCCCACAGCAGCCTGATCAACTTTTCATGTGGCCGCGTGTGAAAAATAATTGCCCACCCCAAGTCAGTTGTGTTTATGTGGCCCCATATCACAAATTACAATTTGCCTCAGTGGCCTTACAGTCTGTAGAGTATAACACTCACTATCCTTAGACTCTTGAGTTGTACAGTTTTCACGACTGAGCCAAGCTAGCAGCTCCCCCTGGTTCCAGTTGTTGTGCTAAGCTAGGCTAAAGTCCATCTTTCAAAATGCTGAACTTTTCCTTAAATATGAGCAAATATTGTGCCTTTAGATTTAGCAAAAGGATCATCAGGCTGACCCTGCCCAAAACACCCCCTCATCATCTCTTTAATTCAGTGCGTTTTTTTCTGTTTCAGAAATGTAACCACACTCACAGAGAGAGAGTTGCAAGACTTACCCCCAGACATTTGGGCTCTCCTCTCTGGATGGCAGCACGCAGCACCTGCTGTCTGTCAGTCAGCTTGGCGACATTCACATCCTCCAGCACCTGCACCGTCAGATCCCTGGAGACTGCTACCGCCATCACCTGCAGAGGACAGCAGAGCTGACATTCAAGACTGCAGGATTATCTTATTAGATTGCAAACACCTCATCTCACTCTCCAATTCCAAGCATGTACCAAGCAGGTCTGTGGATTATCTTGAGTAACCAAGTCATGACTTCTGGAAAGAGACGCTCGTTTTGAATTTGTCAGATGTATTTTTGGGTATTTTGAGCACCACAAGTTGAGTGCCATTTAGTCCCATTATATTGGAGAGAAGGCAGAAATCTCAAATCTCCAAAACTCTGTAACTCACGCCACAACTACAGGTCAGGTGAAAAATGTGCACTTTTGATTTTGGGGTGAACTGACCCTTGAAGATTAGGAGCTGGCAACTTGTCACAGCTAGCATAGTCCCCGTGTTGTTACAGTTTTGTAACATAATATATGATATACTTTTCCCCCTTGGTGCAGGGGCCTCAAACTGCTGCCCCTGGGGCCACTTCTAGCCCACGACATGATGTCAAAAATAATCTGGCCAGCAAAATTATTTTGTTTTATTTTGGATTTTTATTATTTTTTAACAGTTTCATACCAATTTAACTACTCCTTCACATACAATTGAAATAAAAACACAATTTGGTGGCTTTTAAGTGTGATGAAAATATGTTAGTAATGGAAATAAAAAAGCAAATTTTCAGAAATATTGCACTTTCTTATGTTAATAATACGTTAATCTGGAGGGGCACTGGCCACCCCAGTTGCCCCCTGTTATTCTCAAGTATCTGCCCAGTGACAGGTGAGACCTTAGTTTGATGTGTATTTATGAAAGTGCAACAAAATGTTTTTCACGGTGGAATTCACGAGGGAAGAGGTACAATGGAGGTACAAGTTCTTACATTTATTTGTACAGTGGTGTTGTGTTGTGGTTGGAAGTATTTATCATATTAATTCAAAACATAGAAACATAAGAAAGTATAAGACACTGTAGGATAACTGGAAGATAGAATTAAAGCAGACATGAGAAATGCTATTCGATATGTGTGTGTGTGCGGATGTTCTTGCCACCCCTGCATCAGTCAGTGCTCCACTTGTGCAACCCCTGTCAAAGAAGTCTGGAAACGCCCCTGCTCGTATGGGATGACAATATTATCCGTGGCCCCACGCCAGTTTGAGCTTGAGGCCCCTGCCCCAGCAGCAACACTGTCATGTTTGTTGTGTTGCAGCCTTTGGCTGTATCTCATAAAAACAAAGGGCCAACTCATGAGGAAAAACTTATGTTTCTGCTGCCAAAGTGTTGCTTAACTCCGCCTTCTGATATGTAAAGCCTTATTTGCCACATGTTGAACCCCCAGCGGTTGGTGTTACATATTGTTACAGTTGTGAAACACATCCTACTTTTACTGGAAATCCAGTTTTGTCAGTGGTGCGATCCAGTGGCACAGCAGCACGTTAAGTCAAATGGAGTTGGAAGCAGCAGCAGTGTGATATCAGGAGTTTATATTAGGACAGAACACAGCTGGGACAGATTCAACACTCCACATCATCTCCACCATCATCCCCCACCCTCTGCGCTCCACACAGCAATATTACTGCGGCTATCATCTCGCTGGAAGACGATGAGAACTACAATCAACCGAGATGATGTCGATGCCTACGTTTACACACGCGTTACGCACAAACTGATCTGAGCGTATTGCGTAAGCTTGTCGCTCTGGCCTTTGAGAAAACATACATAGAACAAACATAGAATAGTGTGCGTGTGTCCCAATACTAGTCTGCCAACTGATCAGCTCCTTATGAATCATTAATTGATTCCACATAATCAATAAACCTGAAGCTCAGTCTAAACAGCCAAGCCTGTTCACTTTGACGGTAACAACACAACAGGTCAGGCTGTTGTTTAGATATTGGAAGCAGAAAAGGTCTCATTCCTACCTTTTTCTCTCCAGATCAGTCAGTAAAAGTGTCCTCCCCTATACGTTTGGGCTTCTTTCGACCACTCCTGGTTTTTAATGCGCCTCCCTGACGTCTCTTTTTTTCTGCAGCAGGGTTCGTGCGGGGATGTGTTTATTAGAAAGAGTGAATAAGAGAGAGGGAGATTGTTCTCTGTGTCTCTGGATCAGATCCAGCAGAGCTCCTCCTTCTCTTCCTCTCCCATTTCCAGTTCCAGTAATCATTTTGTTTTCGGCGTTTTTCGCCGTTTTTCGCCGTCATAAGTTCATGTGAAGGCGAGTCTGTTCTCTTGGTGTGACACCCAATCTCTGTCCGTAGCATCTGGAGACATCCACGTCTCCTTCTGTGCTTGCAATCTTCTAGCTGAGGTAAGTGATCCATTGCTTTATATGGCACTGTTTTCATCATTTAACTTAGAAAGGTCAACAGAAAACAAAACGTGCTCCAGTCAGTAGCATAGTGGCACATTCTTTATTGTTTTGGTACAATGGATTTGAGTTTAAAGTGCAAAATTCCACTTTTAATTCTATCATGTTTACATCAGCATCAGATGAGAAGAGAAATATGTCCATTTTATAGTGTCACAATCTTAGGTAACAAAAATATATTGGACAAATGCATATGACTTTGAATAAAGATGTCATATGAAATATTTGGTGTAAAGTACTGTGACTGGTCACCAGCACTTGGTTGGTATCTTCACTCCTGATGCACTGCCAGGCCTGCACTGCAGCCAAGTTCACTTTTTACTTGTTTTTGGGCCTTTTTACCTTTGTAGTGACATAAAATGGTGTATCATAGTGTTTGCTTCTGAATTCAACAGCTAAATAATAAATCTGATATCTGTAGTTGCACCATGCAACCTGATTAGATAAAAATAATCTTTCCATCTAATCTTTCTTTTCCCCATATGCACTCTGTCTGTACCTGTATGTACTCTTAAGCACAGTATCTGTACCCGTAAGCAGTGTTGGGCAAGTTACATCCAAAATGTAATACATTATATATTATTAGTTACTGTCATTTGAAAGTAATTAGTTACATTACAATATTACTGTCTCTGAATTGTAATGCGTTACACTACTTTTGCATTACTTTTGAGTTACTTCAACCAAAATAACTGCAGAAATATGACTAGGCATTCTAAAATGCTAAAATGTAGTTTATTGCAGCTGATTATACATTCAGTGGAGGGTGATGTAGCATAATGACTGTGTAGGCCCCTAAAGCTACGAACAACTTAATATAATAGGTACAGTAAAGGCTCATGGCACAATACAATAAGTAACAATGATCAAAGTCTGGTAAGTTATGATAGAGATGCTGTAAATATTTAAAGTATAGGCCAATTCATATGAAACATAATAGAGCTAGAGTCCATTATAATGTAACTTATAGCCTTATGACATGACAAGACACACAATCTCTTTTTCTTTTTGTTTCTATTCTTTTACTCTCTTTTAATTCAAGCTCACAGCACAAAGATGGCATGCACTGAATGGACATAACTTATGCTTTATCAAGAATCAACAAGTACTTTTGGAGGACTAGGCCTCAAGGAACATGGCTTAGTCATTTCAGTCCAACAAAAATTAACGTAATTTAAACATGGCCTACAACTGCTAATCAATAAAACACAGGCCAGAGGAACCACACAATTTGCCAAAGAATGGCTAAAGCATAGGCTACCACACAAAGGCTGTTAAAATTTAAATCACATATAGCTAGAACTCTAGCTAAAGCACATTTTTCAAGAATACTAAAAATAAAATAAAAGTGCTTGGGCCTATTAGAACAATAGGAAATACAGCTCAGTCACTCCCAACTTCACAAAAAATGTAAGCTTGGATAAATTAAACACACACATAAGAAAATTGAAAATAAAAAATGAAGGCTAAACAGGAAACGTGTTACTGCCAAATGGCCCATACAACAGAGGCAGCATGCAGCCAAAGAAGCCTGGTAAAATAAACAGAACTATAAAGGCAGTTATGGCCTGGACCTTTCCATAGCCTACTTGTGGTTCTAGGGTGGGGGGGACTAACCTATTCCACTACCCACTTGACTGAAATATCTGTTGAAGCGCATCAGGAGAAGGCGCTGAAAGTGTCCATCACCAAGATGGTTGCGTTTTGGGGTGAGCACAAGACTCTACTGGTGCACTGGATGGTGTTGGGGTGTTATAGCGGAGTGCAATTTTTATTAGTTCTTGGAAACTGGTGCAGACTTTCCATCACCGGGGCAGAACTGAGATAAGACATTACCTCTGTTTCCACTGAGGGCTGTGCATCAAAAGAAAAATCGTCCTCGCTGGAGGCAACAGCAGCAGGTTGATGGGGATCGGGCATCAGGGCTGTAGGCTCTTCTGTTGTTAGGGAGCAGCACTCCATTGTGAGGAGGAACTTGATGTGGTCTTTTCTGGCTTCTTCCTTTACCCAGCGCAGCTTAAACTTTGGCAGCGAGACAGCAGCCAGAAGTGCATCCTTGGAGTCAATCGTCCTAGCAAATCGAGTTTTGATCACTCCCACAATAACCTCAGGCAGTCCAGTGGTCATTTGCGATAGGCCCTTTGTCATTACTAAGGTTTTGGCTATCAGAACTTCAAGCATTGGTTGAAGCGTTCCATAAAAGCAAGTGTCCTCACCTGTCCAGTGCGACTGTGAAAGACTTCATAATGTAACAATATTCCTTGAGAAACTGGTATTCCCTGTCATACATACATACATTTAATTTGAAACTGTGTGCAAAGGCTATTGATGTCAGTGAGGGGCATTTCTATGACCTGAACATAGGTGTTATAGAATGAGTTCCACCATGTTGCTGTGGTGACAATCAACTTTCTTTCACTGACCTCTTCCAGGCACTCTGATTCAACTGTGGAGCAGCTGGCCTTTGTTCACAGCGCTGAACATTTAGCTGTAGCACTACGATACACAGCCCTTGATTCTGGATTAGATACCAGCCAATTAACAACTTCATTGTTCGCAATTAGATTAAGTGTATGGGCTGCGCATCATAGTCCGTGCTGGGTATCATTAGCGGTAAGCACACTATGAAGGTCTGTAAACTCCACCTCGCCATTGCCCTCCTCCTCAGACTCCACCTGCTGCTGCTGATTCTCCTTGAACGCCTTTACAAAGTTGCTCCCATTGTCTATCACACATGCAGTCCATATTGAGAAAAAATGTCCACTAGCTCTGTTGCAATTGCATTGTATGTGTGTCGACCCCTAAATCTTTTACAAGCTGTTGCAGCCTTCTTTCGTGTCAAGGTATTTGCATCAATCCAGTGCACAGTGACCCCTATGAAACTTTTGTTGTTGGCACTCCATATGTCTGCTGCTGTTGACACATACTGCTGGGCTTTGAGTGTTTTCTTCAGCTCCTTTTCCATGACAGCATATGCCTTGTCCAAATCTTTGGCGAATGTTTTTCTGTCGGGCAGTACATGCTGAAAAATTAAGAAGATAGCTAGATGTTAAACTCATGCTGTGTTTAAATTGGTTAAACTACAGTGGGGAAAATAAGTATTTGATCCCTTGCTGATTTTGTAAGTTTGCCCTCCACAAAGAAATGGACGATCTATAGTTTTTATGGTAAGTTTATTTTAAGAGAGAGAGACAGAATATCAACAAAAAATCCAGAAATAATATCATATAAAGGTTATAAATTAATTTAGATTTGATTAAGTGAAATAAGGGCAAAAATCAGCAGGGGATCAAATACTTATTTTCCCCACTGTATATTCAGATACCCGTTGGAGAGTTAAAGTTAAAAAAACAAAACAAAACTGAACCTGAGGTGCACAGATTCACTTCTCCTTAACAGCATGTGGACTTGCTGTTTAGGTTGCGGTTTGTAATAATAACACAGTAGATGGCCACATGGCCCACTCTCTATGACAACGTTAGCTTACCTTGTAATTGCTGGTGTTAACCGAGATTTTGCTGACAAGCTTTCTGAACCGTTGATAGGGGGTGTGTGTCTTCCACAATATACTCTGCCACCAGTCTCCTCACTTCTCTGGCTTCAAGAAGCATGGCAGACCGAGAGAAACTTAACTTTTGTTGCTTTGTCTTTCCCATATGCTCGTCCTTGGTTTTCTTTCTCTTATCCACAGGTGCATCTCTCTCTCTTAGCTTAATGTTAGTGTGGCACTGGTCCAGGTGTCTCTTCAAGTTACTAGTGCTATTTTTTGAAGTAGTAGTAGTAGTAGTAGTAGTGTCGCACACAGATTGCACTTGACTATTATGTTCTTGTTCTTTTCTCTGATGAACTGAAAATAATGGGAGTAAGTCAAATGTAGAATTCGTGTCCGTAGTCATCTTAGCGAATTCCAGCAACAGGAAATGACTCTTACTTGCAGATTTTTTTCTGTTGTTGGGATGTCTCGTGGTGTTGGTGAATTCTTAAAAAACAACACCTAACCGGGTTAAAATGCGTTGTAACGTTACTTGGGTTGTAACTAGTATAATATTACAGAAATGTTATTAGTAATGTGTTATATTACTACGTTACAGCAAATAGTAATACATTACTGTAACTGCGTTACTTTTGTAACACGTTACTCCCAACACTGCCTGCAAGCCCTATCTGTACCCATATGCACACTGTGTGTACCTGGATATACCCTGTTATGCAGGGTATCTGTACCCATGTGCACCCTGTCTACACCCTGTGTCTGTACCTGGGTGCATCGTGTCGATACCCCCTGTCTATACCTGTACCCTATCTGTACCTATAAATCATGTGTTTGCACTTGGGTGCACCCTGTTGATACACAGATGCAGCCTGTCTATACCTGTATGCCCTGTTTCTGTACTGAACTGCACCCTGGTGTTACCCATTTGCAGCCTATCTGTACCTTTTATTTACACCGTTTTTATCCATATGAGCCCTGTCTATATCTGCATGCCCTGTGTCTGCCCCTGGTTACACCTTGTCTATAGCTGTTTACAGCCTGTCTATACCTTTATGTACACTGTTTTTACCTGTTTGAACCTTGTCTATACCTGTGCATCCTATGTCTGTACCTGGTTGCAACCTGTCTATTCCTATATGTACCCTGTTTTTACCTGTATGAACCTTGTCTGTACCTGTGTGTCCTGTGTCTCTACCCATATGCAGCCTGTATATGTGATGTATACCTTGTTTTTACCCGTATCAACCCTGTGTATACCTGCATGCCCTGTGTCTGTGCCTGGTTGCACCTTGTCTGTATCCATTTGTAGCCTGACTATATTATATGTACCCTGTTTTCACCCGTATGAACCCTATCTATACCGTCATGTCCTGTGTCTGTACCTGGTTTCACCTTGTCTATGCCCATATGCAGCCTGCTTATACCTGTATATACCCTGTCTGTACCCATATGCTCCCTGTCTAGGTGTACATGCTCTGTCTGTGCCCAGGTTAAGTCTGCTCCAAAATCACTGGAGTACAGCTTAAGGACCTCAGCTCCCTTTGGAAAACACGGGTGGTCCAGAAAAAAGACAGTATATTGTCCCACCCTGGTCATGTACTTGGCAGGGAATTCGTGATCATGCCCTCAGGTCGGCAGTATTATGTGCCTGTGCGAAAAACAAACCGCTACGCAAATTATTTTATCCCGTCTGCCATAAGACTATTAAATGCACAATTGCAGGATGATAAATGAAAATGTGGACTACTGTGAACCTGTGAACCCTTTTCTTGCTGTGTTGTCACTGGCTGTTGTGTTTATGTTTGTTGCTATAATGATTGATACCTGATTGTGGATGCTGGATTGTGGATATCAGCTATCAGATTGTTCTCTCTTTTTACCTTTTTACTTCTGTCACTTTATTCCTTTTTACATTGTATCTCTGTTATCTGGACAGGTTGATTGCAAACTGAATTGCCCTTCTGGGATTAATAAAGTATTCTAACTAACTAATTCTAACAGGTGCACTCTGTCAATACCTGTAAGCAGCTTGTCTGTACCTTTATGTAACCTTGCTGTCTTAATGCATGCTTGTACCTTCAGCCTTGCATGTATACACTTACTTATGAGGGTAAACATGCTGTTGGTCATGTCTGTTAAGGACATAGAGATCCACTTATAAATTCCAAGTAAATCCTCAAACTCCATTATCAAAGTGTCCACATTAATAACCATATTGTTAGGTGAACATACATCAAATGACCCAACAGATGGACAAATGTGTGCATGAAGAAATATAAGTGACTTTGTCTCTAGATTAGTAGTGGACAAAATGTTCCCCTCACTGCTGCCCCAAGTCCCCCAGACCCCCAAGTCCCCCAGTCCTCCAGTCCCCACTTTTTTCTTATTCCCCTGCCCTCCTCCTCCTCCTGTCACCACATCTGCTTCTCATCCTGCAGCATTCCTGTCTTCCCTAAGAGGATTCTGACATGTGGTTTTGATGAACTAACACACTCTCACACACTCTCTCTCTGTTCCTTTTTTTCTCTCTTTCACTACCTCATTTGCTGTTTCTCAATCCCTTCCTCCATGTCCAAACGGATTAGCACACAGCAGAAATACACATGAGTGCACTTGCACAAATACAGCACACACGCTACTTAGTTTTATGGGTTTCCCACTGTCTTTTGCCCTCACCAGTGATGTGTCTCATGATCATGTGGTCTGTCCCTGTTGTTCTTTGGGTCTATTCATGTCTTTTATTGGACAGTCTGCTCCTCTTTCTCCTCTTCTGATTATGGTTTTGCAGTTTTCAAACGTTATTCTCTAATGACAGGGTTTTTTCCTTGGAAAGATTTTCTTCCCACAGTCAAAATAATTTTCATTTCCATCAATCCTACATCTTGTGATTAGGGATGTACGATAACTGTTTTTTCCCACCAATACCGATAACCGATAACATTTTTAATAGTTTATATATACACCTGAGGTAAAGAAAGGCAAAGATGTAGTGTGTAAAGATGAATTTTAACATTATAACTCTGACTCTGACTTATCAAAATAATGTAACAGACATCACCAGTGTTGTAATCACAACAAAAACAAGAAAAGTTATGACTCAAAAAAAAACATTTATTATTGCTTCACTCAGCTGCATCAGTCAATAAAAAAGATTTTACAGAACAAAAACTCGTACGTTGTTATCAATTAGCGTTTGAATGTGTGTTGCGAGTACATTATATTAGGGGTGTGTATCTCACTGACTTAGACCGATTCGATACGTATCTTGATACATGTTCAGCGATACAATATATCTTAGAAATTTTTTAATGACCAACGATTCGGTTTGATACGATTCAGCTCTGTCACGATACGATTCGATATGATGCAATACAAGAAAATGCAATGTGTGAATCTTTACATTTTGATTCTATTAATGCTACATTTGTAAGTGCTATTAGTTTCAAAAAGACATCCAGATATTTTTACTAAATATAGTAACAGTAGAGACAGAGAGAAGGAGACATTACAGTGGTGTTAACATCTTATGAATGAGATACTGTAGCCTAAATGAGAATCTGAACAAACTTGAAACTGTTTAAAATATTAGTATTTTTGCAGTAAGATGATCAGCTGCTCTGATTCATATGAAGAGTTCTGTGGTTTGATCAGTGTGTTTGAACAGTGATGCTCCGTGTTACCTGCTCTCTCAGTCACATGACATCTCTGTGGGTCAGACTCGTGTCTCTGTTCTCTGCTGTCAGACACGTTTTACATAAATGATCTGCAGTGTCTCTCATCTTTCTTATAAAACACAAACTTATTCTACACCTGCGTGTTCTGAAAGTTTGGTGGTGCGACGCGGTACAATGTGTCGCTGTTTTCAGCGCGGTCTGTTTTGAGCAGATGAAGAGGAGACACAGGAGAGGGAGGAGGGAGCACTTGTTTTGTGTGAGTGCGGCAGCAGGCGTTCAGCGAGAGCGGTGCAGGCAGAGGCAGGAGGAGAGAAAACGGAGGAAAGTTAAAACGGCACTTCATTGATGCCAAAAATTAAACATATGCGTGTCCTTATGAGATGTATCGATACGCTAGAGCTGAATCGATTTTTGTCCGATTCACGTTCAGCTTTTTACCGATACAGGCCGTCCGAAACCGATGCACTCATATCTAACACATTAAGGTCCAATGCATCAGATTTCGAGTGAATCGTTACACCCAAGGGAGTAGGTTTGATTTAGACATTGGTGGGGACACAAAAGTGCTACAAGGCAGCACGGCGGGACTTCTAGCAGAGATCGACTGTTAACCCTTTGTGTGTCATAATCATTGACTAAACACTACAGACAGTGTTTGTATTGATAGTGACTAGTGGCTGCAGGGGCGCTGCCAGGGATTTTGGGCACCATGAAAAAAAAATCTTATTGGGTCACCCTTCCATAGCTGGCCGCTAGGCCGGTGGAAAATTTTGATACTGTTTTACATAAAACTATGCATTTTAATGATATTTTTGACTGTCATTCCCATATTTGTGAAAAGAAAAACAGTTAGTTGGTAGGGGAAGCACTGAAAATACAATGAAATTCATTTAGATTCAATTATTTGCTGGAAGACTGATACTCTATATTCCAAAACCCATCTCTTATTTGAACATAAAATTCTCTTGAGATTAATTACCTGAAAATACAAAACTTAAATACAAAATAACCTCTTCCATTAAAATGAAATGCAATTATAATCTGTGGAGAAACATAGGCTATATGGTTGTTGCTATTTAATCTTCTAATTTCCAGAACATGTAAACATTTCTCTGATTGGATTGAGAGCAGTCACCCAGTCTGCACTAGAAATGTTGTCTGCTCCTACTGCAAAGTAGAGGGGATGAGAGTCCCAAACTACTGACCAAACATTATATTTCAGTGATAGCTGATGCTTTTTAAACCATTAAAATCGTTCTGAAATAAATACAGACTATGGACTTTTTTTATTTTAGAATGATTTTTTATTTTCAGAACGATTTTTTATTTCTTTAATGTTTTTTCTCCATAATAATGGATTAATTCAACACACAGCTGCTCACCTCCTTCCTCAGGGGGTACTTGGGCTTGTTCAGGTGGGGCAGGGGGGGACTGACAGACGGCTGCTGCTGCTCTTGACCGTGTCTGTTCGGAACATGCGTCCTTTTTTGAGCAGAGCAGCTAAACATTTGCCTGCATTGATTATTTAACTAAAACAACAGTGAAATGTAAAAATCAAGAGTTTTCTTCAGAAATATGAGCTAATATGGGGAGAAAAGTGAGCTAGCTTATAAACTATGGACAAAGTTATGAGCTGACAACAGGCTAATGTTCCAGAACTTTCCATCACATGAACCACTAACAGACCCACCTTGCCTATGAAAGAACTGGGTGACTAGTGTCGACCCTTCGTTTTTCTCCTGTCTGAGCTTTTTTTCTTTTCTTTTTTTGCTCCCTGACTCTCCGCCGTCACTCACTGTCTGTGAAAAGTTAGGCTCTGCAGCTGCAGCATGGAGCAGGTGGACTGAACCATTTTACATAAATAAAAAGGGGGGTGGGCGTTGAGAAATGTTTTCAAAACAAATAAACTTAGTGTTACCAATACATTGTAAATAAAATATATGTGTGATTGTAAGTTTATTACTAAGCGTCATATTATTTTGTCAGTATTCTAACTGTATTATACTATATTATTACTGTCAATCATGGACCCCTAGAATCGTCCTTATTCTCCCCTTTTCGGCGCCCCTGAGTGGCTGGATATTGGTAGGGACGTGTCCCTAGCGTCCCTACCCAATTCTACGCCCCTGGTTACACCCCTACATTATATAGTTCAGCCCTTCTCGCCCATCGCCTAGGCAACCACGGATGTTTATATCAGTAAAGTCAGACAGATGACAGCTCGAAAAACCAGCATGGTTTCGCAGTGTTTTAATCTAGACGATAGAAATAATGTTGAATGTAGACTGTGACAGAATAAGCTGATACATATATTCACTCGACTGGGGTAACATGTGACCACATTAAGTACAGACACGGAAGCTGCTGCTGCTGCTGCTAGCACTGCTAACGTTAGCCACACTTTGTGGCAGGCTGGCAGTTGACAGTCAGCTCCAGGTTGTTTACCCGCAGACACTGTCATCCTCTTCAGTCTGAAAAGGTGAAGCATTTAGTGAGTTGTTGTCATGTTTTGTATATTAATGTGTAATGTTTGTATTGCACAGTAGCGCGCAGTTCAGCGGCATTTAAAGTACGATTTGGCGATTGTTGACTGTGATTATCAGCTTCAAATGGCTCTTAATACACACAGTATTTATATGGATAGTATTTAACATTATTAATTAAAGCGATATTCCACCATTACATGATAATCCACTCAGTATGTACTCACCCCTATGCCGATGTGAGGATGGATGAAGATCTTCAGTTCACAAAACAATCCTGGAGTTTCAGCAGAAAACAGGGTAGCAGCCTCATCCAGTACAATGGCAGTGAATGGAGACCAAGGATAAAACGTTAAAAAAAATAACTTTTGCGGTTAATTTTTAATTTCGCGGCTCGCGGACACTTGGATTACACCACACAAGCAGGATGGAGACATTTTGTGTTTGTTTTGTGTTCTTTTTTTAACATTTTATCCGTGGTCTCCATTCACTGCCATTGTACTGGATGAGGCTGCTACTCTGTTTTCTGCTGAAACTCCAGGATTGTTTTGTGAACTGAAGATCTTCACCCATCCTCACATCGGCATAGGGGTGAGTACATCTGTGTGTGTTATCATGTAAAGGTGGAATATCGCTTTAATAAATTCTGTTCAATTTTAAGTGCTTTCTGTGTGTTTTCTTAGTGTTAGACTAGTTGACTAGTCCAAATTAAAATTTGCATTTAATCTTCAGGGAAATTAGTTATCAGGAACATCCCTACTCCAGACTCCTTGCTGGCTGGCAGTGCAGCGTTAGCCGCAACAGTCCTCTCATCCTCATACTCTCTCCATAGACCATCGTTTCAATGGTGAAACTTAAGTGGCTAATAAGGTTGGATGTGTTGAAACTGGTAGACATTTTACCTCCTCTCAGCACTTCGGCTGAACATTTATTGCATACTGAATCGCGTTGTCTTTTTCAGAAATAGTGAAAAATGCCCACACTGGTGATGGCGGAGCCATGTTTATGTTTGAGGTGGCACATCAATATGATGTTATGAGTGTGACATCAGCAGGCACCAGCAGCACAGGGCAAACAAACGGACTGAAAATGAGCAAAATCAAGGCAATGTTGGCTATTTATAATTGGATGTAGTTATCGGCAAAAAAATTTCATTATCGGACTTATCTGTGTGACATCATTTTTTCCAATATCGGGCCGATAATTATTGGTACCGATAGTTATCGTGCATCCTTACTCGTGATGCGTGTAAAATTTATCCATGAACTCTTTAATGCACGGCTTTAGTTTAACATTTCAGCAGGTGCTCAGTCTGGTTACATCTACTGTGCTGTTTACATACCACTGTGTCTGACTACTACACTTCCAACACACCTCTTTAATCATGGCGTGCACTTACTGTGAGCCATCAGTGGTCACTCTCTGGTTGTATGCCTGCTGCCAAATGAATATAATGTGACGTAAATGACGTACAGCATACCTGAGTAAATGGCAGCTACTTTTTGGTGAGAGTGCTCTACCAAAACAAATAATTCAAATAGTGTAGTCCGGGTATATGGCTGCAAAAAAGCCGGCCCTTGTTCACCCCTTAATGTTTACTATTTAACAACATTGTTACTGATGAAAACTCAGAAGATTTCATTAGCTATTACAGTATGTAGTTGTAGATTTCCCTTTCAGGTGTGTGCATGATAGTCAATATATAACAGTGGTGGACTGAGTCTGTCTGAGGAGCCAGGGTGAAAAAAGGGTACCAGTCGTATGTGGTGGTACACCAGTGCGCCAAAAGCTGTGATGCACTTTGATTTGACCTGTTTAGTTGTGCTCTGAGCACTGATCAGCTGAGCTGAGAGCGCACTGGTGGCAATGATTGCTGTGTGCACTGCAGCAGCAGCAGCACCATGTATGTGTGTTTGAGACAGAGGTAGACCAAATTATAGCTAAACAAAAGAAAATTACATTAACTATTGAACATCTACCACAAGAACTCAAAACAAACTCCACTGCTGTTTGTCTCTAAACAGACATTACATGGTGGCAAACTAAGCATGGTGACTGATCAGAAACTGAGAAAACATCAACTATGTACAGACTCAGTGATCACAGCCTGGCTGTAGAGACTGTCCGACACAGGCAGACCAGGCTGCCGAGAGAAGACAGGCTGTGTCAACTGTGTCCACAGAGACAGGTGGAGACAGCAAGACTGCTGCATTGTAGCGAGAATGAAGATACTACGACAAAGTTCCTCACAAAAGTTAAATGTAAACTCAAAGATTTCAATATACTCTCTGATCAAACTATGTCAGTGCATGTCACAGCACAAGGGACAAACACAACACATGATATATGTTGATGTTGTTAATTCCCCTCACAGCTCATATTCTGCCTTTTACTCTGTTTTTTTTTCCTCTTTCCTCTTTTTCCTTTTTTCCCTCTTTACATTGTGTTTAAATATTGTTAAATATTGTTATATTGTTTGTTATTCTTTTCTTTTTTATTTCACTTTTAACATTAACTATTTACTCTCTATTATATTGTATGTATTGTGTATAATATGACTTTTTGTTTTGGCAACATGTTTGATCTTAATTGTTATGCCAATAAAGCTGATTAAATTGAAACTGAAAATTGAGAGGGAGTGACAGATAGGGGGAGAAGAGGTGGGAGATGGAATATTGCATGCAATGTTTTTGTAAGTTATTAATAACTTACTCAGACCAATGCTTTCTCTTGAACCTGTAGTATCTTCTAGTAAGTCAACCCACAACCTGCGTGTCAGTGGACCTGCGCATCACCACATGCCACCATACCACACAATTAGACCAGAATCAGTGGGGTTCAGTGATTGCCCTGAACCAATGCAAACAGCCCTCATGGTTCTCAATAAATAACATGACGTTCTAAATGAATAACAAAATATTTACATTGAGAGGTTTGCACTTCTCGTCCTATTTATCATGTCCTCCTTAAGTTTATACAGTGAACCCAGGACGCGCAGTTACATTACCGTTATGCTATTCTGTGCATCTTAAGAAAACTCAGACTTTACAATACAAAAAACTTTATCCTAAAGTTTGCAAATGTGCTTGTTGCATGTTGTAGTTGTGCTGACATTGCCTGGTGGAGATCTGCACTCCGCTGAGTGTCCTCTAGTTTAATATGTACCAGGCCTGTGAAGTGTCCATTTGACTCATGATCCACTTAATTAAAGTCCTTGTGAAAAGCCAGTGTATCTACATTTAACGAGGCAGGTAAACTTGAATGAGTGTTTATTGAATATTGATTACAGCATCACAGCAGGTGATCCAGCTTACATTCCAGACCGGTCTATAATCGTCTTGATGCTATATATATATCACTCCTTTGGTGCATATATCTAGTACATCTTCAGATCACACGGTCAAAAACTTATAGCAATCCAAACTAATGTTGATTTCCAATTATCATAATCTTTTGTTTTCCTGCTCATACGCACAAAATGTGCATCACAGTATTATCACCTAGTCACCTGACATAACTACAGTAATAAATGTAACCTAACAATTTACATTGGATAATAGAAAATAATAAAGAGACATAAACTTAGCAGGGTACAGTAGTCAAAATGCACATTTCCTATTGTGAACATGTAAATAATATGTACTAACAACAAATGCACCGAAATATGACATGTGCTTAAGTGGCTTTTACAAGGCCATTAACAAAGTATTTACAGTGATTTATTTGTAGGTTTTCTAAATGCAAATTTGCTACTCACTCATTCCCTGTAATCTGTAGCTGATTTCATTTGCACTTACGGTGACCAGGTGTCCACTTTATGCAGAGCAGTTTTGTCCCTTGTCCTACATCCCACATATTGTACCCACATGTTGATTGGCTCTAGTTTTTAAAAGTTAAACCACTGCAGGACAGATGCTTTCATAAATGTGGCTAAAACGGTCGTGAAGTAACCAGGGAAGGCTGTCATGACAATCAATCAAACTGCACACATGTGGGTTGGGTGCAGCTTAACCTGTCACTGTCTTTATATATCTGTTGACTTTAATCCATAGAGTGGTATGTGACTGGTTTGACTGTAATGAAACAGGATCTGTGGAAATCTTCTCTTCAGATCAGTTCTGCTGTTGTCTCTGACTTCAGTTTCCTGTTTTGCAGTAACATGTCCTCTGAGGGGGGGTCAGCCGTTGGACCCAGGTTACATCGCCTCGCCACCTGGTTTGACCCCGAAGCTGCTGCGGTGAGTCCAGGACACGCTCAGTCTGAGTGGAGTCCACTCTATTTGAAAGTCTAACTTCCATAAATCATTATTCAGCAGAGTGTAACTCTAAACCTCTGTGTGTGTCTGTGTGTAGGTGGTGACCATCCTGTTGGGGCTGTTCCAGGTGCTGCTCTCTGTCCTGCTTGCTTATGCTGACAAAACAATGCCTAAACTCTTCATGCTGCCACTGGTCCTAGGAATATTAGTATGTACCTCATGATTCTTATTCTGATTCTTTTTGCATCTGTAATCTGTAATAATCATCTGTAATCCTCCAATGAATGTATGTATGATGGAGCACTTAGCACAGAATAGAAAAAAACAAGTCTTAACTGATGCTGAAAAGAATTTCAGCACGCTTTAAGACACTTTGTGACATGGAGGAAAAAGCATTGAAATACATCTACAGCTCAGGTATTATATAACCACAATAGACCAATGAGAGCTATTAAAGGGACAGTTCACCCCAAAATCAAAACTACATATTTGTTCTAGTGCTTTTTATCCATCTATTCTGTTTAGTTTTGGAGATATTGGCCATAGAGATGTCTGCCTTCTCTCCAATACAATGGAACAAGTCCTGTGGTGCCCAAAGGACCAAAACATACATTTAATGAAAAATGTAATCATGGGGTGCTCCTGTGGCCCAGTTGGTGGAGCGTGTACCCCATGTGCTGGGGCTGCCGGTCCTCTGCAGCAGCCACTGGTTTGCCTCCCACCTGCGGCCCATTTGCTGTGTGTCGTCCCCTCCTTCTCCTTTACCTGTCATACCTGCAGCTGTCACTATCAAATAAAGGCAAAAATGTGCAAAAAATTACATTTAAAAAATGTAATTACTAGGAATTTGGCCCGTTACAAGGTTTAATAGCCAGATTTAGATCTTTTAAAATATATTTTTCAGCATAATTCAAGAGTAAGAACCAACCCACCCTCAAAATATACTTTTGTCCTTTTGTCAAAACAAACAGTATGAGTCTATTTGACATCAAAGATCACATAGTGAAGTACATGGTCTGTGTTTCATGTTGTTTACTCTGATGAAAGCAGTGTCAGTCTCTCAGATAACAGTTCAATACTGTGTGTGTGTTGTTGCAGATTGTGGCAGGAGGATCCTTCACCATGGCCAGTGAGAGGAACCCCAGCAGACTACTGGTACGTTCCCATAACAAGCCAACCCAAGGACTCATGGGAGATTTTGATCCAATATTTACACTTCACTTCCCCTTGGCTCTTGCCCTCGCCCCCATTATAAGTGTCATTCCATTTGTCTGAAAATCACAATGCATTGCTGTCATGCATTTGGTGCAAAAAAATCACACACACACACACACACACACACACACACGTATATATGTACACACACATATATTATACATATATGGATATTTATTTATTTAACAATGTATATTAATCAACATGTCACATAGAAAACAATTGCTGTTTTGCAAAATATCATTAAACCTGCAGCAATGATAGTTCTGATAATAATGATACAGATCATAAACAGTCATTTGTAAATCAGAGTCTGCAGGTATATCTGATGATTTGTAAAAAGAAAATAATACTAAGCTACAAGTGGTGGTCGATCCATGACAGTTTGGGCTCAAAGTGAACAAGGATGAGTGTGTTTCATTAAAATCCCCTGCACCACCTCCTCCCTCTGCTCTCCTCGGTGGCCTCCGTTTCACCATATGTTGTTACATCATACCAACGGCTGAGAATAAGTGAATGGGGGAAGTGGAACTACTAATGAAATGCAACATTTGTGTGAAAGCTGCAGTTTTTAAGGTCTTTAATGTCACAGTGCCTGAAGGTCAGACACTCACACATTCCTGAAAATATTTTAACAAAAAATCCTCATGTAAGCTCAAGTGTTAAACTGAATAATCTGAGAATACAAACTTGTAATACTACTGGTAATATGATAATACTACAGTTTACAACCTGCATTACAGTCAGTCCCTCCAGGATTTTGTGGACCTATTTTGGGATTGTTACAGCCTAAAATACCAGATTACACAGCAGCTTTTCTAAAACATTGCGATGCATGTTGCAATGATTTTAGGCATTTTTTGCAATGAAATTGTAGGACCAAGAGAAACTTGCAAAATCAAGTTGCAATTTTTTTTGTACAATTCATTAAAAATTAAAGGCAACTTGTTCCAGGGAGAACAAAACCGCACTCTGTCCTGAGTGTTCTAACTAACCTCACCAAAAATGCTCAGATCTGCTTTATGTATAAATGAAGAAGTGCACCTGATGGGTATTCCATGAGGAAGTAAAATCTTTTTGTACCTTAAAGTTGATAACAGCACACTGATGGACCTCACCTTCCCTCTTCACAGCTTCAAGGTTGTGCGTGCAGTAATGCGATTGGCCTGCTGGGGGCAGTGCTCGGCTTCTGCCTCTACTGCTACAGCCTCAGCAAGATACCAAAGGAGAAGTGCTTGCACATGGTTGTGGACTCCTTCTACAGTTATAGATCGCCTCAGCAGTGTCCCAGTGAAGCCCTGGCGGTCAGTGTGATGCTCTCATCAAACTTTTTTTCTTTCCTTAAGTGAAGACAAAGAAAATGAAAACCTTCATTCTTGAGAATTGGGACAAAATCTTTTTTTTTTTTTTATTTCACTCTTCAGTTATGTTGGAAAATACATTTTAAAAGATCAAACTCTTGAATCTTAAACCTCATAATGGGCCAACTTCCTAATGATTTAATTTTTTATGAAATGTAGACATAAACTCTGTCAGAGGGAAAATTTTGGGTTAAAATTATTATTTTTTAAGGTTTTGAAGTTTTTTTTTTACAAACTTGTTTCATAAATAATGTAAAGCCTCATTCACACATGCAGCCTCTCCCACAAATGTTCCAGCATTTTCCCTGGAAGGGGACATGTATGACTGAGAGCCAGAATCAATTTTCAGGGAAATTTGGTGGCTTGGTGAAAATGTATTCTTTAAGGACTTACATATATGTATATATATATATATATATATATATATATATATATATATAATATATATATATATATACATACATATATATATAATATATATATATACACACACACACACACACACACACACACACACACACACATATATATTCATTTCTAAACTTGCTCTGTGCCAGAAAACAGCCTTGTCCCAGACAAGAATTCACAACTTCACTTTACAACTTTAAAAATGTGTCTTCAAAATCTAAAACTAACAATACATACTGATAATATAGCTACAAAAATGTGCTAATATGTTAGCCCTTTAAAATTATGTCTGAGATTTCCATCAACTTCATCAGATTTTTACAAAAACCTGATTTAATCAGGCATAAAAAGGGTTAGCTATACTCACCCCTGTCTCACTTCCTGGGCAGGAATGCTGCTCAAGCACTGGTAAACTTTTTTTTTTTTTCAACAAATTCATTCAATAATATTGTAACACATTTGTCTCAACCATAACATGTCAACTCTGTAGCCCTTCTAAATCAAAGCTAAATAAGAATTCTGTTTAAAAATGTGTATTTTGATTAACATTAAAAGAACTCTGAGACACTTTAAAAAATAAATGGCAGCAAAGTTACACTAGAAAATATATGTTATATGTTTTATGCTGGAAAATAATCTCACAGCATAGTTGTAGTGAGTAGCCATTTTACTTTTTAAAGTTGTAGCTGCTGAAGTTGAAAGTTTTCATTAAAAAATAATTTAAAAACAAAGATGATTAGAACAGGACACACATTTCATATATATAAATCCTTAACATTTAAATTCAGTTATCAAGAATGGGTGAAAAAAAACAGATACTAAACTTGAGAGATAAGCTACATGTAAATGGTGGAGAGATGAACAAAATGGAAATAAAAAGAGAAATAAATCTGTGCATAGTTATAGTAGAAGGTTGCAGAACCATCATATTTCTGACATAGGAGGTGAGTAGGGAGGGAACAGTCTTGTCTCATGAGAAGATTCACTGTAGTTCAGTCATTCCCAAACACTGGGTCAGGACTCACAGGAGATTTCATTTGGGTCGAAAAATAAATAAAAGACTATGGAAGAAATTTAGTAGTATTTTGGTTATATTATTATAATTCAGTAGTCTAAAATGTTCTATATTGTTTTCCTTATGAGAGGAAATAAAAACAATGAGATGTCCTGTTAACTTAGCCTGAATTCATTTATTTCTCATTTATAAAGAATTTAACATGTTTATATGTTTGCAATAACATGCATCAAGATTAGGGTTGCAGATCAATCTGTCCATTATATTCACGATTGATCCATCAGTTATTTGGTCCATAAAATGGTGATAAATTGTGAAAAATATTGATCACTGTTTCAAAAAAGTCTAAGATGATGTCCTCAAATGTGTTTTTCCCACAACTCAAAGATATTTAGTTTACTGTCAGAGAGGAGTAAAGAAACAGAAAATATTCACATTTAAGGAGCTGAAATCAGAGAATTTTGACTCTCTTTTCTCTTTTCATAATTTTTTATTGATTATGAAAATAGATGGCGTTTGATTTAATAATGGAGTAATCATTGCAGCTCTAAGGTGATGCAGAAATGGAAGAAGCAAAATGGTGAGGAACATTGATTTATGCACAAATTAAGTCTTACCAAGATTTATTAATAAGCCCTATTGTGGATTGGGTTGTGATGGTTTGTCATCTGAAACTGTGTCCCCAGGAAAAAGTTTGGGAAACACTGGTGTAGATGATGTAACATAGATTATTGTAGTTTAGTCGGTTCAGTGTGTTGAAGTGTATAATGTGTTACTTTGTCTCTTGCAGGCCTACAACTGGAGTGTGAGTCTGCTGCTGCTGCTCTATGACATCGGGGCCGTAGTCCTGCATGGCGTCCTGTCTGTCTGTGCCCTCAAAGCACTCAAGACAGACTAATACACACATACACAGAGGAAGCACACATGCCATATATGATCAATTACTTCTTATCAGCAGTAAGAAATGAAAACCACTTGTCTTTCCTTCAGTTCTGCAGATTTGTGTTTGGTGAATTTGGTGACATCGCAGCCAGTTTTTATACATATACAGACCAGATGAGTTCTATTCAAAACAAAGTGTGTCCTGACATCACAGAATGTAACTAGAGGAGGTCTCACACACAGTGCAGATCCCCGCCAAGCAGCAGATGGTGAAGCACCAACTGCAATGCCACCACAGCTGCTAGATAACCAACAGAGATTTCCAAAGTTCCACCAACATTAACATGACCCCCACATACGTTGTTTCAAGCTGAAACATTTCAGAATGAAGCAGTTGTTGATCACTTGCACCACCTAGTGGTCGGTTAAGAAGAGTGAGTAGTCAGCTGTCAATGGTCATATAAAACAGAGCAGTCAAAAAATAAAATTATCGCCTCACAGCTGTTTGTCTCCACCAACCAGTCAAGTTACAGTTTACATCCACATCTGTCCAGACTCATATAATGTCTGTAGTAAAGAATTTAATATGCAACTATACTGACCTGCAACTTTGAAGGAATTTAATAAAAGGTATTTAGTGTATTTTTTGGCAAAATGGAAGGTCTTACTATACATGTGTGATTCCAGTGAATCATGTCCAGGTAGAAACATGCTGTCTTCACTTACAGACTATTTCAACAGAGGAGGACAGAGGACCGAGAGAGAGCTGAACATTATGATGTCACAGTGAAGTTGACCTTTGACCTTTTGGATATAAATTGTCATGACCTTGTGATTTTATCCAAATATTACATATTTGTGTGTAATTCCTTTCAGAATTAGTGTATGAGTTCATGAGTTATGGCCAGAAATGTGTTAAATGAAACTACAGCGACCTTGACCTTTGACCTTTGACCACCAAAATCTGATCAGTTCATCCTTGAGTCAAATTGGTCATTTGTGCAAAGTTTGAAGAAATTTCCTCACAGCGTTTTTGGGATGTCATGTCCACAAGAATGGGATGACCTTACAACATAATGCTGTGGCCATAAAAACATGAAGACATAAAAGTTATAAAGATTTTTTTGAGGGTTTTCCACAATTCAGCACACAGTCACCCTTCAGGATGATTCAAGACCCCTCCGCCCTGTATTATCCTGTCAGGATTTAGTTCACAATAATGAACTGCTCACTCTGCATTATCCCTTACATAATCCAGGCAGGAATTAAGTTCACCACAACATAATTATGATAACAATTTAGTAATACATATGTACATAATTTTTAGGAGACATGGTTGGATTTGAATACAGTTTAGCTTGTTTGCCTGGTGGCTATAGCATAAGTGAGATAATACATAAAACATTTATTTCTGTATCAATATTAGAGGCAAAAAAGATAGCTGGTATATCGGCTGATATCAGTTTTTTTTTTGCAGAAATATCAATAGTGGTGTGTGTGTGTGTGGTCTCATCAGTGACAGTAAATGTCAGAGCAGGTCTGAGGTCATGTAGAAACACTCTGTCCACCTGAGAGCACTGACATGTTGATTTTTACACTGTAAAATGTCCCACTCAATATGGGTCTCAATAAAAAACAATTGTTATTTTATTGAGATAGCTTGTGTATGTTACTGCATGTGTATGTTTCTGTGTACATAATTTTTTATATCATTTTTAAATAAAATATAGATACCAGCATCAGCTTCAACCATGCTATATGGCCAAAATTGTGTTTAAAATTAGTCACAAAAAGGAATAGTTTGACATATGCTTATTTACCTTCTTGCTAAAAATGAGATTAGAAGACATGAAATCACTCTCAGGTCTTTACCTGTATGAAGTCGGAGCCAGGAGGCGATTAGCTTAGCCTAGTATAAACACTGGTAGCAGGGGAAACAACTCGTCTGGTACTGTCCAAAGTTTAAAAAAAAAAAGAAAAAAAGAAAAGTTATTTAGTATTTGTGAGAGCCTTAATAACAAGGAAACCCACTGATGTGAATGTAAACTTTGGATTATTACAAAATGTGAACTGTTGAGCTACAACAACATCAAACCAGCCTCAAGTTTTATTTTCATAGATGTATTTTTGCCAGTAGGAGACACGTACAAAGTTAGATAAAATATAAATGTAGTGTTGTGTGTTGATTGTGGAAATGGATGGTGCCGGGTCAATCTTGTATCATTTCTGAATGTTTTAATGTTGTTAACTCATTAAAAACAATTCATTTTTACATCATTCATTTGGGGACATGTTTGTGTCCACCTGATGAATCTTATTATATTTACTGTCTTTTAGCTCTGGTGAGGTCTTCACCAACTCCTGAGAAAAATGTCTGTCTTTAGCTCCTCGATATTTGACTTTGTTCACCAGCTGGTCTCTAACTGTCCTTTTGTCATCTGATGATGGACATACAGTTGCTGTTTGGGTCAGAGCAGGTTTGTTAAAATAAGTTGCCTGCTGGAAACAGTTGATAAGAGCAGTAACCATACAGTAAACTTGCAAATAATGGAACCAAACAATGAGCTAAAATAGGTTACAATACACCTACTCCTACCTCTAGCTACAGTACTAGCTAACGGTGTTAGGCTATATGATGAGTGAAGTTACCTACTAGCCCCAAATTACTCATGATTAGATACATATCTAATCATGCCTCTAAGTACAGAGTCGCCCATTTTTCAATGTTTTACAGAAAAAGAGAGGGTTTTTGATATAAAAACACAAATAAGTTGAAACCATTCAAAATTTTAAGTCAACTTACTGAAATAGATTTTTGAGTTTTGAGCCCAACTCAAAATCTTACTGTAAGTTTTGAAATAAACTAAAAACAGTCTTGTTGACCTATAATCTGTAGTCAGGATAATTTACTCTTCTTTCAATAAACTTGAATCTTTGAGTTTTAAGAACTAAAAAAAAAAAAATGTATTTCAACAATTGCTCACAGTGAGGTGTATACCTTATTTGTCATAATTTGGGTGACTGAAGCTTCAAACATTAAAATATAAATCATTGAGTTTTTTCAATAATTTTTTAAAATACCATTTTTATGGGTTTCTAAAACTCAGATTCAAGGTTCAAGTTTATCTAACAAATAAAATCAAATGATCTCAATGACAGATTAGTAGTTGGTAAAACTTTTTCAAAACTTAAAAGTTTGAGTTGGGCTCAAAATAAAAAAAATTGCAGTATTACTTTGACATTAAGATTTCTCAACTTTTTCATTTTTACAGTGTACCAACTTACTGATAGGAACACAGGATTTGAACTCGGAAAATGCTTACGACCAAATTATGTCTAATCCATAATTACATGTAAAACACTTGTCTTAAAGTGACTGGTCAACCTTTTCATGTCAGGAAACATGAGTATGTGACAAAATGATTAAAGTGTATCACTGTAAATATTCAAACTACTCTGTATATCATACCAGATATACTGAATAAAATCTAGTTTGGTTAGTTACATGACATCAGACGACTCCCCCATATAAATGATGCTACAGTAAACAAAACAACTCCAGCCACAGTGCTATCCCTCAAGGCTATGAAAGCTTTTGATAGACTGGAATGGTCTTTCTTATGGGCCGTGCTAGAAAAAATGGGTTTCGGTGCGAGTTTTTATTCATATGATTAAGGTCCTGTATTCGAATCCCTCGGCCTAGTGCTCCCTAGTGCTTACTGGCCAACTGTCCTCTGCAGTTTCCAGTCACGAGATCCTCCCGCCAGGGCTGTCCCCTGAGTCCGGCGATCTTTACGCTTTCTCTTGAGCCCCTTGCTCAAATGATCTGTCAGTCCACCACTATACATCCTATATCAGTTTGTGATTCCCACCATCATCTGGCATTATATGCCAATGATGTTCTGGTCTTCATGGAAAAGCCACTACAGTCTTTACCTAGCCTATTGTCTATTTGTGAGGAATTTAGCTGTCTTTCCAGCTTTAAGGTTAACTGGACCAAGTCTACTTTGCTACCCCTTAATGATTCAGCTAAGGCTCTGCAATTTCCAGCCGACATTCCTGTTGTCCAAGACTTTTAAGTATCTCGGAATACAAATCTTCCCATCCTTGAACCGCATTGTAACATAAAATTATAGCTGCTGCGCAGCAATGGTCGGGGCCGGGCAATTTTAGGCAAAATTAGGCAATTCTGAGCAACAAGCAGAGTGTAGGAAGATGAAAAAAAGGTGGCATACTAATGTGCATCTTACATCAGTTGAGGCTTGAACTCACAATTTCTGGCTCAAGAGACTCTGAATATTGACTGATAACTAAGCCAAATAAACAGGGAAAAGAGACAAGGGATAACAGGGAAACGTGTTGATAAAGAGTATTTGTCTCTCCGCGAAACTGCCTGGATCATAATTATTTTAACGTTAGTAGTCTCTAATCCACATAACATGATGCTTGAACATAGGACTTTCACATTAGAATGTCTGTTCTGCCTTAGCTGAGGCTTGAACTCACAATTTCTGAGACTGAGGTCCATCTTCTATCTCACTGAGCTAATTGGCAAGTGACAGTTCATGTGTGGCTTCACAAATTGACTAAGCCAAGCATCAGGGTGCCAGACAGCAGCCATCCATGCCATGGAAAAGAACATTTCAAAGTAAAAGTTCCAAAGCTGTAGCACATATGGTTGATTTGTTATGAATTTTCAAAGTTTTGAAATTTAGAGGCTTGCTGTAGCGCCACCATCAGGACTATTGTCTTGTGTTTCCAGTTGAGGACATCTGGCATGGGACTGGACCTTTGTGAAAAGTTTGGGTAGATTTCTCATATGGAAATGTTGTACAAGCTGAGGCTTGAACTCACAACCTTCAACACCAAGAACCATCCTCTATCTCATTGAGCTAATTGGCAAATGGAAACACCACTTGTAGCTCCACAAATTGACTAAGCCAGTCACCTGTGTGCAAGACAGCAGCTGTTAGCGTGTAAAGGCAGATTTCAAACGGCTGTCAAAAATTCAGTTATTAAGACAAAAATCCCAAAATATACAAATTGCATCTAGACAGCATGGAGATGTTGGTCATTAGTTTTTAACAATGATTTATTGGCTCCATAAGTGAAAAACTGATGTTTAAAAATGACATTTTTGCATTGACTCCAATTGTTCACATGAGAGCGAAATTCAAAATGCTGTAAAAAATTCAGTTTTTGAGATAAAATTCTGATATTTTCCAAACATCATCTACCATGACTCCAAAATTTTGTCATTTTTTTTAAATGAACATTGAAAATGTATTTAGCAAGAATTTGCAAGTATATGTTTACAATACTGTTTACAGTCAAACATTTTGATGCACTGTAGGCTCAATTTTCCATAAATCAAAAATCTGTGTGGATCATTTGTGTAGGACAGTCTGAAGATGCTCTGTAGCAAGTTTGGTGTCAATTGAGCAAAAATTGTGGGAGGAGATAGGTTTAATAAGTTTTACAGTTTTTGAAAAAAACAGAGTGATGGACTTCATAATTTACAATAGGTTTAAATGTACAAAAGTTTCTTCAGTATTGGGGCTACATTTTGGTGAAAGTTGCAAATCTGTAGCACATATGGTTGATTTGTTGTGAATTTTCAAAATGTTGAACTTTAGAGGCTTGCTGTAGCGCCACCATCAGGACTATTGGCCTGTTTTTGCAGCTGAGGCAATCTGGCATGGGACTGGACCTTTGTGCAAAGTTTGGTGATTTTTTGCACATGGGAAGTAGGATTAGGAAAGAACATGCAGGATAACAATAGGGTCCTGGCAGCTTAGGCTGCCCGGCCCCTAATTATTCAGAAGCACTGAATGAAGTTAAGGCAGATTTAGACAGATGGATTAATTTTCCTAATTCTCTCTGAGCCCGTGTCTCTAGTCAAAATGAACATTTTACCCAGAATAAACTTCATCAGCTCAATGATCCCCCTCTCTCCTCCCATCAACTATTGGAACAAAATTCACTCCAGTATTTCATGATTTATCTGGAACAGAAAGCGCCCACGTTTGAAACTAACCACTACACAAAGAAGGAATGCGAATGGTGGCTTATCAATACCCAACTTTAGGTTTTATTTCTGGTTATTTGTACTCAGACCGCTACTTGTATGGTGTGACCCTAATGCTTCAGTTTCCTGGCGTAAGCTGGAAGAAAACTGTGTATGACCATGGAACTTGCAGGAAGTTCTTTTTGCCAATATAGTTTCTCATCTCATTCAGACATGGTGCACAGCTGAATCACAATGTAAGATCTACCGCAAGTGGCACATATTCACACCGATCCTTAACAACAAGGGCCTGTTCATTGGAGGAAGACCCATTTCATCCTCTCCTCGGAGTAACAGCAGTATTTGCTTTTTGGGGGATATATGTAATGACTTGGGGCTACGCTCCTTTCAAGATATAAGGGATATGTATAATGTGCCTGCTTCCACGTTTTTTTTCTACCTGCAGCTTAGATTGTCTCTACAGGCATATGGTGTTCCTGGGCGATAATCTTTACCCACCCACTCTCTCTATAAGTTATTTGCCACACGAATTAAAAACAGAGGTATTGTATCCATTTTATATCACTTCTTCCTGTAGGCTTCCTATAATGACTTACCACTTGACAGATTGTGGAGGCAGGACTGCCCCAATCTTGATCCTGATTTCAATTGGGCGGATGTCTGGGCGAATATTAGGGAGGCCTCCCGCAATCCGGACCATCAACAGATCCACTTTAACTACATACACAGAACATATTTGACCCCTCGCAGACTCCACTCAGTGAAGCTGATAAATGATCCCTTATGTAACCTCTGTACTATGAAGGCCTCAGGCACTTTTCTGCATATGATGTGGGACTGCCCTCCAGTCTCACGCTTTTGGACTGAAGTAGCAGCCAAGCTATCACACCTAGTATCAGTAACCATCCCAGTGACAATCCCCATCCTGTTATTAAATGATCTGTCAGAGGTGAATATCACCAGACTCCAAAGGCGCACTGTACTAGCTGACTTGACAACTGCCAAAAAGTTAATTGCGTCACAATGGAAACCTCCCCATTCTCTCTCTACCAGACACTGGGCCCTGACTTGCCTGGATGTCATTTATTTAGAGATGTCGACTGCTAGAATCAATGGTGCGATGAGATTTTTATAACCCCCCTTGCTTCCCTCTGTGTGTGTGTGTGTGTGTGTGTGTGTGCATGCATATGTGTGCGTGCACGCGTGGGTGGGGGGTGGTACTATTTTTCATTCCTTTTTCTTTTCATGTCCTTTTGTGTTTATTTTTGTTTGCACCTTATTTAGTTCCTTATGGACTCCTTTGTGTACCGCAACTGTATTGTTGTTGAAAATGGTTTGCTTTTGCTTACTTTAATGTCATTATTTGTTAAGTTTCAGTTTGTATATTGTATTTGTTGTCCAATCAATGAGACATGCTTTTGGTTGTTAAATATGTTTTTTTGGCTAAATAAAAAATATTTGGTTGCAAAAAAAAAAAAAAAAAAGAAATAGAAGTTACATGATGTAACAGCAGTTTGATGAGAATGTGCACAGCTAGTCATTATTAGTTAGACCTGTTTATTTTGTATTCATGTGAATTTTTTTTTTTTTACAATGTTTCATAATGTTCTGTATGTCTTCAACAACAGTATAACAAATAAAATATAAGGAAAATTAAGCAATGGTGCCTACATGAACATCTGTATTTGGTCAACTTAATTATCATTTTTTAGCACCTTGTTGCTTTGTTACATGTATGTATGTTGGGGGAGGACATAATAACAAATACTAATAAATACAAATACAAATACATTACCACAGGACTGAATGCCATTATTATACAGATTATATTATATTATAGAGGTGTTGCTGTTGTAAATGCCCTGTATATGCAGAATTAAGTGTGTTACTGAAATGGTGCTCATATTTGTAATGCAATAAACTGTTTCCAGGACTGATGGTGTAATTCCATACTGTTAAAGAGTGACAGGGCCTCGGCAGCCAACCAAAGGGCAGCTTCTACCCCGCCCACTTATATTAGTTCAGATGTAACACTGGCATCCAAATGCATGTATATATATGTATATATATATATATATATTATATATATATACACACTAAAAACACACATACGTTTTCTCATATAGATTGTTGACATTCATTGTTGTGATTTTTGTTTGGCTGGCTGGCCAAACAAACTTTCTGGCTGCAAACTTTCCTTCAGGCTGATAATTTATCATAGTTTGACTGACTGAAGGTCCAGTAACAATATGGAAGTTTTCACAAGCAAGTTTTATTAGTAGCTGATACATTTGATTTTTCTTTCTCCCATATTTTTAATTCTTGTTATGGCCTGAAAACCTTTAAACTACTTTTAGACAGTTTAGGGGAGAGCAGAGCATCTTGTCACAAGGAGTAAATTGTCACCCTGATTATATCTTCAGCACCAGGTCAACAACTCTAGGTCAAAAATCTAACAGTGTCATGTGCAAGTCAGTGTTCTGAAGTCATTTTGCTCCTGACATGCTGTGTATGTCACTATAATCTGAGGTGACAACAATTTTCATATTTTGGAACCATCAAACAAACAAACAAACAAAAATTGAAATAAACTGCAGTATCTGTTTCTAGTTAAACCTTGATAAGTAAGTATGCTCAATTCTATTATTTTTCCCCAAATAGAGAGAGAAAAGGTGTATTTTGATACCTAAACCAAAGTCCTTTACTAAAGCTAGCTTGTGGTATAGTTAGCAACAGCAATCTGGGGCAAGTTGTGTCAGTAATTTCAGGGTCATATGTGACAATTTGCCCCAGTATTATCCAGCTGCAGAAGCCAGCATTGCTAGCTGCCAAAGTTGGTGGTTGCTATTCAACATTTTGTGTGTCAGTATACTGCTTCTCATAGTACTAGTCATAGTAACTAAAGTTTTATAAATGATTTGGCTATAAAATGGTCAAAACACACAGGAAGGTGCATAATAAGCATATAATTAGAACAAAATATATATCTTTTTGTAAAGAATATAAAGAAGAACATAAAACGGCTCAAAATTATAAAGGAAAGACCAACAATGTCAGCACACCACCCAAGATAATGTCAGCACACCACCCAAGATAATGCTTAAAGCAAGAAGGCAGGTAAAGCTGCAAAATATTCATAATATTTCACACATCTGTCTAAATAAATGCAACTTTTGGTCACAGCTCAGGCTGTGACTCCAGTTTTCAATTGCAGTCTTTAGGTTCCCTGTCCTTATCATGCTCCCTCACCCCTTCCAACCTGTTACATAAATCCATCTTACTTTCTACAACCTGCTGTGCCCATGTTTGCCTTTGGGTCCTTAAACAAAACACTTAAAACATTTTACTGTGAAAATTGGTGTGGAAAGCCTTTACTTTTATACATGTTCTTATTCATTAAAAATAGAATGTGAAAATTTACTTGGCATAGTGTGACAACTTAACAAGTGACGGGCAACTTGCCACACATGCACATTCTGTACTTAACCATTTCTAAAACTATATTACAGTAAGAAGCAAAAATCTAAGAACTAAAAATTTGTGCACAAGGCTTTATTATGTAATTTAATATGGAAAATGAGTGACTGTGATATACTGACAAACTGAAGTGAAAGCAGAAAGTGTCACAAGATGCCTCTCCCTCCCCTATGACAAGCTCTAATAGCTTACAAAATGTATTAATACTGCTGCTGCTCCAAGCACCATATAAAACTATACCTGCTATTATTAATAACAGGAATTATCATCATTCATGCTGGGGGGATTCTTGCCAAAATACTGAACGGCTAATTAGAGTCAATGTTTTCCCGTGGACACACTGAGCTAATGGATAAACCTGTCTCCAATGCCATGTTTTTTTCTAAGCCTACTCTGTATATTTAAAAAAATCCTTTAATTTCTCCACTTATGCCTCAGCGGTCTCGTTTTTAAAGAGAGCAGTGGTGCGCAGTTCCTCCGGCATAGCAACGAAACTGATATTTTGCCATTTACAGAAGTGTAGGGAACACACTAGTAGCAGTAGATGGAACATTACCGTCACATAGGGGTTCCCCTTATATCAGCTGAGCACAGGACTCTACCATTACCCTGCGATATGGGGAAGACAAGAGAGACAACGGTTAATATAGATAATATAATTACACCTAAATATGTCGGCCAATATGTCGACATTAAAAACGTTTAACTATAAGTCAGGAGTTGGTTACAGTTAAGGGGTGCTGTTTTAAAACATTTTAGTTTGGTCCAAGCACCCCCGCAAATCATGGAACGTGGATTGTTCCTAAAATGGCGGCGGTTTCTGTCAGTGAGGAGTGAAACTTTCCTATTTTTAGCAAAAAAATTGTCATTTTCTCACACATTTTGTCGACTTCCGTCGTCTGTTTGTGAAAGTAAGCATTATCGGAACGCAGAGACGTTTGACACGGGTCGTCAGGACCGGGCGGAGTCGTTCACGGCTCCGTTTTTGATCACCAAATCGCTGGGCTTCCCTCGAAGTTGACGGTGGCTCAGTGCCTGACATTGCGATCATACCGACTGTTGTTGTCATCATATCGCTCAACGCGGAACCGTCAGGTTAGACTGGACGTCGGCCGAGTAGCTAGCTGCTAGCTTGGCAGTCAAAGTGCGTCGAAAGCGACTCGGCGGCTTTTCGTTGGGCTGGATTCCGTCAGGGCAGGTCGGAGATCCTGAGGACGTGTCACGTCACCTGTCAGTTGAAATAAATCGGTGGTGTTGGATGTCACCACCAGTCAGTGTCAGCCGAAGTCTGGTTTGCTAGCATCGTGTAAGTACCACTTCATTTCCACCCGCTTTCCTGCTACATTGTCACCAGTGTTCGTCTGAACAGCTTGTACTGTTTTGTGGCCTACAGTCACTTACCTCGGTAGTATGACTTTAATATGCTAGCTAGCTATTAGCTAGCTATGTTCCCAATATTACACTCTAAATGTGTTACTGTCACTTCATCTGTCACATACTATAGATATGGTAATTATTGTATAAAGAGAGTGTGTTCAGGTGACATGGTTTGTTTTGTTTTGAGTTTTCAACAATGGTTTGATAAGTTAATGACTAATAATTATATACTGAAGGTTAGTAACATTAATATACAGAAGTTTGGCCTCTTGAGTGTCCACTTTCTGTTTCCAAGCATTGTTTTTAACTCTTATTTCCTGGTTCTTATGTGACGGACAGCCATCCTGGCAAATCAAATGGAGAAACTCCAGGACCTGAGCCAATCAGAGCTACAGGAGCTCCTGGACAACCCGGAGAGGGTGGAGTCTATGGCGCTGGAGTCTGATGAGGTAAAAATGATGCTTCACTTTGCACTTGGCTTCCATTTTTGAAAAGGAGCTTTTTCTGGCTTTCAGAGAGGCTGAGCTCCCAGGTGAAAGGGTTCTGTGAGAAGTCAGGGTTATATTACATTTGATTTATAAATCTCTAAATCTTGCAGGGTGATGCATGCTAGTGAAATGTATGGTATAAAGTTTAAACCCCAAACTGACTGGACAGGTTGGATGGGAATGTAAAAATGCTGTCCCTCGTCAGCTACAACTGACGAGACTTGTTGGTGGCCAACTAAACATAACTCTAATGAACTATAACTATAATTGTTCTGGGAAGCTCCCATTAACATAAATGAGTGTGCAGTAGAGCTGCGATGATTAGCCAATTAATCAATTAGTTGATCAAAAGAAAATTAGTTGCCAAATATTTTGATAATTAATGAATCGTTTCAGTCATTTTTCAAGTAGGGGTGTAACGATACATTGATCTGGATCAAGATATTGATTCAGTGTTCAATGATCTAATATGATCGATGCAAAGTGAAAATATTGATCTGTATCATAAACTTTAAGATTATGGTGGCATTTAACAATTATTTTAATTATCCATTAATCTGTCAATTATTTTCTTGATTAATGGATTAGTTGTTTTCAGAGCTGGAATGATTAATCAGTTTTTAAATTAACCATCAGCTATTTTGATAATTGATTTATCGGATGGAGTAATTTTTTAAAGAAGTCAAAATGATCTGATTTCAGCTTCTTAAATGTGAATATTTTCTGGTTTCCTTGGGTTGTGAGCAAAACAAGACATTTGAGAACATCATCTTGGGCTTTGGGAAACACTGGTTGACATTTTTCACCATTGTCTGACATTTTGAAATAAACAACTATTGACCAGTTAAATGACGGTGAAAATAATCGTTAGTTGCAGCGCTAGTTGTTTGTCTATTAAATGTCAGAAAATGCTCAAGAATGTCGAACAGTGTTTCCCAGAGCCCAGGATAACATCTTCAAATATCTTGTTTTGTCCACAACGATATTCAGTTTACTGTCAGAGCACTAAGAACACCAAAAAATATCATCTCATTTAAGATGCTGGAATCAGAAAATTTAGACTTTTTTTTTCTTCCAAACTTTATGCAAACTATCAAAATTGTTGGCGATTAATTTAATGATCGATTAATTGCTGCACCTCTAGTTATCTCCCGCTTTTATTTTGAAATTCCCATGGCATCTCCGTGTCATAAAGGGTTAATCATCTAAGCTACTAAAAAACATTTTCTGAAATAGGCCATGGTGATATAGCTGAAAAACCTATTGCAATAGTGCTGTTTTGTCTTAATCAATATCAATAATTATTGATCATGTGGGTCATGACTTATGTTGACTAAATACCTTGATATGAATGTTTATCTATATTGTGACAATATTGTAGGGATGACTATTAGTGCTTTCACAAAATATTAACACAATGAGATTTTTGATAATCATCCTTTAAAACCAGGAAAAGACAACACTCATGTATCATATCACAATATAATGACATCTAAAATCTAAGATGATATGTAGTCTTATATTATGATATGATATGATATAAATATATTGCCCAGCCCTACTCTGAAAAACATGAGGCAGTTCAAACATTAAAAGTGCTGCTATGATACAGGTAATACAGAATATAATAAAAATAAAAACTGTGTCAATAAAAATATAGATAAGATAAAGTGTGGGGAAACAATAGACAGGTGGTGTTGTATCAGAATTAAGCGCACTTATTGGAATAATAAAGCAACAAGTCCCAAGAAGCCATAAAGTGATTTCAGAACAGCTGAGAGATTGTTTGGCACAACATGACACCTAAAAAATACAATAACTTATTGATTTGTAGATTTCTTGAACAAATAATCATTCTTCTGCCAAGCAAAGTAGTTATTCAGTAATATTTAGCAGAATGTTTACCAAGCAACACACAGAGGCAGTAACACAGAGACGCAGTGGAAAGCATGTTTAGAGATTGGAGTGATTATTAACATTTATCAGACACCAGGATTGGCTGATCAGTGGATCACTGATGTACAGGTTTAGCCCGGCATGTAGGTCAACATAACCGCTGAAACCACCTGTCCTCTTTTACACAGTGATATAAAACCGACAGAGAGCCTGGTGTAGCTCCATTTAATTGATTGTTTTAAAATCAATAGCCAGATCTTTCTCGGCACACCAAGTCTGAAAACAAGTGAGCAGTTAATCAAATTCACAACAAAATCTGACATTTTGAAACAAGTTTGTTTGGCACAGTAATACCAGTCACAGGTGTGTGTGTGTTTTTAAACAGTATAGTATTGCTGAATCACTTTGCATCTCAAGATTCCATGTGATCCTCATTCAGAACGATGAGATTATGAAACAATAATCAATACTACTTGATGCATCAAAATTTTAAGCTTTTTCTTTTTTTTTTTTTTTTGTTTAAGCCAGGGGTTGCTGGTCAGATCACATCCATCTGCAGAAGCTCAAGCTCAGCCATCTTCACCAAAAGTCAAGAAGTAGCCTAGTCTAGAACATAAACACAAAGCACATATTTACATCTTTTACATTTTTACTTTTAACCATCCAGTTGGTTAAGGTGGCTTAAATGGGTGCTAATCAAAGTTACACAACCTTGTTAAGCGCATGAATTCCTGCAGTTTCACCATTTCTGTTTCACATGTAGCTGTATCGTTACCTTCAGGGCATGTTTATCAATTAAGTGAACATACAGCCACAATACACACACGCATGCAATGAGGGTCATTAGGGGTGTGCCAAAAAATCGATTCACATAAGAATCGCGATTCTCATTTGCTACGATTCAGAATCGATATAAAATGTCCCAAAAATTTTAAAAAATAAAAAAAATCCGCTGTCCACCTCCATTTTGTAACTACGCGGGACGGACACGGAGCAGAGTCAGCCGCCAGCTGCAGACCAACACACACTGCAGTGCTTCACGAAGCTCTCTGCCAGGCCAGCTCCGAGCGGGCAGCTAAAAGTCTCTATCAAGCATTGCCACCTAAACGAAACATAATTTAAACCACAAGAAATAATAGGGGCATTTAACAAAAACGTGAAAACAGCCCACCCCCCATTGAGTGCTTTTACTACTCTCACCACTGCAGGCAAACCACACAAGTGAGGTGTCGGATGAAAACAGAGATCCTACTGATTATGAAGAGGTCTCACTCGTCACTGTGCAACAAAAACTCTGAGAGTTAGACGCCAAATAGTCGCAAAAAAACCTTCACAGAATCATAAAATATGTCTTACTTTAGCTGTTTTGTGGCCTAAAGTTATATTCTAGCTTGAAAAAACACTGCTAATGTCTACTCCTATGACTCTTCAGAAGTTTGAAATGAATCGTGATGGTCCTGGTTGTTTTCATAAAGAGCAAGGGCTTTTTGCGAGCGGAGTAACGCATCTTCACTACAATACTTTATCTTTGGCTGCACGTCCTTCTGTATCGTCATTGGTGTTGCTAAGGTAAATTTGGGTGGTAGCGATAGAACCTCCTGACTCTGATTGGTTTATAGAGGTGTCGATCATTAAAATTGACCAATGGGTTGCCGAGCTAGTCCCCTGGACTGCTTCAGTGAGTTTACTTGTTGACACTTTCAGACGCTTTTAGCAGAGTGCTTATTAGCCCCGGTCAGGATAAAACGGGAGAAATATACAGCAGAGGTGGTTCTCTGACTGTTTGAATCAGATAGCGGTGCTAACATACTAACAACACAGTGCCAAACATCAGTGTGACTGATGCCCAAATGGCACATTTGGTGTAGTTTCGCCTGGATATGTCTGTGTTAAAACATCTGTAAAACTGTTCAGGTTCACTTTTTTAGCATCGAGTTTTGCACAGTTAACTCATCAGATATCACTTTACTAATTCCTAGATGAATCGGGCTACTATCCTATGATTCAAAAGTGTTTTTCACTCTAAACAGTGTGTTTTTTTAAAAAATAAATAGATAAAAATTCACATTTGTTTCTGTGTTCCAGGTGAATTTCCTCTGACACAGTAACACATATCTTGATTCTGACACTTCTATAGTAATCGCACATGTAGCTATTACCGTTATTTTGACACCAAGATTATACATATAGCCCTTGTAGTTGTGAAAATATCCTCCATTTATTTTGGGTAAGTCATTTCGGACAGAAGGTAGAAAAAATAGGCCCCCTGATGAACAGGTTAAGCAGTATGTGATATTGCTTTTATGTAACAGTTCCAACAATTCCATCTAAGCATGGATAAATGTTTAAAACTTAATAAATGTGAAAAAGACACTTTAATGTCTCCATTTGTCATTCTGTCTTGCAAAGCAGATGGGAGTAGATCATGATCAGAAATCATTATGAATAAAATCGTTTTGAATCGAAAATCGATTTTAAATTGAAGCACAGAAAAATATTTTGTGCTAGCACACAAATCAACTTTTGAGGACAAATTAAATGTGTGCCCTCTCACAAACTCGTTCTTGGTGCGCGAGCAGTCCGCAGCATACTCGCTCAAAATGTGTCTCTCTCCCTCTCAACCTGCCCTCACTGTGCACTCAACTTCCCCTGCGCGCTCGCTCAAGTTGTTCACGGGCGTTACGAATGTGCCACAATTATCAACCAATCAGAAAACTCGGGGGCGGGTAAACTCTGATTGGCTGCTTCGGCTCCAATGAAGTTGCAGCATCCCAGCGGAGTTGCTGCTTCCCACCAAAGGTCAAGAAGGAGGAAAATTCAACTGGATGAAAACACATTTTCAGTCAGTATTTCACTTTAGATATTAGTATTACTGAATGATATTGCCGTGTTGCGTTGATTGGATTAACATTCACGTTACACATCCATGTATCTTGAGAGGTCTGTGTATATTTTGGCAATTGGATTTTCCGTTCAGAAACGGGTATTAAAAAACAAAAAACGAGTGGTTGTTGTGGTTTTCGTTTTAAAATACAGAAATTAAAATTGAAATACAAGGCATTTTTAATTGTCATGGTCAAAAAGGGATATGTTAAATTTTAAAAATGCTTTGATTTAGGCAGATGTTTAGTTCAGTTGGTAGAGCACGCGATCCATGTATGGAGGCTGTTAGTTCTCTGCAGTGGCCGCTGGTTCGACCGGCCCTGTGCTGCGTGTCATCCCCTCTCTCTCTGCCCCGTTTCCTGTCTACTCTCTGGCTGTCCTGTCAAATAAAGGCAAAAAAATAACTTTAAAAAATGCTTTAATTTTCATTTTCTATTTATGTGTAAATATTGAAGCTAAAAGCATGCGGATGTGTGTCTCGCACTCGGCTGAGGTGCCAAAAATTAAAATTGAAATACAAGGCGTTTTTCATTGTCATGGTCAAAAATGGATGTGACATTTTAAAAATGCTTTGATTTTCATTTTCTATTTATAATAACAAAAAATAAAATCAGTACGAGACAGAAATGAAAAAAATGTCAGTTTTTTTCATTTTCTGAGACCGGATGGCATTTATTGAAGTGCTGCAGCCACGTTATCAACACGATGAAACATACACAGGTCAGCTTGAACTCATGTACTTGTAAAACATCGCGGCAACTGTACTGATGCATTTGAGGTGACATCTCCTGTCACCAGATTCATCACACATTCACAAATATGTACCGGTGATTTTCAAGTCGCATCTAATATCTACTGTGGCGAAAATTAGCAGCACTACATATGCACTACATATGTCTACAATAAATGCCACAAGTGTTCAGGATAGGGTTGGGCGGTAATAAGGTAATAAGGTATACCGGCGGTGTCTTTCAAAAGCAACGGTATCAGTTTAGATACCGTCATTACCGTCATTAAAAAAAATTGCAATGCACTTATATAGGAGATAAGGATTAAATATAAGATATATTTTATTCAATGCCTAAAAATGATTCTATGTCCAGCAGCACTTATATGTGGTTGAATTTTCAGTTTTAGATTTTTGATAAAGTTTATGAACGTGACGTCATCACGTGACAGCGTGGGGGGAGTGTGGGGGGGGGGCAAGTCGCGCACTGAGTGACCTGGTCTCAAAGAAGAACACGACTGCAGCAGTCTTGCAGTATTTCGGGTTCCGAGCTAACGAGAAGGGAGAGCTGGTAAATACTGACGAGGCAATTTGTAAATTGTGCAATAAAAAGGTGACCGCGAGAGATGGAAACACTTCTAACCTAAGGACGCATCTCCGAATCAACCACCCACTCATTGCCGCGAGGATGCATTTGGCCCTGAGTTCACTCAGTGCAACAGTTTCAACGCCTCCCGCTGATACCGATGCAGGACCAACAACAACTAAGTCCACTGCCACTTATACACAGCCGACAATAATGGGGGCCTTCGGAAAAACAACGAAGTACAAAAGGGACAGTGTCCGTTGGAAAACCTGCACTGACGCAGTGACAAAATACTTGGCGAAGGAAATGGTCTCTTTCCACACGGCGGAAAAAAAGTCCTTCAAGGACATGGTAAAGGTCCTAGATGCCCAGTATGAGCTGCCTGGACGGAAACATTTCTCACAAACAGCCGTCCCACATAAAGTTAGAGACGAGGTTCAAGTACTGCTGTCAGAGGCCGACAGTTATTCCTTAACAACTGACATGTGGTCTTCAGTTAACATGACTCCATATATGTCCCTGACTGTCCACACCATTACACCTGAGTGGAAACTTGAATCCAAATGCCTCCAAACAACGTATTTTCCTGAGAGTCATACGGCGGACAACCTTGCTGCAGCGCTCAGAGCTGCACTTCAGGACTGGCAACTTGACGAGAAAAAACTTTCAGCCATAACCACTGACAACGCCGCCAACATTTCTGCCGCAATCAGGTCCCTGCATTGGCCGTGGCTTAACTGCTTCGGTCACAATCTAAACCTGGCTGTCACAAATGCATTGCATGACCAAGGCAAAAAGAGTAGCCATCGACTGTGCCGTAGTATTGTCGGGGCCTTTTCACACAGCTGGCAACGTAAGAGTGAACTCCACAAGAAGCAAGTGGAGTTGGGACTCCCAGAACATAGTCTCATAACGGTAAGCATAAATTTGTATCTGAATATCTGAATCTGTTATGACGTAGGCGAACTAAGAATAGAATCATATACATTAATGGGCTTATTTATTTATTCGTTTATTTATTCATTTATTCGTTTGTTTATTCATTCATCCATTCATTTGTTTATTCATTTATTAATTCATTTGTTTATTCATTAATTAATTCATTCATCCATCGGCAGGACTGCACAACTCGCTGGGGCTCCAAACTGGCAATGGTGGAGCACATCCTGGAGCAGGCCCAGGCGATCAGACACGTCTTGTCGGACGACAGAAGGAGCAGCCTGTCCCTGACCTGGCAGGACACAGACGTCTTGAAAGCTGTTCACGTCGCACTGAAACCATCGGTGACTTCACTGATATTTTGTCAGGAGAACATTATGTGACCAGTTCCTCTGTCCTCCCCATACTCCAGCTATGCAGGGACAATGTGTTGGCTGTGTCAGAAAACGACCTCCAGCTAACAAAGTCAATCAAAACTGGAATTCTAAAAAAGCTGGAGGCCAAGTATGAACCCGATTCAGTGCGCAAATTAATGCGAAAATGCACTTTCCTCGACCCTCGTTACCGTGGAGGATATGAGACTGATGGCAACACATTGGCTGAGACCAAGGCAGAATTACAGGCTGAGATCGTGAGCTTAGAGGTGCAAGCACCAGCAGGTCCAGTGGCCATCAGAGTGGAGGAGGGAGAGGTGCAACCCGAACCCCTACGAAAAAAGGTGACTCTGGGAAGTCTCCTGCAAAAACAAGCCGATGCAGTGGCAGGTCCCGTCGGCACCGTAGAGGACCGAGTCGGAGCTGAAATAACAGCCTACTGTTTGGAGCCCGTTATCCAAGCAGACGAGGACCCACTTCTGTGGTGGAAATGCGCTGCCAGGCGTTTTCCCCTGATGTCACGAGTGGCCAGAAAGTACCTGTGCGTCTGTGCCACAAGCTCGCTGTCTGAACAGGTTTTCAGCACCGCAGGAAAAGTTGTAAGTCCACAACGTTTCCCTGTTAAAGCCAGAAAAAGTTAACATGCTGGTTTTTTTGGCTAAAAATCTTAAGTAAACCTGTTGCCACTTGCCACCCAGCTCACATTGGCACTGTGTGTGTGTATTATTTGTTTCTTTTACTTTTTCCACTTTTTTATAAGCTGCTCTTTTTTTGTTATTCAAAGTTGTTCAGGCTGTGATTTAATTTAATTGATTTGTGTGCGCATTCTGCACAAAAACTGTTCTGGATGGTCAGGTTAATTTGATTGTTTGTTGTATTTGCACTTTTAAGCTGTTGCTAATAAAAGTTGTCAATATGTGCACATTATGTTTATTGTTTCATTATAAGTGTTTGGGCTTATTCAGTTTCTGAATGGTGTAGGCACAAGCCAACAGTTTGGTGATGCTGTCTGAGCCTTAAGTCATAATTTTTAACACTAGAACCACCAAGACGGTCTGACAGACTGTTTGGGTTTTTATAATCCAAATAACTTTGTTTAAAACAAAACTACAAGCCTCTCATTCTGTGACTTTTCCTAAATATATGTTTTGTACGTTTTTTTAAGCTTATAAGGTGCTTAAATAAAAAGCAAAAGATTTCTGAGCATTTATACTTCCGACCACCACAGCAGTCACATAGACCGCACATAGGTCACCAGGTGCGAAGTGATACATTTCGCAGTCTTGTTTTCCTGCGGCTATGATTTTTTTTTTAAGTTAATATTTATATTTATATATTCCATATTCATACGCAGGAACAGTCTGAACAGGGAGAGACAGAGACACAGAGGGAGGGATACAGACAGTCACATGGACAGAGTGACACGACTGCATGATAGGGATACAGACAGACAAACAGAAAGAAAGAGAAATAGAAATCAACAAAGAAAACAACTATGAAGAGGGGATTGACAAAAAAAATTATTTGGAAGACCTGTGAGTGGGAAGTACACTAAGGGTTCAGAGTTTGAGAGCTTTTACCCCAGGTGTAAGCCGTTGGTACTGCTGCGCTCTCTGAAGGCGCTAATGCAGCGGCACTTTCCAGGGTGCTGATCCTGCCTTTGTTCATTTGTTTGTTTGTTCGGTACTGTTTCACTGTTATTTTCTGCAGTTATTTTTGCACAAATTCGTACTTCGTAATTTGACAGTGCCCATAAATAGCCTTTTGGGGGGTGTAGGGATTAATATTTTCCATAAAATTGCATTTTCTATCCTGGAAACAGAATAGAAACTATCCTGCACTATCCCGATGTATGTAGGTTGAAAACCTGATCAGTTTAGTGTTTTATCTGATGGTATTAATAATTATTACTGAGGCAGAACGTCATTTCAACATTAATCAACAATATAATGAACATAATATAAACTGCGCAGCTGCGTGCAGCTTGACTTTCGCTGCAGCTGCATGTGAGGATGAAATGCCAACTTCAGCCTGTGATCTGTCGCTGTCTGAATGAACAGCCCTCGTGGAAGTGAGATTTTACAGTTCTCCATATTTTAATCTAACGAAATTTGTTAAAACAAGTCATTTGATGTTTTAAAAGTCATGTAGGGCTGGACGGTATGACCCAAAATTCATATCATGGTATAAATTGAATCCCTTCACGGTAACGGTATATATCGCGGTATAAATGTCGCGGTGTAAAACTTATAATGGAAGTAGGGCTGGGCGATATGGCCTAAAATTTATATTGCGGTATAATTTGAAGCATGTGTTGTAACAGTGCTGTAAAAACAGTATTTTAGGAAAAGGTTACTATTTATATGCATTTATTTATTTATTTATTTACGTATTATTATTGTTAATAATAGTTCATTTCTTTAATAAAATATTGTCCTCTGATGAGAAAAATCCTCACCTTTATTCAGCTCAGTCAATATAATGATCAAACGATGTGGGATATTCATGTTTTTGTATTAATGCAGCAGGATCATTTACATCAGTGTCACTCTGACAGTTCACATCAGTGAGGATGTTTTAGACCACAGCAGACAACAAACTGCACACAGACACACACCGAGGAGATGAAGAGGAGAGACAGAGTCTGAACTCTTCATCATGACTTACAATAATGCAGCGCTGTGACAAACGTTTTTGTGGAGGAGACCAGCGTCACACACGCAATTCACCCCCCTATGCGCTGAGCCAGTCACTTACACAGACAAGCCCGTTTACATTGTCGGGTGACAGAAGCTCATGTCTTCGCAGCTGCCAGCTGATTCATTTCCAGCTGCTGATTCAAACTATTGATCAGGCCAGTATAACAGAACGTGCGTTAATGCGCGTTAAAAAAAATAGCGTTAAAAGGAATTTGCATTAACTTTGACAGCCCTGGTAAAAAACAAACATTACAATTTCTCCCTGCTAACCTGATTACTTCTTTATATCGCGGTAGGCCGGTATAGTCAAAATCTCTACCTTGGCCAAATTCATATCGTTTCTACCGTCATACCGTTTATACCGCCCACCCCTAAAGTCATGATATTGAGCTGAAACAGGTTCCACACTTCGTTCCCATTCACAGGCTGCTGCTGAGCGGAGCAGATGGCTCGCACCGCGCGCACTGCGATGTTCAACATCGTAGTTAATTATCGGTGAAAGTTAAAAAGCAAAACTCTAAAAAAGCTCTTTTTTGTTATTCAAAGTTGCTCAGGCTGTGATTTAATTTAATTGATGTGTGTGCGGCGCATTCTGCGCAAAAACTGTTCTGGATGGTTATGTTAATTTAATTGTTTGTTGTATTTGCACTTTTTAAGCTGTTGCTAATAAAAGTTGTCAATATTGTGCACATTATGTTGTTATTGTTTCATTATTAGTGTTTGGTATTCAGTTTCTGAATGGTGTAGGCACAAGCCAACAGTTTGGTGATGCTGTCTGAGCCTTAAGTCATAATTTTTAACACTAGAACCACCAAGACGGTCTGACAGACTGTTTGGGTTTTTATAATCCAAATAACTTTGTTTAAAACAAAACTACAAGTCTCTCATTCTGTGACTTTTCCTAAATATGTGTTTTGTACGTTTTTTTAAGCTTATAAGGTGCTTAAATAAAAAGCAAAAGATTTCTGAGCATTTATACTTCCGACCACCACAGCAGTCACATAGACCGCACATAGGTCACCAGGTGCGAAGTGATACATTTCGCAGTCTTGTTTTCCTGCGGCTATGATTTTTTTTTTAAGTTAATATTTATATTTATATATTCCGTATTCATACGCAGGAACAGTCTGAACAGGGAGAGACAGAGACACAGAGGGAGGGATACAGACAGTCACATGGACAGAGTGACACGACTGCATGATAGGGATACAGACAGACAAACAGAAAGAAAGAGAAATAGAAATAAGCAAAACTCTAAAAAAGCTCTCACTCACTTGGTCTGGGGCTTTGGATACATTCTTCGGGAGATTTTGGCGTCTTTCCTCAGTGAGGGGCGCTTTTTGCAACAGCCAACCGCTGACGGTAAATCCATCACATGCAGTATTTCACTCCGATGTGTTTTGAATAAAGTATAAATCCAGTGATCTTGAATCTTCGAGCTTCACCTGGAATTTTATCTGAGATTCTAAACGTTGCAGCAAACATAAGTCCAGCGGATTTTATCCATCCAGCGCACAGTTTGCATCTTCATTGTTTAATATTTTGAAGTATTTTCACACAAAGCTGGTGTCAGACATGGTGTTGTGTGTCTCATTTAGATGATAGAGCAAAAAGTTTCTGTATTAAGTGCATTAATGATCAGAAGTCCTTGAATTCGTGGCGATTTGTGATCGTTGAATGATTCATAAAAGCACCGGGTAGCAGGTAGCGCATAGGAGCGCATAGGAGCCAGAAAACACACACTACCTGCTTGAAAATTAAATCTTAAGAATAATATAGCACATGCTATGATATTATGATGATATAGTGGACTAAAATGTATGTATTATTTATTATTGTAGCATGTATTTTAGCAAATTATCCACTTTAATGGGAGATGTGAAGCAAAAAAAAAAAAAATTAAAATAAAAAAATTAAAAAATGCTGGTAAACTGATCTTAGACATTGAAAAGTTTGAGATCCTGCTCTGGCCTGTGATATTTTGTTTATTTATCATAATTTCTGGTATAAAAAAATGCATTCTTGGTGTGCTTCTGAGCACAAACAATGGAATTACGTATACGGTCTGGCTGACCGTTGCGGCGGTCCGGGGGGGGGGGGTACTAGAATGCTGGCGGTCCTAGTGTTAATTAGTCACGGTAATACCGTATACCGCGGTAAAATGTGGAGACGGTATGAAGGTATCAAAATTTGGATACCGCCCAACCCTAGTTCAGGACTTTCTGAGTTGTTCTTCATCTTAATGAATGTCAGGCAGACATCACATTAACTTTGAAGACACACCCGCATGGCTGTTAAACATAAATGAAAGGTGTTTGTGGAGATGTGTGTGCGCACCTCAGCCAAGTGCGAGACACACACACCCGCACGCTTTTAACTTCAATATTTACACATAAATAGAAAATGAAAATTAAATTTTTATTATTTTTTTGCCTTTTTTGACAGGACAGCCAGCCAGAGTAGTCAGACAAGAAACAGGGCAGTGAGAGAACTAACAAAATATTTTTCTGTGCTCAAAATATTTTTCTGTGCTCTAAATATTTTTCTGTGCTCACACAGTATTTTTCTGTGCTCAAAATATTTTTCTGTGCTCACAACACATTTTTCTGTGCTCACAAAATATTTTTTCTGTGCTCAAAATCTACAATTGCTCGCTCAGGATTGTGGCACAAATATAACTCCATAATACCGGCGTCAGCACATAAACAGAGCTTGGTGTTTATGCAGCTTGTTAGCGTCTACAAAAAGCAACATGAATAAAATAGTTACTACCTACTACTGTTGTTATTTAGTTGCCTCTGTGGAGGCTTAATGTTCACATGGTTCTCTTAATTGTCCCTCAATACTACAACATTATTCCAATGAAATAAACGTTTTATCCTTCAGCTCTTCTGTCCTCTGTAGCTGGGGGCTGACATAGAGATTGTGCTGCTTCTCTGCCATGGTGTCAGTTAGTTTGGAATTTTCAATAAGTAATGCATTTATACTTTTTAAAGCGATATTCCACCTTTACATGATAACCCACTCAGTATGTACTCACCCCTATGCCAATGTGAGGATGGGTGAAGATCTTCAGTTCACAAAACAATCCTGGAGTTTCAGCAGAAAACAGGGTTGCAGCCAAATCCAGTACAATGGCAGTGAATGGAGACCACGGATAAAATGTTAAAATGTCTGTCTGTGAGCCGCGACATTAAAAATTAACCACAAAAGACGCCATTTTACGCCATGTTTTTAGCTGAAATGTGGGTGGGTTATCATGTAAAGGTGGAATATCGCTTTAATATAAGTAACATGGTACATAACTCCCCACACTTTCTACTTCTTGCCTTTTAACATCAAATGTTGTGAGAATTCAGCCACTTATTTTCTTTGACCAAGAGCCCCAGAACTTGAAAGATGTGAAGCAGAGAAAGGAATCTAATCCTCACATTGGAGAGCAGCTAATGCGACTATTATTGCTTTTTGTAAATAAATAATTAATAGATTATCAGAATTGTCAATGATTAATTTTCATCTGATCAGCTAGCAATAAGGAAGCACAACAAGAGAGGTGAGTGACTACAGATTGTGATGGATGGCCCACAGCTGCAGACACAGAGCCAGGACAACCCAGAGTAACTCATTAACAGCTGGTTAATATATTTACTGGACATTATATGGAGTCAGTGGACGGCAGTCAGGCTGCATGAACTGGCTACAGATACAGAGGGCCTTGTAGCAGGGGTTAGGGTTAAAGGGACAGTTCACCCCAATTATATTTTTCCTCTGGCCTGTTGTCCATCCAGGTAGTTTTGGTGTGAGTTGTAGAGTTTTGAAGTTATCAGCCATAAAGATATCTGCCTTTTGTCCAATGTAATGGGACTAAATAGCAGTAGTTCCTACATGAAACTGCTCACAACAGGGTGTGTGGATTATATCGAGTAACTGTGTCATAATTTTTGGAATGAATAGTTGGCATAGCTGGCAACTGGTCTCATGTCTGAATAAGAACTAGAACACTTTTATGTAAAAGCCACAATGGCAATCTGACATTGCCAGTCCTATAACATTTCTGTAACACTTCAAACACAGCACAAGTCTTGACTTGATATTTGTGACATTAATGTACAGATGACAGCAGCATGTGCGTATACTGACAGAGTGAGTAATTACACACTTTGTTTGCCTTTGTAAGAGCACACAATCAATTTGTCCCTTGAATCTCTTTTATATAAAGAAGATGAATTTGGTTTCACAAACCAAGAAACACTTTGAATTAGCAAATTTTTAATTGTTATGCAGATTCTTCTCAAGTTGGATCAATCTGTAAAAATGAATTATTAAATGAATTATTAAAAAACAAATGCCAAACTGCATAAAATGATGAACATCAAGCAAAATATTTTACATTCAGTATGTGAACCAAGGAGAGTCCTAACTTTATGTCTAGACAAATGTCAGCATGTTTTTTTTTTAAATGTATTATTAACCGTAAGTTATATAAGAAGGAGTCTTTAGCTCTAAAGTTAACGTGGGCTGTTGTTTGGAGTCTGTGGCTCTTGTTGTGTAGCAGGCTTCTGTCTGTCTCAGTGTGACTGTCTGCTCTCACTCTGCCAATATTAGAAAGCTGTTACTGCTTCATGCAAGATTTGATTGACTGTATTGAAAAAAGGGTACAGAGACAGATACCAGATATAATATAGCACAACACAACACAACACTTGTTTCTTCTTTTTCTCTTTTTTTAAAGGAGAACACAGGACAGATTTGAAGAGCACATATGTACTGTAAAACAGACAAAAATATTGTTTATTTAATTACTAATTTTAATTTCAGTTGGACATCCTTTTTTACATTTAAGTATGATTTGAAATCACTCTCCACCTTCTTAAAGAGACAGTTCACACCTAAATCAAAAATCAGTTGCAGAGTTTTGGAGATATCAGCTGCAGAGATGCCTGCCCTGACCTCAGCATTGAGTGTCTTCCACAAATGTCTTAAAATGTAAAGGTGTAGTGCTGTAGTTTGACGTCTGTCTTTTTCCCTGTCAGATCCAGAACATTCAGCTGGAGAGAGAGATGGCGCTGGCATCAAATCGCAGCCTGGCTGAGCAGAACCTGGACATGAAGCCTCGTCTGGAGTCACAGAAGGAGGTGCTGGTGGAGAGATATTCTCAGCTAGAAGCCGTCAGAGAAACCTACAGACAACACTGCTCCCACAAAAGGTAGGAGGGAAGAGCAAAGGGTGGATGAATAAATGGAGGGACGGATGGAGACTTCTGAGACTTCCAAACAGTGACTGTATCAGACTGTTGAGCAGCTTGGAACAGACCTCTGAAATGTCACAACAAATCAAATGTTGGCAGGTTTTTCCTGCAATCTGCCAGAAAGACTATGAAGTCTTCTTCATACTGGTCAGTGGCGGGATCATTGATATTATTACTTAGTAATATGCATAAAACCATGTTGACAGGAGGGAAAAATTCCCAGCTTGTGTCTAAACAAATTGACAAATGAGCTGAGTGACAATCAATTAATGACATGACCAGCTGCTGAACTACAGCAAGAGCATGACAGTCACCAACAAGTTTCCTGTCAGTCTGCAAAACTTCATGTTTCCTTATGTTTTTTTTTTTTTTTTTGTATTTTTGTTTTAATGTTTTTGTCACAATCATGCATGTAATCCATGATTACCCTGAGTTACGAGCTAAATGATGACACGATAGTAAGTGTAGGTAAAATGACGAGAATGAAAACAAGTGCTTCAAAAACACTGCAATTGTAGCTACAAACAGGAACTATAATGAAAAGAATTACAGAGAAGTAGGAGAATATTCTGAGCAGCCATGTTGAAAATGAAGTGGACGTCAATAAAACAAGCACAACAATAGCTAATGGCTACTGAAGCAGTGAAGTGTTCACAGCACCTGTTACCATTAAATGGTACATTAAGGTGGTAGATAGACAGACAGATAGATAGATAGATAAATAGATAGATAGAAAAAAATATACAAGAGTGATATACAGGAATACACCACACCAAATATAGAATACAAGTGGTGTACCACAAACACTGTACAAAAATATCGAAAATGCAAAGTACTTGGAGAGTTGGATCATTTCTGAGGTGGTACATGGTATAAAAGGTTTGAGAAACACTGGCCCAAACAACTAGTGGTTCTCAAACTTTTTCACATCAGGGACCCCTAAACTGACACAATTGAGGTAAAGGACCCCATTTGGAAAGAAAGATTTTGTCCCATGTCCCCCATCAAAAGCCATGTGTCCCCCAGAGTGTCCCCCCCCCCAACTGAAAATGCCTTGAACGCATGAGAGCACAGCACCATTTCAGCTGAGGCGTTTGAGGCAAGGTTGTTAGTCATGATAATTTGTGTTAAAAATATCAACAAATACTGAATATAAATAAGGGTTCAACATAATGTTTTTTCAAGTGGGTCAGAAATCTACTTGCCTAAAGTCAGTTTTTACCTGCCTCTGTACAAATTGTTTTATCTGTTAAAGGTAATCAAACAGCAACGGGGACTTCATTTAACTGTCTAGGGTGTCAGAAAAAAGTGAAAAATGTCCATCCCAATTTTCAGTCCCGGGTTTGAGATGCTTGAGATGTTTGAGAGGCTGAAAAGAGCATTTTCTGCCATTTTGCATGAAAATTTACTGAAATGATTTATTGATTATCAAAATATTCTTCTTTACCACTTGCCGGGGTGCACTGTGATTGGATGGTTGGGTAGCTGAACGTAAATATGTAACAACGCCACTGGAGACAGTTCAAAACTATGCTTTTTACTTTTAGATGATTATTAATCAACTGTTAAATTAATTGCCAACTATTTTGATAACGATTCATCGTTTTGAGTCATATTTTCATTTAAAAAAAATCTAAATTCTCTGATTTCACAACTTTAATGTGAATATTTTCTGGTTTCTTTACTCCTCGCTGACAGTAAACTGAATGTCTTTGAGTTGTGAACAAATCAAGACCATTGAGGACGTCATCTTGGGCTTTTGGAAACACTAATCAACATTTTTCACCATTTTATTGAACACACAACTAATTGATTAATTTAGAAACTGCTTGACAGATTAATTGACAATGAAAATAATCTTTAGTTGCAGCCCTAGATGTTTTAGTATAGGAAGTTTATGAAACCCATGACTAAAGTAGTCATACATTCTGTCATTGTGTTACTTATAGAAATAAATGATTCCTATTTTTGCTTGGGTCTCCCTGGCCCACTGACCTAAACGGTAAACACATTAAACACTACAATGTCATGCACACACTCACTCTCTCTCGACTGCACACTTACTAATGCATACCACCTATTGGCTGAGTTATTCCTGGTAGGAGTTTTCCACTTATATATTACACAGTCTAGGATAAAAAACATCTTAAAAATATATTTTAAAAAAATTCTCCAATGCATAGGCCAGGCAGAGTCAACTTAGGCCTGGGGGGCCCTGGACAGGCTCACAGTAAACTGGTGGAAACCCTGCGTCACCATGGAAAAACAACGTTCAGCCACTCAGTGGCAAAACAGAGGACTCCTTGTTCCTATTTCCTCTATTACACACCGACTGGCTGTGCAGTCATGTATGATATGATGTGTTTGAAGGAGTTCGATCACACATAATTCATGAGTTGTAGAATTATGTTGGTTGTCTATAACAAACCCAGAATTCATTCTTGATGATGGTGATGGTTTTCTAATAATTATTTTAGCAGCAGGATGTTTTGTATTACTGTGGATGTTGGTGATGTGTCCAGTAGCTTAGAGATAACGGTTACTTAAACTGACAAATAAAAGTTAATCAGATTATTTGGATAAAATTTGTTTCAAAACCTCAAATCTGGTTCTTCAAAGAGACACTGGGGCTCATGCAGCAACATTCTCTTAAATTGTCTCTTATATTTTCCAACCGTTCTTAACCAACCAAATGTGCTCTTGCCCAGGTGAACTGAACGATGAATCCCACTGATCATAAACTGGTGGGGCGTGGCCAACAGTAGGGCTGAATGATTTTGAAAAATATGTAATTGCAATGATTTTCACTGATATTGCAACTGCAATATGATTTGCAATATTAGAGGTAATGATATATATATATACTTTATATATTTTTACATTATTATTCTTATTTTGATTGAAAAATATGTTAAAATGACTGGTGTGTGTGTGATTTTTTTTTTTTTTTTTTTTTTTTTTTTCAGGAATCTGAACCAAATGATTTTTTTTTAAAATCTGATGTGTAGGACAAGACATCGTTGCCTCACTTCCATTTAACTTAACTTCCATTTAATTTAAAAAAAAATTGACATATTTTGCCTTAAGCCAATATTGCACCTCCTGTGATTTGAAAATTGCAGAAAGCTATTTTGTGTTTTCAGCAAACATTTTGATTAATTGTGCAGCCCTAGTCAATTGTTTGTTATTAGCATAAGTAAGCCCCTAATGCCCACTATGTAAGGGCAGGTGTTGTCTCATATGCAAACACTGACACATGGCCAAGAACTGGAGAGGCCATGATAAAAGGCTGTAAGAAGGAGAAGTGAAACCCACACATTGTGTGCCGAGAGAAGCAGAGTAACTGAAGTGAGAGAATGAAGAATGGAAAAAAAGAGTTAAATAGATTTAGGGCCAATCCCAATACCACCACTTGGCCCTACCCCTTGGCCCTACCCCTCCGTTTTGCGCGTGCCCGTGAGGGGTAGTGTGTCCCGTTTCTTTCTGGGATCGTGGGGGAGTGGACATCTAGCCCTCCAAACGGCCCTCCAAAACGAGTGTTTTCAGATGCAGACTTAAAACGGAGTGGGAGAAGAAAATACCTGAATGAATTGACAAGGAGGCGGAGAAATGAATCATGGCGACTGCTGTGGGAAATGAAGCTCACAAAAGTAAGTAAAATCTTCTTAAATAAACCATGCAAAAATGTCAAAAACAGTTGGAATATCTTAATATAATGTAGAAGCACATGAATATGTGATTGTATCGCTATGACAAGCGTTTCAGAAAACTTGCGATTCACGTGTGTGAAAACAAACGTGTAAACAACGATTTGACAGTAACGTCAGTTATCTATATGTCCTGCATATGAAGTTTGAATATTTTCAAGCAGCATAGTTTGCACACTTCCCCGCTAATATTAAGATGTTATCATAACGTTACCATGAAATAGCCGACATGGTAGTCATCTGTTATGTCATGTTTTCCCCTGAAGCTTTACATTAGTTGATTATGGTTATCATTATAATAGGAAAACTTCAGGTTCTAATATAAAATACTACTGTACTGTAATGTCAAAATCATGTTGTAACATTTCAGGGACTCCTGAGCAGACCAGGAGCCTCATCAGGTTCAGAGCAGACTGAGAAGAAATATCCTGCTGAACAGGTGTGGGAGAGAGTCACCTGACAGTTATATTTTCTTACCAATATATAAATTTATGATTCTTGTAACCATGATGTCACTAATTATTTTTGTTATCTGTCACAGGATCCTGATCAAACAACTGGGCCTTGAGGGCAAGATTACCCCACAGCTGGTGTCAAAAAAGTGGGAGAACTTAAAAAAGGAATATAAGGTAAAGGACAGTGGTGTACTTAGGGAAAGAACCGCTGCATAACAGTTTATAAAAAGTAGTTATATGTAAAACATCTTTCTTCTGATCAAAATTAATGGTGTTATTATTTTTTATAACATTCAGTTATGTGCTTTGTTTTTGTTTTTCTTTTTATTGTAGGAGCTGAAAACTCCCAAGACAGCTCAGGGACTGATGAGGGACATGTCACTTTAATGATGTCCCATATTGTTTACTGTGTTTTGTTCTGTTCACACTGTTCATGTGCATGTGTATCACACACACACACACATATGGATAGACAGTCAGATAGATAGTTATATGTATATAGTTATCATAAATGTTTTTGTAACTTAAAGTATACAGTTTTAAAGATATTTTGTAAAGCTTAATAAAACAATTTTTAGTTTAAACAGAATGAAGTCTTGTTTCTGAGCATTAATTGCAGATTGTCTCCAATATACCTATCATCCTTATTTGTCTAGGGCTGCAAAAAATGATCAAGTAATCAATTACTAAATTAATTGCCAAGCATTTTGATAATCAGTTAATCAGTTTGAGCATTTTTTAAAAGAAGAAAACATCAAAATTCACTGATTTCAGCTTCTTAAACGTGAATATTTTCTGGTTTCTTTACTCTTCTGTGACAAACTTAATATTATTGGTTAGTGGACAAAACAAGATATTTGAGGATGTCAACTTGAGCTTGAAGAAACACTGGTCCACACTTTTCACCATTTTCTTACATTTTATAAACCAGACAGTCTACAGCCTCGTTGCTCGGGCGTTACTTATGTACAGTCTTGGCTGCTGATGACGTAACAAGTGGTGTCCCATTTCCTAGGTAAAGATTTTCAAGCTCTACCCCTTGTGGCTCCGTTTTGTAGGGACACTACAAGGTGGAGGGCACTCCAAAGTGAGGGGCAGGGCCAAGGGAGAGGAATTGGGATTGGCCTTAAGATTTCTTATTGTTTTTTGATCAAATGGTTAGTGGTAAAGGAAAAGAAATTTACCAACTGATTGGACCTTAAAGGAAAAAGCTTTTACACTTTTATTGAAAATATTTAACAAACAGTATTATTTATTAAATTATAAATGTATATATGTATATGTATATTTTTGACTTGTCTGATAACTTTTATTACATTATGTCAGCGCATGGGCTCAACAGACATCTTCAAATTACTTGTTTTGTCTGACCAACAGTCTAAAAACCCCTAAAATATTGAATTTAAGATGATTTGAAATAGATAAAAGCAGCAACATTGTGAAGCAGGAAATAGATGTGGACTGTTAACGGCTAAAGGCATCGTCCTAGGTGAAACACATAATGTTTTTATTATTACATAACTATAGTAAGGTAAGGTAAGGTAAACTTTATTGTCCCACCAGGTGGGAAATTTGTCTTGGGCTAACCACCCATACTGCAGCCATTAAAATAAATAAATAAATGAATAAATAAAACAACATGAGTAATGGAAAACATCATGACATAAATAAAAACAACAACAGTATACACATGGAGCAATGCAGAAGATAATAAAACAAATAAAATACTGTTAAGTAGCAGCTCCTATAGATAAAAAGAAACACCCAGCAGCAGCTCACTTGCAATCACAGTGCAAAGACGCAAATTCTCATCAGCCCCAGCTTTTATAAGACATTTTAAAGCGATATTCCACCCCAGAATGATAATCCACTCAATATGTACTCAACCCTATGCCGATGTGAGGATGGGTGAAGATCTTCAGTTCACAAAACAATCTGGAATTTCAGCAGAAAACAGGGTTGCAGCCAATGGCAGTGAATGGAGACCACGGATAAAATGTAAAAAAAAGAACACAAAACAAACACAAAATGTCTCCATCCTGCTCGTGTGGTGTAATCCAAGTGTCCGTGAGCCGTACACATGGCGTTGATGTATTGCGAGACCCCGTATAGCTCGCGATATTTTCACACGTGCATCCATTAACACTAGAACGGCCGCGATGGTCATTTTGACCGATGTGCGATAACTTTGTTGAATAAAAAAATAAAATCCTGCTGGTTCTTGACTTTTCACAAAAGTGTATGTATTTTTATTTAAAGTTGTTTTTACATAAAGTACTCAAATGACAAGAAAAATATAATCATTTTTGCCTATTTGGGCCATGAACGGTCATATTGATGTACGGAATTTCTCGCTGTTCTATTGTTTATTTTTTCGCGGTTGATCTATTTTTAGCCTTTCCCGCAGTCACGTTACTATTAGACAGAGATCGAGAGATCGACAGATAAGGAGATAGAAATAAAGAAAATGTCTGAAAGACCGAGGAGAGACCTGACACTTACCAAGGCTTGGAGCTACTTCAGAACTTGGACAGCGGCGATTCTGATGCAGGGGAACTAAAGTGACAACGACCTTTCTTGGAATGAACATACTTCATTCTCATCAGAAAGTGATTAGGAGTTCATATGGAGGAAAAAGACGTGGCTACGAAAATATTCAGCACCTGCGGAAAATGCCGCAAAGCCGTGTGTAAATTGCGCGAGGAGAGGAGTCAACGTGCGTTGACAGTGAATAGGGGAGACTGGGGACGTTTGCAACATTAGTGTGGATTTCTCTCAGTTATTCAGAGATTATTTGGAACAGACCAACCAAATCCAAAACCTATATGTTAAATAGACATGCACTATTGATTTAATTAGTTAATATAAAATTGTTTTATGGTTTTAGTCCAAACTTTGTTCTTGGCTCTTTTGTTTTAGATCAGCTTCTTTCCACCTTTTTAAAAATAATTGTATGTGTTATAAGTGTTTTAAAAATGTTTCCTAAAGAAATAATTATTTTTAATGGTTATTTTTTGAAATAATTTTCTTGTTCTGAGTTATGAATTAATGAATTTGTCAAACACTGGTGTGAATATAATATGCAATAATTACGGTTTGATATATGGGATGATATGAATATTGATATGCCTGAATTTAATTTGTTAAAATATTAGGGGTGTGCCAAAAAATCGATTCACATAAGAATCGCGATTCTCATTTGCTACGATTCAGAATCGATATAAAATGTCCCAAAATCGCTGTCCAACTCCATTTTGTAACTACGCGGACGGACACGGAGCAGAGTCAGCCGCCAGCTGCAGACCAACGCACACTGCAGTGCTTCACGAAGCTCTCTGCCAGGCCAGCTCCGAGCGGGCAGCTAAAAGCCTCTATCAAGCATTGCCACCTAAACAAAACACGATTTAAACCACAAGAAATAATAGGGGCATTTAACAAAAACGTGAAAACAGCCCACCCCCCATTGAGTGCTTTTACTACTCTCACCACTTCAGGGCAAACCACACAAGTGAGGTGTCAGATGAAAACAGAGATCCTACTGATTATGAAGAGGTCTCACTCGTCACTGTGCGACAAAAACTCTGAGAGTTAGACGCCAAATAGGCGCAAAAAAACCTTCACAGAATCATAAAATATGTCTTACTTTAGCTGTTTTGTGGCCTAAAGTTATATTCTAGCTTGAAAAAACACTGCTAATGTCTACTCCTATGACTCTTCAGAAGTTTGAAATGAATCGCGATGGTCCTGGTTGTTTTCTAAACAACGCTGATCTCTGATTTTGGTTGTTTCATCGTGTAGGTAGGGTGGATACCGATCATTAAAATTATGACCAATGGGTTGCCGAGCTAGTCCCCTGGACTGCTTCAGTGAGTTTACAGGACGCAGCTTGTTGACACTTTCAGACGCTTTTAGCAGAGTGCTTATTAACCCCAGTCAGGATAAAACGGGAGAAATATGCAGCAGAGGTGGTTCTCTGACTGTTTGAATCAGATAGCGGTGCTAACATACTAACAACACAGTGCCAAACGTCAGTGTGACTGATGCCCAAATGGCACATTTGGTGCAGTTTCGCCTGGATATGTCTGTGTTAAAACATCTGTAAAACTGTTCAGGTTCACTTTTTTAGCATCGAGTTTTGCACAGTTAACTCATCAGATATCACTTTACTAATTCCTAGATGAATCGGGCTACTATCCTATGATTCAAAAGTGTTTTTCACTCTAAACAGTGTGTTTTTTAAAAAATAAATAGATAAAAATTCACATTTGTTTCTGTGTTCCAGGTGAATTTCCTCTGACACAGTAACACATATCTTGATTCTGACACTTCTATAGTAATCGCACATGTAGCTATTACCGTTATTTTGACACCAAGATTATACATATAGCCCTTGTAGTTGTGAAAATATCCTCCATTTATTTTGGGTAAGTCATTTCGGACAGAAGGTAGAAAAAATAGGCCCCCTGATGAACAGGTTAAGCAGTATGTGATATTGCTTTTATGTAACAGTTCCAACAATTCCATCTAAGCATGGATAAATGTTTAAAACTTAATAAATGTGAAAAAGACACTTTAATGTCTCCATTTGTCATTCTGTCTTGCAAAGCAGATGGGAGTAGATCATGATCAGAAATCATTATGAATAAAATCGTTTTGAATCGAAAATCGATTTTAAATCGAATTGTGGCCCCAAAAATCGGAATCGAATCGAATCGTGAGATAGTAAAAGATTCCCACCCGTATAAAATATGCATTTAGGTGTTTTTTTATTTTTTAAAAAACATCCTAAGACAATAAATGCATTAATCTCTCGACTGGGTATTTATCGTAAGAGATTATTAAGTTTGGATTCTAGAGGTCAAAATGACCGCCTTCGGCTGTTCTAGTAGGTTTGAATTCTGGCCTTTCTAGTGTTAAGAGATATACGAAGTCTCGCAATAAATCTCGCGAGATATACAAAGTCTCGCAATACATCAACGCCATGTTTACATGCTACCTGGGAGGCTACAGTTGACATTTCAGCTAAAAACATGGTGTAAATGGCGTCTTTGTGGTTAAATTTTAATGTTGCGGCTCATGGACACTTGGATTACACCACACAAGCAGGATGGAGACATTTTGTGTTTGTTTTGTGTTCTTTTTTTTTACATTTTATCCGTGGTCTCCATTCACTGCCATTAGCTGCAACCCTGTTTTCTGCTGAAACTCCAGGATTGTTTTGTGAACTGAAGATCTTCACCCATCCTTACATCGGCATAGGGGTGAGTACATATTGAGTGGATTATTATTCTGGGGTGGAATATCGCTTTAAAATGTCTTATAAAAGCTGGGGCTGATGAGAATTTGCGAATATATTGCAAATATTATATAATAATATTGTATAATGATAATTGCTATTATTCTAAATAATTGTTAGAAATTTTAAATATTCTTTAAATGTGTTTTCTTGCATTTGGCAATTATTGGACAGTGGAAATACAATGTTTTTCTCAGTAAGAGTGCTCTCAAGCAGTCATAAAATTTTCGCTCACCTAAGAAAAAAGCAAAAATAAGAAAACGTGAATCCCAGAAAAAAATGAGCGCTAACAAAATAAGAACAAATTGTGGATACGAACAAAAATAAGATAAAGTTTGTTCCGAATGGCTCCTTGCATGAGGCCCATTTTTCTGCTTTTTCTCTCTGTCATGTATTTGTAAATGGGTTTTTTGGGGGGTCTTTTGGGGTTTGTGGATTGTTGCTAAGACAAAGTAAGTAGTTTGAAGACATCTGTTTGAGCTCTGATAACTTGTGATGGACGTGTGTCCATCCATTTTTGTAATTGCATGATAGAGGAGAGGTTTAATGTGGGAATGTAAAACTGTCAATAGATAAAGTGAGTATGAAATAATCATTAGTGACAGTTAGCATTACTTTATGAAAAAGGTTGAAAATGAAACCATGAAAATGGTTCTATTCTATCTGTGGAACTCACAGTCATCTCACTGACACACTCACACACTTCTGGCTGTTGTTGCAGGTATTGATCAGTGACCATTTGAAAGAAATGCCTGTGTGTTGGTGCAGATGTAGCTCAGCTGTAGTTTGTCTCAAGTCTTTATAATCATGTCCCTGCACACAGTTGCCATCAGTCTCTGAACAAGTCACCCAGATGAACAGAGCCAGTTTTTTCCTGTGCTCTGCAGGGATGTCATGTATTTTTTTTTTTATCTTTTTCTCTCTCTGTCTGTTTGACTGACTGTTACTCTCCTCTTTCTCCTCCTCAGATGGGATGGTGGGTCAGGTGTCTCCGGAGGCATTGTTCTCCAGACTACAGGCAGAGGGCAGCAAAACAGAGGCAGAGTCAGAGGTCAGAATTTCACTTCACAATATATATTTGTGTTTGGCATAAAAAAGCTTAAACAGGGTTTATACTGTATAAATAATAACAGTCTCATTTGGGTTAAGTACAACTTTTCATCAGTCTTTTCTTGGCTCAATATCTTCACTCAGTCAGCCATGAATATTATGAGCAGTTGTAAGATGGTCAAAGGTGAAAGCAACAAAGTACCAGATTTTCCTGACAAGTTGGAATAAGAACACTCTCAATAAGTATACAGACACAAATGACACTGGCTGGTTTAAAGAAGAAATCTAATAAATATTTACAGTAATAAATCGTAAAATGACCACGATGTGTCATCAGGGATCAAGGAAACATGTTAAGTTGAAATACTTGCTTCACTTGACACGAACGCTACAGCCATGGTGTCCACCTTTGAGATTTTCAGTCAGGACTGTTTTGTATGTTTGTGTTAATCAGAGGTCAAATTAATGCCGAATTTTCGCTGAATGAGGGAGTGTCTGTTTATGAGTTGTAAGAAATCATTAATAATCTTATAGAACAGAATCCAAATTAAATTTAACTCAGCATTCAAAACAAGTACACACAATAGATGTGACAGGAAGTAGCTTAACTGACGAAAGAACTCTGTTGCTGAAACTGAAAAATGAAAATATGACAGTGACGGCAAGAAAGGAGAAAACATTGTCAAAACCCGGTGAGTTTTAATAAAATTTAATGTTTATATGAGACGGTTGTGTTAAAGTTAGCTAGCTAGCTACAGAGTTGCTAGTGCTAACCTCAAATCTATTCTCTTTAAGAAAATGCTGAAAAATGTGTCTTTAGGGTGCAACGGATCAAAAAATTCACGGTTCGGATCATATCACGGTTTTGAGTCATGGATCGGATAATTTTTTGAATCAGCAAAAAAGAAAAAAGTGGTGGGATTAGGGTTAAATTATTTTAAAAATGCACTTGGCTACGCTCTGTAGTCTGGTCTCAGTGTCCTGCCTACAGCACAGCACATCTGATTGGTTAGAAGTCATGAGTAATCAATCAGCACAGACACACTGTGTCACAGACAGGGTGAGACAGAGCTGCACCGGTGAGCAGAGAGGAGCTGTGTAGAAGTTAAGACAGCTGATATCACCAGAGTTTCAATAAACAACACAGTCTTATGATCTGTTTCTTTGATGACAGCATAGTTACATCAGTGAAAAAAGTCACGGTCTGGATTTCACTCAAGGCGATGTGACGGCTTTTAAATCAGTCGCTCTTCACAGAGATGCACTGCACAGCAGCATCTGTCCTGTCTTTTCACTGCAACTCTGCATTGAGATTTCGGGTATTATAACTTATACAAAAGTAACAGTGACAGTAAAACTATGATGCTCACATGTAGTCCGCAGATCACATGCGTGCCGAACCGCGGAGGACGATCTGTATGGGACACGGATCAAATACGATCCTAGAGATTTGTGAATCATATAGTTTATGAACGTAGCTAAATCCAGTGCTTAAGTTAGCTTAGCCGTTTGTATACCAGGCAGACCTAATGTACAGTGCTGTTCTTTGCCTCTCTGTGCCTGAACTCACTGTGAGCCCAGGACAAATTTTTTATCATGTGAAGGCCCCTTTATTGCTCTTCCTCCTCTTCAATCATCATAAATTCAAACATGTCTTATGTTCTATAAATCATTTCACTTTTTAAGACTGTTATGGGTCCCTTAACATTTTCTGAGGAAAGTGGTCGCTAAGGACCTTCTAGCAACACCTAAGGGTTGCTAATACTTAGAGATTAAAAGGTTTTCCCTCAAATCACTCTAAGGAAATCCTCAGGGTGATTTTATGCAACTCATTTTTTTAAAGAGAAACCTTATCCTAACTGCTTATATGCAGCCGGGCACTGGTTTACAGGGAGTGTAGTGCGATGTGCTCAGCAGTGCACATCACTGTCACCGGTCATGTGTGTGTGTGTGTGTGTGTCCTCAGGCTCTAGCTGACGAGTTTCTGGAGGGCTCTTTGCCGCTCGACTCCTTCCTCGACCGCTTCCTCTCCCTGCGCTCCCTCGCCCACAAAAGACGGGTGCGGATAGAGAAACTCCAGGAGATCTTGCGACAGAGGAGCGAGGGCAATCCTACTGCTATGACATCATCAGCAGCCATCATCCAGGACCCCGCTGCCACACCCTCGCCATGGAACCAACAGACGACGACGGTGACAACGACAAATCCGAACTCCAAACCTCAGCCCTCCAGCTACCAAAATGCCTCGCAGACGGCCTCCTCGTCTGCGGGGGGCTCTTCTGGCCTCCCCTACAGCCCGTACCCCGTCACCCCTCCCAACCCTCCCCCTGTGGCAGCGGCAGCCTCCGGCCCAGCCAACCCCCCATCGCAGTTCCCGCCGTACCCGAGCTCCAGTTCACCTTTCAGCCCGGCGGGGAGCTACTCCAGCCCCAGGCCCGCTTTCGGGCCTCCACCTCCGGCTGCCTGCCCTTACCCGACCCAGCCCTCCTTCCCTGCCCCGCACCCAGGCTCGGCGTTTGGCCAGTACACCCCCCCGAGTGGCCCCGCGCCCTACCCGGCCTCCTACAGCTACGGCGGCTACAGCTACCCAGCCGGGCCCACCTATTCCAATTCTCAGTCGCCAACGGGGAGACCGATCTACAGACCAGGATACGGAGTTCCACAGCCGTACTCCTGAAAGCACTACTGCTCCTCTGTCTCTACTCTTCTTCTCAATTCTTCCCTTCTTTGCTGTCTCACCCCTTTCTTCTCCCTCTCTCCCTCCTTCCCTGAACTCCAGCCTCCTCACCCGGACCCCCCCTCCTCCTCTTGTCTTTTTACCTTTTCTACACTCCCTCCTCCTTCCTCCTACGCTCCCAGATTCAAGAGGTCTCTTGCTTTACTTCTCTTCGTTGCACTATTTCCCTCCTCCTCTAATTATCAATCTGTTGATCTCCCAGTCTTTCTCTCTTTCCTTCCCCCTCCTTCTCTCTCTGTCACCCTACAACCCACCAACTCCCCCACACTAGTCTCAGGTTGTTGCGTTGTGTTTAAATGTTCAAACACTTGTATCTTCATCCACTCACTGTCCTCCCTCTCTCCATTGCCTCCTCCCTCCTCCTTTGCCATTTCAAGTGTGTGTGTGTTGCTATTTGGCAATCAGAAAATCCTTATAAACACACAAGTGCACTCCCCCTTATGACAAATACATGAAAAAAATCTGTCTTTGTAACAACACTACATCAGTGTCCCGTAGCTGTCTGCGCAGAATCTGTCTGATTCACATTCTGATTATTATTCATGAGCACAGTTTGTGTTGAGAAAACAACTTGTCATGGAAGGTTTATGTCCTGGGCTTGTTTAATTAGCTAACTAATAATTAAATTGGTGATGTGGATGGCTGTCACAACATATGGCCCTCAAGTTCAGTTAAGATGCAGGCTCTTGATAGAAGTGTATTCTCAGCTGCAGCTTGCCTGGTCTATCAGCTCTTCCAGACACTTGCCCACTCTAAACAATAAATGTGGCAGGTGCATTTTATAATACACAATTAACCTTGTCTAAATCCCGCCCCTTTTCACTCTGTGCTCCAGTAACAGATGAGCAAGTTCGGTACCCAGTGGAACCTCAGTTAACTTTCCTGTACTTGGATACGCTACATGCTGGCCTCATTTATTTTGAAATGTTGGTTGGCTAAAAGATGTGACTATATATAAGCTTTTACAGGTCATACAGCCACATTTTAAGTTAGCTAATGTTAGCAAAATGCTAGCTGACTAGCTTGTTATTCTACATACATGAGACAGGCACATATTTCTTCACTAAAACGTCAGGCCATGCCCCCTTTTGAGGGATAGAAAACTCAGGTGGCCATAGACAACAATGCAATTTTATGTCTTTTTGAATAACAATTTTGACAAGTTTGTATGAATTCATGTCCAGTTAAACAAACCGTTGTTTCATTGACACGTCTCAGAATTTTTCAGTGTTTAGGATACCTTAGTAAATTAAGATTAATCAGTCAGTCATCAGGCTTCTTCATTCTTCCCTTTTTCCAGGTGGATCATTGAGCCAACACAGTGATCAGACACCACAAAAACTGAATTACCAGGTATCTTTAGGTTTAATGTTGTCTGTAAATAACAAAACATGGCGATAGACAACTGTTGATCTAAGCTTGGCTGAGATTTGGTCAGAGACAACAGTCTCACGCTGCTGTACTGTAATGTTGTGACTGAACTCCAGCAGCCTCACACTCAGGCAACGTTAGCTCTCCATCAGTAGTTCTCTGGAGGTTCAAATTTTTTTTGTTCTCCTTTTGGCATCCTTTTCCTTTCAAGGATGGTGAACCAGTGATTGATTTGCGTGTTTATTTGTTTTACAACCTGCTCCACAGCAGCTTTTTGGCATGTTCCTATCTCTCAAGTTATATGAAACCGTGAGTTTTCCCACAATGGGGGGGCGTGGCCTTGCCATCTCAGGCTGGATGATGTATTGCCAGTCTGATGTATTGATCATTAGCCAGCTAGTTACATCTGATGGCTAATGCGAGCAAAGCACTACTTAACTAGTTAGCTAATCTACTTAAATCTTTAGCCAGCTTGTTACATCTGGTTGCTAAAGTTAGCAAAACAAAAGCTAAATAGCTATCTAATCTAATCGTTAGCTAACTCAGGGGTTCCCAAACTTTTTCAGGTCAAGGACCCTCACAATAGATGTACATGAGACTACGGACCCCCATTTGCCAGGGACACCCTACACCCTTCTCAAGGACTCCTGTTGGTTCATGGTTTGAAAACCACTGACCTAACTAGTTAGCTAACATTTTGCTAACATTAGCTAACTGAAGATGTGACTGTATATATGGGGCTTTAACAGGTCACAAAGTAATATAACCACCTTCAAAATGTGGTTTTCTTTTCAACATGGATGTGCTGAACACAGAGCACATCTAAGTACAGGGAACGGGAAAGGAAAAAGCTGACAGAGGTTCCGCTGGGTACTAAGTTTGCTCAACTGCTATTGGATCACAGAACAAAAAGGGATAGCAGGGATAGTGGGCAGAGGAAGCACCAGTAATTGCAGAAACCTGTCACCTTTAGTTTCTTCAACCAAAGAACTTTGTGTGTTGACAGTATTTTATTTTTTCCCTTTAATTTATCATTAATTTTGAAAGAGGAGGTTAGCTGCAGCTGTGCCTCCTCCATCACTGTAAAGGCCAGATCCAAACAGAGAGTGGCACAGCCAAGTGTTTTGTTTACAGGTAAGCGTGATGCCAGGGCTGGCAGTTTGGAACAATAGTTGTGAAACAAGTTTCTTTTCTTTTTTCTTCGTACTGGCTAACTCCTCCTGGTGTTTTGTTCTCAGGATTGTTAATCGTTTGAAGGAGAAGGAACAAACATGTTAACAGCGAGTGTAAATGTCTGTTGATAAGTCACAGATCAGCATGGTGCTGGGACAACACAGGCTCTGAGCGAGAAAATCATTTGAGAGCTGCCAAGCAGCCCCAGCTCCAGTTTTGGAAATGACCCAAAGGCTATTTTAAACAACACGTCAGCCTTCTTGTTTCCCACAGTGCGTGGTAGCCCTGCATTTAAGTCCCAGATATAAGACTGTTTTTCTCAGAAATAAATAGATACAAAAGTTTAACTGCTGCACTCAATTTAATTCAAATTTTAATGCCTGTCCTGATGCACGCTTCCATTCATTGACCCAAATAAAGATGGCAGCTGGACATGTAGGAGCTTTCTTTTTCAGCTGTAGGCAGTCTTTGATAGCTCATCTTACATTTATAGTTTCATGTATGTAGCTTATTCCACAAACAATTGCAAACAGAGACAAAGCAGCAAGGGAGTACTACCAGATGATTTTAAAATGTTCCAGGACATGCTGCTGTGAAAGACAGATGTTTGCTACAATCTGCAGCTAGCTAGCTTAAAGGGATAGTTTTAATTTTTTCAAATGGGGTTGTTTGAGGTGCTCAGTCTGTGTATTACCTACAGTAGATGGAGGTCAACACGGCCCCAGTGTGGAGAAGCAGCAGGAGTTCCAATGTAAGAAGCTAAGCAATGTGCTGTTGTGGACAGGGTCAGCAGCAACACGTATTTGAGACAGCTAAAAAAATCAATTTCAGTGTCAGAGTAGGCTATATTCACAATATTTTCACAGCCTTACCATGCTGTCAGAGTCCTCTGTCAGAAAACCACAGTTATATAAGCCAAATAGCACTCTCTCCAAAGCCACCAAACTCCTTTTGCAAAGACAGGAATTTTACACTGCAGAACACAGGAGTTGTAGGTCTACTGCTGCCTTTAATGGTTAGTTTGTTTTGTTACTGAGCCCACCACCATTGTAATATCATGATTTAAAAGTAGGGTCAGAAGGGACAGGGCAAGAAAAAACCCAGCAAGAGTAATTTAGCACCTTAGAAATGATGAATAAGGAGTGACAGCCAGAGAGTGCAAAAATGAGGAATAGATCTATGTTTTCTAATTATTATTAGGATATAGCTGCTTGCACCTGATCTACTAAAAGGGAAAAGGTCATTAATCTCACTATTTACTGGCCAGAGAAAGCATGTTTTAATTTAGGTGCAAACAAAAAATTGTTTTAAATCTTTCTGCAACCAACCCTAGGTTGTGTCATTGTGTGACCTTCGTGAAACCAAACTAACCTTGTAAAACACGTCGAGGCAGTCCTGTCAGAAACAGCTGCCTGACAGCTAGATGAAGTGGTGAAAAATGTGGCACACACTTAAACTGATATTGATTTATTGCTGACCCTGATTGTGGGTAACTGCTTCATCATCTGACCCCACTTGAAAAAAACAGAACTATCCCTTTAACCAATGTTACAGATTGCCCACCTGTCCAACAACTATAACACCAATTCCACATAAGGGCTTGGGAGTCTTAAAGCTCTTTAAAGTTGTTTAAATGCTCGGGTTGCCAGCCTGTTTGTGGTTTTCGGGGGATGGGACTATATCCAGCACATCCACAGAAATCCTTTCTGATAAAATGTGTTTGTGCTCAGAGCAGATCAAATGAAAAAGTCTTAATGTGGGTTAGAGCTGTTAGCAATGAAATCTAGACTGTTTTGGAGATTTAGGGGGAGTTGGGAGCACTGTAGTCCTGTAGTAACGCCCTGACTTGAGACGATGATACCTGCTGGAGTCTCATGCTTCCTACTATGTCTGTATCCTCCCCTTCAACACTCCTCTGTCCTCACCTCCCCTCCATCCTCCTCCTTCTCCTCCTATTCCTTCCCCTCCTCCACATCTGCTCGTTGAACATGAACTGATGCTTGACAATGATTACCAGAAGAAAATAGTTTTATTTCTATAAATTCACACTATCATTGAGAATTCATATGGTCTGTATAGTTTAATGGAGTGAAAATATAAAGGTTGGCGATCAGTTCTGTATCAATTGAATCAATTCAAATAATTCAAAATTGCAATGTAGGTGACTGATGAAGGATCATTTCTGTTCAGGTTAGAAGAACTAGAATATCACATGAAACTGTTACCTTGAAATGTAACAGTTCACCAGACTAATCATGTTTGATCTTTAACATCTCCTCTCAGAGGACTTTATGTGTTAGCACTGTAGCTCACACATTCTTGAGAGTTGGGACAAATTGTGTTCTACCAAAAAAAAATAAGTTTTAATACCTACACTATAAAGCTAATTTCTTTTGTGAGAATTTATCCTTTATTTATATGTCATTTATGAAATGTTTTAGTTTGCTTTAATTTTTATTAATTTCTAAACTTGCTCTGTGCCAGAAAACATTCTTGGGCTGCATCTAGCAATTATTTTCTTATCAATTAACCTGTTGATTACCTTTTTTGATTAATTGATTATAGTTGTTTGGTCTATAATCAGAAAATTGTGAAAATTTGAAAAAAGTGTTTCCAAAGACCAAGATGACGTCCTCTGTCTTGTCTGCAATTGAAAGATATGCAGTTTGCTGTCATAAAGGACTAAAGAAATCAGAAAATATTCACATTTAAGAAGCTGAAATCAGAGAATATTAACAAACCTCAAAGTAATCTATAAGCAAAATAGTTGGCGATTAATTTCATAATCATTTAACCAATTAATTATTGCATCTGTAATTGTAATCATCTTTGTCTTAAAATCTATTTTTGATTATAATGTTGGCCCTTTTAAGTTGGAGAATTGATTGTAAGAATTCATTAAATAATATTGCTATCAGATGTGTCTCAACCATAACATGTCCACACTGTAGCCCTTCTAAATAAAAAAAAAATGTGTATTTTGATTAACATTAAGAGAACTCTGAAACACTTTAACAAAAAAATGGCTGCTTACTTCAACTATGCTGTGAAATGAAAAAAATCAAACATTTTGAATGAAAATGTAATATATTTTCCAGCATAATTGAACCGTAAAAATCAAACCCTGTTAAAATACAGTTTTTGTCCCAATTCTTAAGAATGATGAAGCTAAAAAGCAGTGAGACAGTGCAGTAAAAATGTCCTCCCAGTTAAAAACATCAGTCAAGTGATCAGATTGGAGGGAGTTAAGGATGTCAGGAAGTTTGTCTTCAAACTAAAGTGCCAATTTTGTCTCATACATACAGTATGTAGTAAATTCAGCATATCAAGTGTTTGAAAACATCACAATATTCTTTCATCAGTGAGCCAAACTGTTTGTTGAAGTGATTGAATTGAATCCAAATTGGTCCCAGCCTCTAGAATACTGGACTGCTGTGAACACTCCCTCAGAAACAGAGCAGGGGAATCACTGCAGGGAGCTCAGACTGAGAACTGAAACAGTCACTGAATTACAATTTGAAATGCAGAAGATAACCATTACAAGGTAGTTGTGTTGAAGCAGTTAGTGTTTGTGTGACTTGAAGGGAGGCCAGTGTGCCATCCACACAGCTACAGAGCAGCAACGCACAGCTTTTATCAGCAGTTTATTTTTATTTTGTGATTCTGCATGTCAGAAATTGTTGCCCAGAGAAAGAGAAAAATTTGGCTTCCTTTTTCATGTCAGGAGGGACTTTAATCTGCTGTAACTGGTGGCCAAGCCTCAGTAAAAATCTTTCAGTGCCCTGTCATAGCTGCAAACCCATCAGGAGCTCCAGCATCCAATCAGTGATCTCATGACAGCCTCCATTCTCTTACTGCATCCTGTGTATATACAGTAGATGACTCCAACAACAAGGAGACCACAGTGGTTTCAATTAGAAAAGGGATTTTCTGTCATTTTACTATCATTTAGAACTGGAATCTTTTGGTTTTGGTTCACCCAAAATAATCTTTTTTTTTTCTTTTGTTTAAAACATGACTCTCGTATTGTTTGCCTGAATAGGCTGTATTATAAAGTTCAGATATCATATCTGATAGGATGAAGGGCAACATGATGAAAAGAAGACCTGGGACCAGACGTATAAATGATGTGTTCACACAAAAACCATGCGGACACCATCTCACCACACATACAGTGTTTATAAAAGCGGGGCACAGGTATCCATATGCAACAATGATCAGGGATGTTTATAAGTCGTGCACGTGTGCCCAGTTCCACACTGACTGAGATTTATAAAACAGAATCAGGTGTATGTGAGTCTTTATACATCTGATGGGAAGAAAGTGTAAGCATATTTCTGTCTTTGTAGTTACATGTAGTTTTAGTTGTGAATCTCAAGGATTCAAGTGCTTTTATCATCAATATACAACACAGAGTTGTACAACAAAATTAGAGTTGTAGTTCCTTCATGATACACACAAATACAACACAATTAAATACATTCAGGAATGGAATGGGGTGAAAATATAAAACAAAATAAATGCATGCAGTACCAGTCAAAAGATTGGACACATCTTCTCATTCAATGTTTTTATTTATATTTAGTATGAAATATGGAATTATGTAGTAAGAAAAAAATGTGAAAACAAGGCCAAATATATTTTAGATTCTTAAAAAGCTAAAAGACTCTTGCACACTGTCTTCTGCGCTTGCAAAATTTAATATCATTGTTATTGATTGATTTAATTTACATTGATTAATTACTATTAAATCTTTGATTGCACATGCAGATGACAGTGTGGGAGTTTTTTTTTTTTTTGCTTTTTATTGTCGACCCATGGTGTTCTCCTACACACCTGTCGACCTACTATTGTGCAAAAGTTTTTAGTTCTTTGATATTTTATATTGTTTAAAGTCGCCAACTTTTGCTTTGATGACAGCTTTGCACACTGTTGGTTTAATCTGAAGCATTTCTTATAAAAAGTAAAGGAAAAAAAAAACACTGAATGAGAAGACTTTTGACTGGTACTGTCTATACATACATGTATACACCCAGGAAATAATTCTGTAGGTCATTTTTTGAATTAGCATCAGGTTGAATGTAAACAGCAACAACAAGATGATGATAATAAGTTTGACAGATTCATATTAAGAGTTCAGAATCTGGGAAACATTGTCCATCAAATCTGAATGAGTTTGAGCACAAAGCATCATCTATGTAAAAACACAGATTCCTCCTCCACTCGTCCTGCTGGATCTCGTGTGTTGCGTCCTGTCAGCTCGGAGCGCAGTCTGTCCCTCAGGGGTAACAGCCTGATCCAGGATGCTGTGGAGCAGGTCTCTGTGTGTGGACACAACAGTCTCTGGTGTCCTGTTGTTTGGCCAGCTTGTTTCCTATTTCGTTGGTTTCAGCCTACACAGAGCTTTATGCATCTGGTCCCTGGTGTTTGTTTTACAATGGCAGCATGTCTGATACACAGTGCTCACATTTAATCTAAAACTTTCTCTTCACAATGTTTTCTTTCTATTTTAAGCTAAATTTGTACCTGGAGTATGTGCTGTAAAATATGGAACATTATAACTATAGATCATTTAGAAAAGCATAATTCATTAGGTTGTATTTTACAGAAAGTGTCATGGATCACTGATACACTGGTTGCATTGACAAAAAGTGTCCTGCAGACTTTGTGGATCACATGTCTGGATGTGACTGACAGGACAAACTACCCTCTGCTAGTCTGGGAGAGTTACATCAACAAAAGGTTAGGGAATAAGACTTGTGGCAGTTTGTGTATATGACTAGCCTCAGAGCACTAGCATAACAGCAGTTATTGTGAATATAAGTCAGGGGTACCACCTTCTAATAAGGCACTGTTTATAACACATTATAAGCAGTAACTAAAGGCTTTATGAATGGTATACATATAATGTGCCAATGTCTCATAGATTTGTTAATCTGTGAAGCCAGTACAGTATGTGTCATACAGAACAACAACTTCTGGGGTTACCAGCTTGCACATAATCTCCAGATTGTGATGTTGTTCATTCACAAACTGCTCGCTACTTTTAAACGAACTGATGGCTGTAACATGGAAATTTAAGAGGGCTTTTCACACACATTGTTAACCCAGGGTTAAGCTAAGCCAAGTGCTATGATTCACACTGCACTACTAGCCCCGGGTTAAATGTCTCCTGAAACATTTGACTAATGTGTACATTCTAGAATGGCACATGACTACCCTTTAACAGCCTTTAGCCCTGTGTTTAGTCAGTTTTCAGGGGATAAACCTGCAGTCTCTGGGCTAACCCTGCTCCAGAGCAGGACCAGCAAGCCCTCGGCTAAATTTGGAGTTATCCTAATTTGGAATGAGCCAGCATTGTGACAGTGTGAAAGTTTTCTTAACCTGGGGCTAAAAAGATTCTAAGAATGCTTTTAGCCCTGGGCTAAGTGTGAAAAGCCCTAAAAAATATTTTAGCTAGTAAAGACTAACTATGACATTTCTTAGGGCCGTCTAATCAAGAGCTGTCAACTATGAAACAGGAAGTCACTATAGCATCCCAAGGTGTATCTTAACTTACAAAATGACAGAGCAGGACCCAGTGATATGTTCAATGTAAAGGCAAACTACACAGGATTTTCCCCATAAACAGTGCATAGATTCATACACTTGCTGCTCAGGACACTAACCAGTCCTGGGAGTGAGACTCAACAATCAGCTGTCTTTCTGTTGAGTTTAACAACTGACAAATCCTACAGATTCTACCTTTAACTGACAATCCTTTTAAAATTTTTATTCGATCGACACATACATGTAGAAATGTGTATGGTGAGAGTTAGTAGGAAATATCTGATGACTGAGCTAATGATCTTGGTCATTTAGTACAACACTTAATATTTTAGTTTAATTTGAGGTTTATCACATTGTATTGCAAATGTAATTGAAGTTCACATAATTATGAAACAGCATTTTCATCAAGTGTCAGGTCAGGCGTGTTGTCCATTTCTTGTTTGCTCTTTACTCCTTTATCAAAATGGTTTGTATGAGAAGAGCAACCTAGCATCTCTTTTGTCAGTTAGTTAGTTAAGGCCAAAACGTTCTAAAGGGATAACTGACACACTTAAACAATAAACTTTATCCAAAAATGACATCAGGGCCCTCAAACAGTAAAATTTCACTGGTATTTTTATGTATTTCTAAATAACTATAAATAAAATAAACACACATATAGAAAACAGAAGAATAGAAGAATGAAGAATAAATGAAATATACATAAAATGCTGCCTATAAAAATAAATAAATAAAAACAATCTGCATTATGTTTGGTCAAAAAAAGGTATCCAATAGCTGTGACAGGCCAATATTGGGTTGATAATATTGGCCATCCAATACATCAGTCTGGCTTTACCATAATGGATTAACAACATTTGTAACTGCATTATTTAAACATATCTCAGTGGGATTTTTTGCAACCTGCCAACCCCTAATGTGTTGTCATTAAGAGCTTATAAGTGATGTATTTATCATTAGTAAATGATATTATCCATTAATAAGCCACTAGTTTTCATTTATAAAGCCTTTATGAAGTGTGCTGTACTGGACCTTTTTAACCTACAATATAAAACCAGTCATGATCTCTAACAGACCATCATGCATGTGACGGTGCATGCTCCCCTGACCTGACTGCTGCTGCTGCTGCTGCTGCCACAGAACTCCACATGGTGGCACAAGCTCACAGACTGACACAGACAGTGTGTGTGAGAGGATCAGTCAGTACTGATCTGCTCAAAGGGCATGAAGAAGAAGATGATGATAGTGTGCATGAAGAGTTAAAGGCCATGGGATGAAGGCCTGCTGATGTCCTGTTGCTGCACTACTTACAGTATGGTGCTGACATCCTTCTCTTTACTTCTCTATCACCTGTGTTTTACTTCAGTCTTATCTTTTATTCACCCACACACACACACTCACACACACCTTTGTGTGAGTGTGTATGTGTGTGTGTGGCAACAAGATGAATCCACTTCAGATGAAGATACTGAGCATGACAAGCTTTACATATCCAACGTTTAAGACATGAATGATTCTAGTGGGTCTGTCCTGAGGACGTTAGTGTCCCAGAGGCAAAATGACTAATAATAGTATTACAGTGTTTTAGAAGAAGCACAAGGGAGATGTTCTTATATAGTCTAGCATTAATATTATCCAGAGGGAAATAACATTGAGATGGATTTCTCCGTTCTTCTGATGGTGATGAAATATATGATGATAATGATGACTGTGGATTGTTAAAGAGCCTTTTTTGTTTTCTGTCTCTTTTTTTGGGGTTGTGAATAATTAAACAGAAGTTGATCTAAATGAAAACACTCTGAGACTTCATTTCTAATTCATCTGCTAATTTTATACATATATATGTGTGTATATACATACATACATACATACATATGTGTGTGTGTGTGTGTGTGTTGTATACATAACTTGAATTATGGGGGAGCTCAGGGGAGTGTGCAGCAGCACACCTCCATGTATACATGTACATGTGACATGCTTTAGTAGCGGCGTGCTCTGCAAAATGGGACTCCCTCAAAAGCCACTGTGTAATTTGAACCCTGTATGTATATATATTTATGTGTACATACTATAAACCGAAATAAGTTAATAGTACTCAAACTGAGGCAATCAGTGGCTACAATTGTTTGTGCTTATAAACTAAAAAGTTGGCGGTAATCAGAACTAATAGTTAGTGCTACTCTTTGATTACAGTTGAAGTAAAATTAAAAATTATTAACAGAATTTTCATTCACCCCATTCACTGCAACAAGTAAACAGGAATGAATCATTGAATGAATGAAGCATTTTTGCCTTTTTATTTTGACAGCGACAGCTGAAGATATGACAGGAAAGGGAGCACAGAGAGAGGGGATGACATACAGCAAATGGACCACAGGCAGAAGTCGAACCAGCAACTGCTGCAGAGGACCAACGGCCTCAGTACATGGGGTGCACGCTCTACCAACTGAGCTGTTGTTATCCATGAATTTTCAAATTTACCGTTTTACAAAAAAAACAGAAAAAATAGTGTAGCACATTATTATTTCTTGATTAAGATGTCAAATTATAGTTATTTACTTGCATTCCTGAACAGAAAAATTAGTTTTAGTGGTTGAATGTTATGCTTGATTAATTTCTGACTTCTCCTGCTCAAATTTGGGTATAAAAAGGTGAATTCAGTTTGAAATTCCTCATTCCTGTTCAAAATGGTAAAAGGTTGAGAGCTCACTGACAATGAAAAAGTCCACATTAAAGCTCTTCATGATGCTGGATGGTCTCTGAGACAAATAGGGAAAAACATAAAGTGTTCTCACAGTGTGGTCAAGTATGCTCTGGAGTCAACTGCTGAGACTGGTACTTACAAAATGCACCAAGGAAGAGGCAGGAAACGAAAGTTAACTGAAGCAGATGTCAGACACCTGAAGATTTTAAGTACTAGAGACAGAAGGAAGACCACTGCTGATCTCCAGGCAGAGATAAATGCTTCTAGATCAGAGTCTGAGAAAGTCTCCAGAATGACCATAAGCAGACGACTGAGAGAACAAGGCTTAAAGGGAAGACTAGCTGCTAAGAAGCCATTATCCATCCATCCATCCATCCATCCATCTTCTTCCGCTTGTCCGGGACCGGGTCGCAGGGCAGCAGTCTAAGCAGGGATACCCAGACTTCCCTCTCCCCAGACACTTTCTCCAGCTCTTCCAGGGGAATCCGAGGCGTTCCCAGGCCAGCTGAGCGACATAGTCCCTCCAGCGTGTCCTGGGTCTTCCCCGGGGCCTCCTCCTGGTGGGACATGCCCGGAACACCCTCCCAGGAAGGCGTCCAGGAGGCATCCAATATAGATGCCCGAGCCACCTCAGCTGGCTCCTCTCGATGTGGAGGAGCAGCGGCTCTACTCTGAGCTCCTCCCGGGTGACAGAGCTCCTCACCCTATCTCTAAGGGAGCGCCCCGCCACCCTGCGGAGGAAACTCATTTCGGCCGCTTGTATCCGAGATCTCGTTCTTTCGGTCATGACCCAGAGTTCATGACCATAGGTGAGGGTAGGAACGTAGATTGACCGGTAAATCGAGAGCTTCGCCTTTCGGAAATGCCTTCTCTAAGTTCACAAAGCACATGTGAACTGGTTGGGCAAACTCCCATGAACCCTCAAGCACCCTGCGGAGCGTATAGAGCTGGTCCAGTGTTCCACGACCAGGACGAAAACCGCATTGTTCCTCCTGAATCCGAGGTTCGACTATCGGCCGAATTCTCCTCTCCAGTACCCTGGAATAGACTTTACCAGGGAGGCTGAGGAGTGTGATCCCCCTATAGTTGGAGCACACCCTCCGGTCCCCCTTCTTAAATAGAGGGACCACCACCCGAGTCTGCCAGTCCAGAGGCACTGTCCCCAACTGCCACGCGATGTTGCAGAGGTGTGTCAACCAAGACAGCCCTGCAACATCCAGAGACTTGAGGTACTCAAGGCGGATCTCATCCACCCCTAGTGCCTTGCCACCGAGGAGCTTCCGAACTACCTCGGTGACTTCAGCCTGAGTGATGGATGATCAACCTCTGGGTCCCCAGCCCCTGCTTCCTCTACGGAAAGGCGTGTCAGTGGGATTGAGGAGATCCTCGAAGTATTCCTTCCACCGTCCGACAATCAAATCAAATCAAATCAAATCGAATTTTATTTATATAGCGCCAATTCACAACAAAGTTGTCTCAAGACACTTTACATATAGAGTAGGTCTAGACCACACTCAATAATTTTGTTTACATCTGACAATTGAAACAATTCCCCCATAAGCAAGCACTTTGGCGACAGCAGCAAGGAAAAACTTCCTTTTAACAGGCAGAAACCTCGGACAGATCCATGACTCATGGTAGGCGGTGATCTGACAGCTCCCCACCTTCACTGTAATCAGTGTTGGCAGGGTACTGCTTCCCCCTTCTGAGGCGCCGGACGGTTTGCCAGAATTTCTTCGAGGCCGACCGGTAATCCTCCTCCATGTTCTCCCCAAACTTTTCCCATACCCAAGTTTTTGCTTCCGCAACCGCCCGGGCCACAGCACGCTTGGCCTGCCGGTACCCGTCAGCTGCCTCAGGAGTCCCATGAGCCAACCAAGCTTGATAGGACTCCTTCTTCAGCTTGACGGCATCCCTTACTTCCAGTGTCCACCACCGGGTTCGGGGATTGCTGCCGCGGCAGGCACCGGAGACCTTACGGCCACAGCTCCGAACGGCTGCGTCAACAATGGAGGCGGAGAACATGGTCCATTCGGACTCAATGTCTCCAGCCTCCCTCGGGATCTGGTCAAAGCTCTCCCGGAGGTGAGAGTTGAAAACCCCTCTGACAGAGGGTTCTGCCAGACGTTCCCCGCAGACCCTCACAACACGTTTTGGCCTGCCAAGTCTGTCCAGCTTCCTCCTCCGCCAGCGGATCCAACTCACCACCAGGTGGTGATCAGTTAACAGCTCAGCCGCTCTCTTCACCCGAGTGTCCAAGACATACGGCCGAAGATCAGATGACACGACCACAAAGTCGATCATTGACCTCCGGCCTCGGGTGTCCTCGTGCCACGTGCACTGATGGACACCCTTATGCTTGAACATGGTGTTTGTTATGGACAAACCGTGACTAGCACAGAAGTCCAATAACAGAACACCACTCAGGTTCAGATCGGGGAGGCCGTTCCTCCCAATCATGCCCCTCCAGGTAACACTGTCATTGCCCACGTGAGCGTTGAAGTCCCCCGGTAGAACGATGGAGTCCCCAGTCGGGGCGCTTTCCGGCACCCCTCCCAAGGACCCCAAGAAGGCCGGGTACTCTGCACTGCCGTTCGGCCCATAAGCCAAAATGACAGTGAGGCACCTGCCCCCAACCCGAAGGCGCAGGGTGGCGACCCTCTCATTCACCGGGGAAAACTCCAACACATGGCGGCTAAGGTGGGGAGCTATAAGCAAGCCCACAACCAGAGAAGAAGAGAGTCCAACCTCTCTCAAGGAGTTAGGTTCCAGAGCCCAGACTGTGCGAGGAGGTGAGCCCGACTATCTCTAGCCGGTAACCTCCCGCACTAGCTCAGGCTCCTTCCCCCCCTCCTTTTCCCCCCAGCGAATCTGGCTATGGAGACATTCCATGTCTCCATAGCCAGATTCTGTGTCCAGGGATTGGGCCGTCGGGGCCCACGACCGCCACCCAAACCACAACGCATCGGCCCCTTCTGAACCCTGGGCCTACGGGAAGGCGGGCCCACGTCGCTCCTTCGGGCTGTGCCCGGCCGGGTCCCGTGGGCACAGAACCAGCCACCAGGCGCTCGTCTACGAGCCCCAACCCCAGGCCTGGCTCCAGGGTGGGGCCCCGGTGACGCCAATCGTGGCGATGTAAGATTCCTCGTTTGTTTGTCAGTCATCAGGGGGTTTGGAACCGCTCTTAGTCTGACCCATTACCTAGGACCTGTTTGCCTTGGGAGACCCTGCCAGGGGCAATAAGCCCCAGACAACATAGCTCCTAGGATCATTCAAGTACTCAAACTCCTCCACCATGATAAGGTGGCGGTTCAAGGAGGAAGAAAGCCATTATTGAAGCCTGCAAACATCCAGAAACGCCTCAGATTTGCCAGGGAGAACAAACACTGGACTGTTGATGACTAGAAGAAGATACTCTGGACAGACGAGTCCAAGTTTGAACTCTTCAGTCAGCATCGTCATGTTTATGTCTGCAGAAAAGCTGGAGAACGTTTTGATCCAGATGCACTGCACCCACAGTGAAACACGGTAGAGATTCCATATGGTATGGGGTTCCATTTGTGGAAACGCGTGGGCAAATTAGTAAAAATCGACGGTATCATGAACAAGAACGTCTACCACAACATCTTAGTGCATCATGGAATCCCTTCTGGACTGAATCTGATTGGTCGTGGGTTCGTATACCAACAAGACAATGACCCCAAGCATACTTCAAAGCGGTGCAGAGACTATTTGACCAAGAAAAAGGAATCTGGAGAACTGGAACTGATGGACTGGACAAGTCAAAGTCTGGATTTGAATCCTGTTTAACAAATTTGGAATTTAGTAGGTTCAAAGATTGATCGCACAAAAGTTTCATCTAAAGCAAGTCAGTGGGAACAGCTAGAAACTATGTTATCAAGGCCAAAGGAGGCCATACAAAATATGAAGTTTTTTGGTTATTATGTGTGAAAAAGAACAATTTATTTGTTTCAGTTTGTTATTTGCCAAATAAATAACAATAACATTTTTAGTTTTATTTTTAGTTTTTAGTTCTTTTAATTATATATATATGTGTGTGTATATATATATAATGTATATATATATATACACATATATATATCTGCCACCTGCCCCACACCAGATAGTTCTGTTGTTGAAATGAGATTGATAACAACAACAACAGTAACAGTAACAAATAGAAACAATAATCAGACTAACCCCCCTATCAATAAAATAAAATAAAATAAAATAAAATAAAAAGAGGGGGACAAAATACAGCTGGGTAAAGAGGAAGAAAAAAAACTCCTTGGGACATTTCATTAATGAGAAAATAATTTCTCTTTTTATTTAAGGCTGCTAACTTGGAAGCATCCTTAAATTGTTGAAATGTAAGATTAGGGGCTGCCATCTCATGTTGAATCTCTCAGTTGAGCCTCTTAACGTGAACTTAATTTCCCAGTTTGAGAAAAGACATCAGGTCCTCCAACCAGGAGGGTGGTGATGGTGGGTTGGATCATTTCCAATGCAGTAAAATCCTTCTTCATGCCATGAGGGATGAGAAAGCAACGACATCTAATTGTGTGGAACGGATGTTTAGTTTTTCTATGGGGACCCCGAAGATGGCAATGAGGGGACAGGGGTGTAGATCCAGATTTAAAACATCAGATTAGGTTTTAAAAAAGGAGACCCAAAATGTTTGTAATTTGGGACAGAAATAAAACATGGCTGAGGTCAGCAGGGGTGTGGCTACATCGGTTGCAGATGTTATTCACATTTGGGTATATTTTGGATAGTTTGGCTTTAGAATAGTGAAGTCTATGAAGGACTTTAAAATGTATAAGACCCAGTCGTGCACATGAGGTGGTGAGCTAACCCTTTTAAGAGCCTCACCCCACCAGTCACCTGACAACTTAACATTCAGTTCCATCTCTCATTTAACTTTAGACTTGGAGACATGGGACAAAGATAAATCTGGGAGATAAGTGCTTTCTGACTGGGCTTAAGTTTGAGTAGTTCCTCCCAAGATGACAGATGGTGGTGAATTACACAGTGGCTTTTGGGGGAGCCCTATTGCCCCCCCCCCCCCCCCCCCCCCACCACCACACACACACACACATACACATTTGTTTCTACATGGAACAACTTAATGAAATGTCATAGACAGAGAAACAGCTGTTCTGCTGCATGCATCTCTCTCTCTCTCACACACTCTCTCCTTACTGACTGTCCTTTCGGCTCACCGTCGTTTCCCTTCTGTCTGTGGATTATTAGAATCGGGAGAAAGTGGAATTCAGACCAAAAGTTCAATTTGCAACAACAAAAAGCAAACAGGAACCGAAGTAACATGTTAAGTCTATCAGTTAGCTCTGCTCTGTGTCAGAACCACGGACAGCGCAGCGGTCATGGTGGCGCACACAACAGGGCACACAGCATTGTGTTAATTAGTGACAATACATCAAATGTGCAAATAAACACAAATCTTTGCCATATTTTCACTGTTATTATTTATTTTAGGACCATCATATATTAGAGCTCCCCTCAAATGTCCCAGATGAGGCTTTCAGGGAGATCATGTCCTTTTCAGGTGAGCCCAGCTCCCCTTAGCTCCCCTGTAATTCGAACCATGGTGGTGAAGGAAAGGAGGAAAACTTAGTGGATAGTGTTGTATCTGAAAATAACGAAAAAGATGAGAGCTGGGCAAGTTGTGTTTGTTTGATAGGTATGCGAAGCTAGAGAAAGTGTTTTCTTGATATAGGTCTCGGAAACAGGTAATTCACTTCTTCTCTCCACAAAGAGAAAGTAGAGTCCAGGATAGAAGGAGGAAATAAGTGATAATTAGTAATGTGGCCTAATGTTGGAGCGGAAGTGAATTTGAAGTGATGCCGAAACTGATACCAGATTTTAAGGGAGGACATGACCACAGGATTTCTTGTCTACTGAGAGAGAGAAACTGGGTATGAGGAACATAATAGGCTGGCAGGGAGGATGATGTACACGACTGGGCCTCTATAGTACACCAAGGAGTGTCAGCTGCATGTATCCACAAATTTGTGAATATTAACAGCCCAGTAATAGTACATGAAATTCAGTAGGGCAAGGCCTCCTCCTAGTTTTGTTTCCTGTAATACACTTCCCTTGATCCTGGGGTGTTTCGCCGCCCAGATAAATGACGTGATCAGTTTATTTGAAGAGTGAAAAAAAGACTGGTAGACATACTGGGAGAGACTGAAATAAATGGACAAACTTTGGTAAGACAGACATTTTATGGTATTAATTCTGCATGTTAGGGTCAGTGGGAGGTTACTCCATCTCTGAAAGTCAGACTTTGTAAAAGTAAAGGAGTGAAATTAGCAGAAATAAGAGCTGTCTGCGAGCATGTGATGTTAAATTAGAATGTGTTGGAGTTAACATCTTACTCTCTGTGAACATGTCCTTAACTGTGATTTGTATATACCGAAAACCTAAAGCTATGGTAGATTTTTATGAACAACTTAAAGCACTTCTTAACTTATGTGACCAAAAAAATGAGATCATTTTAATCGGTGATTTTAACATAAACTGGGACGAAAATAAGGATAGAAAAAACTTGAAATCCATTACAGATCACTTTAGCCTTACTCAATTAATAGACAAGCCTACAAGAGTCACCAACCGGTCACAAACCAGAATTGATCTATTATTTACAAACAGACCTGAAAGAATCACCCATACTCATAACCTTCTGACAGGATTATCAGACCACAATGCAATTTTTTTCACAAGAAAACTCACCAAACAGCGTTTCCCTAACTCATTTAAAACTACATCTGATAGTATGCCACACAATGTAATCCCAAAGAGCCAACAGCATAATCTAGAAATGGCATTAAAGGAACTTGACTGGAATGACATCTTCTCCTCGATGACATCAATTACAACAGTGAGAGTTTTTTAACAAAAATTAAAGCAGTTATGGGGACTTTCTCCAGAAAAGGGAGCCAAAGGGAAAAAAAATCAATCTTCCTTGGCTAAATTCAGACTGCTTACAACTAATGAAAGTTAGGGACCACCTTCTTAAATTGGCATTGAAATCGGGTCTGACTATAGACCGACAAAAATTCACTCAGACATTGCGTAGGGCTAAAGCTGATTTCTTCATGACTACCATTGAAAGTGCGAAAGGGAATGGTAAAAAAATTTGGCATAATATTAATAAACTAACTGGCAAACAGACCAAAAAAGACAACAAAGAGCTGGAACTTAATATTAACAACAAGTTGGTGAAAAATCCTGTTATCCTTGCTACTGAGTTAAACAACTATTTTATTAATTCTGTACATGAGATATCTCAATTGTTCAATCCTCCTGACTACGATTATACTCCTATCAACCATATACAACCTATCTTCAAGATAGAGGAGATATCTGAAACTGAAGTAGCCAATATCATTGGATCCCTGAACAGCTCTAAAGCCAAGGATATTTATGATCTTGACACCAACTTCTTAAAAGCACACAAGGACTCTCTGATACCACCGATTACACATCTGGTAAATCTGTCAATCAAACTTTCTGTTGTTCCACCTGCTTGGAAAATAGGCGTGGTTAGTCCAATTTTTTAAATCTGGAGATAAAACTGGCAAAAGCAACTATAGACCAATCACCATTCTACCAATTGCTTCAAAAATATTAGAGAAATGGGTAGTAAAATTACTAATTGAACATCTGAATAAGGGCCATACCCCCCTGCATCCCATGCAATTTGGATTCCGTGCCCACCACTCAACAGAGTCGGCCATCAATGTGTTTTTAGAGAAAACCAAAAACTTTCTGGATAAAAATGGTTGTGTTGGTGCTGTGTTTTTAGATTTGAAAAAGGCATTCGACACCGTTGACCACAATATCCTCTTAGCCAAACTTACCCACTATAACTTTTCGGAACAAGCCATCAAGTGGATGAAATCATACCTATTAAGCAGAAAACAGTGTGTCATTGTCAACGGAGTCAAATCACCATACCTGGAGTGTCCAATGGGGGTCCCACAAGGCTCTATACTCGGTCCAATTTTATTTTCCCTTTATATCAATGATCTAACGGAAGCATGCAAAAACATTCACATGCAGATGTATGCGGATGATGCTGTAATTTTTACATCAGCAAAAAACACCCAAGAAGCCGCCCTCATTCTCACGTCAGCGTTGTCCCATATCCAGGATTGGCTCACGAATTCATGTCTCCTTTTAAATACCAAAAAAACTGTTTGTATGATTTTCCAAACAGCCAGTAAAGGTCACACAATCAAATGTATTCCTGAGAGGGGAGGAACTTGAGTTAGTAAAAGAATTCAAGTACCTTGGTGTTATTCTTGATTCTACTCTCACTTTTAAAAATCATGTTAAAAAGATTTCAAAAACAATCAAATTCAGTCTACTTAACTTCAAGCAGATTAGGCCATCACTGGCAGTAAATGCGGCCAGAATGTTTATGCATGCTATGATTCTTTCTCACATTGAATATTGTTTTACAAACTGGTCTCTCACTGGGATAACCACAATTAAATCAATAGAATCATTATATAAAAGGGCCCTAAAAATCTTTGACAGAAAACCAATCTCTCATCACCACTGCCATATCCTTGAAAAATACAACCCTTGAGTTTTGAAAATTTTAAAGTTTTTAAGTATGCCTGTATCATTTACAAAACACTCAATGGACTTGCACCTCCTCCGCTAAAAGAATATATAAAACTTAAAGTTACCAGTGGCAGAACCACTAGAGCCAATGTCAGAGGAGATTGTGAGGTACCTTACGGACGCACGACTTTTGGACAATCTGTTCTGTCAGTTATGGGCAGTAACATCTGGAACAACACACCATGTACAATAAGGGAATGCCCTACCTACAGCACCTTTAAGGCCCACCTCAAAAACTGGCTCAAAACAAACCAACACTGTAATCATGGCTAGGCGGGCCTCTCACAGAGCGCGATGCATATACGTATGTACCATGCTCTGTGACTGTCCGCCATGCTTTGTACTGTCTTTGTTGTTGTTGTTGTGTGCAGTGCATGCCTACATATACGTATGTGTGCATGCACTGCACCTGCCTCATCCTTCTATACTGCACTGTGATATTGTCTTTGTGTACATAAATTGTGAATGGGACTGTTTACCTGTTGCTAAGTATCCAATGTCTTGGTCCACTCTAAGCAGCAGGAGTGGGCCACCACATCTGGATCTATTTATCCATGCACTTGCACTTTAACAACTGGCACTTTACACCCAGCACTTTATAGAATTCACACCGCACTTTATGTCTATGTATGTATGGGTATTTTAATGTGAATTACTGTTTAACTTTTTGTGTACTATTACTATTATTATTATTCCTTCTTTTTTTTCTCCTCTACCTCTTATGCGTCTGTCTGTCTATTACCAGCCAAGGGACTACGGATGTAAATTAGCAGGCTTGCTAACTCCGACACATTTACATCTGTATTTACATACTGATGTTCATTAATGTGTACTGTCCCTTTCAAATAAATAAATAAATAAATAAATAAATAAATAAATAATCCCTAAATATTTAAAACCTGACTGATTAATATGAAAAGGCAAATTGAACTGTTGGAGCTGTGAAGCAGTTACATTAATGGGAAAACATCGCTTTTTGTAGGTTTAATTTGTAGCCGGAAAAGGAGCCAAACTCGCCTAGAATTGAGATTATTGCAGGAGTGGAAGCTGCAGGGTTTGAGACAAAAAGTAATAGGTCGAGAGATACCTAATGTTCTATCCCCCCGCAGCATATTCCATGAAATAGAGAAGAGGACCGCAAGGCTATTGATAAAGGCTCTATTGCTGGAGCAATTGGGAGGAGACTTAAAGGGCAGCCTTGGTGGGTCCTGCGTGACAGTGCAAAATAATCAGATTGTATATCATTCGTGCGGATACTTGCCTGAGGGTTAGTATATAAGATACGGATCCATGAGATGAAACGGTTACCAAAACCAAATTTTTTAAGAGCTGTGAACAAATAGCCCCATGCAGTAGCATGCGCTCTGTCTGTTTAGTTGTGAGTAGATCAAATTTGGTTTGCAAATTCATGTGTTTCTTATACAAGTCAGGGCTGGGATTTAAAGTGTATCTATGATCTAAACTAAGAATAGATTCAGTAAGTCTAATCTTTTCAGCCTTGTGCTGCTTGGCTAAGTTGGCAGAATAAGAGATAATTTGACCTCTAAGAAAGGCTCTTAATGATTCCCATACAAGAGAGTGAGAGGTTGAATCAGTTTTGTTGAGGGTAAGAAATGTATCAATAGAGGAGGAGATGTAATAACAAAAGGCTTTATCAACGAGGAGAAGAGAGTTAGATCTCCAGCGGGTTAGGGTTAGGGTATAGGGTTAAGGACGGGAGGATATAAATATATCAAAAGCAAGAGAAGCATGATCACTTATGACTATTGCTAGATACTCTGTAAAGGACACATTAGGGAGAAGTTTACCATCAACAAAAAAGTAATCAATACGTGAGTAAGAGTGGGGTACATTTGGAAAAAAAGGAAAATTCTTTCACGTCTGGGTTGCGAAATCGCCAAGGATCGACACAGCCATTCTGTAGCATGGAATCTGAAAATGATTGCGACATCTGTGAGGAAGATGTTGTCCTGGGGTTGGGGCGGTCTAATTGTGGGACGCAGTTAAGGTCACCTCCAAGAATTAACAGATTGGTGTTCAGACCAGGAAGGTTGCTTAGCAGTTTGTTTGCAAAACCCACATCATCAAAATTTGGGGCATACACATTCACAAGCAATACTGGCATCTGAAACAGCATACATGTAACAATTAGATACTTGCCATTAGGGTCAGAGCTAATGTTAGAGGGAGTAAATTGTATCCTTTTGTGAATCAATATAGCCACACGCCTGGACTTGGAATTAAAAGTGGAATGAAATACCCGATTTACCCACGTTTTACGTAATCTAAAGTGATCCTTGAGGGACATATGCGTTTCTTGAATGAATGCTATGTCTGTTTTTAAGTGTTTGAGATGTGACAGAACCTTGCATCTTTTCACCTGATGTCTCAGACCTTTCACATTCCAACACACGGTCCCGACCAGGCTGAACTTCACTGCAAATTAGGAGATAAGCCAAACTTAGAAAGCCATGGTCCAGTCCAACAGGGAACCACGCCCAGCATCAATCACCAGTAAGGCCACCGGAGAAGTGGAGGTAGAATTTCTGAACTTCCATCGGGCAGTCAAAAATCCTCCTCAGCCCGCTGTAGTCTGCATGCAAGCAGGCGGGGAACAGGAGAGAAAATTTGACGTTCTTCTCATACAGGTTGTGTTTCACATCCTGAAATGGGGCTCTTTTTTTAGCGATACTGGCTGTCATGTCTGGCAATAAAAAAATCTGTGTCCCTCAGTCTTCTCAGGACACGCTCCTTTTCACGGTGTGACAGCCTGCCCTCTGCCTGCTGACTGACTGTCTCTCTTCCTGGTTGGCAGTTGTGGGCAGGTTGTCAGCCCAACTGGCCTCACCTGTGAGCAGAGTATTAAGGGCTTGCAAACCCTGCATTCACTCTCTTTGCTGCTTCCAGGCTGGTAACTTGGTCTCAGGTTCCCACCTGCCAGGTGGGACCAGGTTATGTTTTCCTCCTGCATGCAACACTTGCACTCAGCCCATTTCACTCACCTACACTCACTGCATACATGACTGATTTACATTTATCCACACGCATACCTTTTTGGTTTAGTTTGATTTAATTTCAACTTCCATGGTTTACTTGAGTTAATTTACATTTCTATGATCTACTAATTAATTACATTTTTATTTGGTACATCATGTGTGGACTCCCTTTTTGCCACTAACTGGCCCGGTTTGTGACAACGGAAATAGTGGAATCGGACGAAGAACACCCTCGGCCCGACGTTGGCCTCTTCACCTGTAGTGCAAGGTGGACTGATGCGGTGAGTTCTCCATAAAAAAGTCGGCCATAAACGTGACCAGATCAGCCTGGAGCGCAATTCCAAATCCTCCACCATGGCTTTCAGCTGCGTGTTGTCTGACTTCAAGCGCGAGCAAGTGTCTTCCAGGGCTACAATCTTGTCACTGTGGTCCAAGAGCGTTGCCTCAACGTCCACCAGCTTCTGAGTGTGGGACTCGGTAGTTGATTTAACAACCTCTAAAGTGGCCGAAAGTGGCTTCAGCGCCTCATCGATAGAAGCCTTTAATGTTAGTGTTAAATTACCGGTCAATTAAGCAGTTAACACGGAATGAAGTTTGTCCAGGTCGTAGTCTGGTGCCGTAACAGTCTGGTGGCGTGTTTTTGCCATCGGCCAAACTTTTTGTAGGGTTCTCTCTGGTGTTGTGGGACGTCATGGTAATTGATGACTCTGCAATAGGTCCACCAGAGAAGAAATTCGGAATGGTAGGTGTAGACTGAGGTAGACCTAGGCTGATTTGGCCAAGAGTTTGAAAAGAATATCGAAGAACTCAGGAGCCTCTCAAGCATGCGCCTTCCCCCACTCACATGCTAACCAGAAATCTGGTTTGAGGGCAGTCCTTTTATGCCCTCTGGCCACTCCCAGCTTTCCAGTTCCACTGATGACCCACCCAGGCTCTCACAAGCGGGTAAACAGGAGCAGAGGAAACATGGGTGGGCTGTCACACAAGACAACTCACTTTATTAGTGTTGTCACAATACTGGGATTTCCACTTTCAATACAATACCTTGAAAAATATCGATATACTCTCTCCTCTCTAAACAACAAATGGCAAAAAAAAGTTAAAAACAGATGAACTATTGATCAGTATATGAATGTTGAAATTAATTAAAAAAACCTTGATATTTAGGGTTTAAACCTATACTGCCCTCTCCTCTCCTCTCCTTTCTCCATTTCCGGTGATGTGAGTGTGAGTCGTGGTGGTGGACGTGCGAGTGGCGCGGAGTTTGAATGGTTTTCTATTCCTGTTTTTTCCAGATTTCTCTCTGATTTCTTCATCTGTCTTATGTACATGATCAGGTAAGCTTTTTTCAATACTTTTTGAGTGTTGGCTGAGTGATCAGTGGTTTCATCCAGTGGTTTTTCAGGAGGAATGGCGTCCTCCGAGATGCCACCTCCGTCTATCCGGCAGGGATTACAGATAGTGCCGCCGGACAGTAATGTTACTGTGGAGGAAGTTCTGCTGGCTGTTGGTGAGCAGGTAGGACATGATAATCTTTAATTTGCAGCCCGAATGAACAAAACTGTGGTTGTGTTTTTGAAAGATGAGGCTCATGTGTATCAGCTGAGAGTGGTGTGTTTATCAGGGATGCTTTTGTGCAGGTATCCCTGCTGTCAGTTCCCTCCACGCAGATCACTGTGTCCGGTGTTCCGCCGTTTATACCTAATGAGTCTTTCAGAGCTTCAGTCTTTTCAGAGTGAAGCACGGTGATGGCTCTTATATGGTGTATGCTAGCTCAGGACAGTTGAAATGTTTTGAAAAACGTTTTTGCCTTAAGAAGCACATTGTCACAGCTCCAGTCTCCCTGTTTCCCTCCTGTTCCTCTGTCTCAGTAATTTTCCACTCTACCTGCCTCTGCTCCACTCTACCTGCCAGCCACTCCCACCTAATCAGGCCAACTCCACTCACCTGCAAGCTAAGCTGCAGCTCATCCCTAATCAGCCCACTATATCAACCTCTCCAGCACACTCACTCTTGGCCAGATTGTTTCTTCAGGACTCCATGCTAGACTCTCGAGGACTGTTTCCCGGACTGTTTCCCTGTCGCCTACCCTGCCTGCTTTTGACTCACCTGCCTCGTCTGTTCCCTGGTAACCACCACAGCCTTCTGTCCCTGACCCTGTGATCTGTCTCTGTGTTCCTGGTTTTTGTCTGCCTGTCCCCATGGCTGTTTGGTGTTTCCCTCCTGTGACGTGGCAGTGGGAGATTCCTGGTTCCTTCATTAGTGTTGCCCTGTGGAGAGACACTTCTCACCTCACCTCGGCAATCCTGATTCTGTCTGGTCTGTATCCTCACCTGGTCCCCACTTCGCTGCCTGGTCCCCACTTCCCTGTTGCTCATCCCTCGTCAGCTCATCTGCCTGGTCTGTCTGCTCACCTGGTCCCGACTTCTCCACCTGGTCCCCACTTCCCTGTTGCTTGTCCCTTGTCAGCTCATCTGTCTGCTCCCTCGGTCCCTCAGTTCAGCTCAACCCATTCCTCAAGCCTGAACCCCAGAGACTTTGTGTGGGCTCTGAGCCCGAAGACAAACTGTACCTGTGCATCTTTGTCTGCCCAAGTTTGTCACGGGTGTGTTGTGGACCCAGATGCAGCACACCAAACAACAGGAGACGTTGGTAATGACCTTTATTATGACACAGGTGAAACAGGGACTTGAGCAGATAACGCACCGGTAAAAGTTTGTTCCTCAGGCAGAAAACCCGAAAACAGTCTCTGAAGTTCTGGTTCAAGAACTGAACCAGACCAAACCAGAAAACAGGGATGTGAGCCCACAGACCAACAGAGTACAGTTAAAATACTAGTCAATACTATGGTCTCGGACTGTATTATACAGTCAGCCTTGTGTCTGTCAGTGCGTGCAGCATGCACGTGTTCTGTGTGTTCAAAGGCCTTCCTCATAGTAAATTGATTAATCATTTGATTTTGACTTAGGCTAGCTGTCTTTGTTGGTTAGGTTATATTGTAGGCTACACATAAAAAGTACTTGCCAATGAGGCACAGATTTGCAAATATGCGCCTTTCAGAAATGCAACATTATCTATGGACTTTTATGTATTGACAAAGGATTTTTCTTTTACTTTTTGACTTAATTGTCAGTTTGCTTAGATGGTTGTGTTGCATTTAATGTTCTTGCAGCTGTTAATGTTTGGTTTTGATTAATGTGAAAGCTGATGTTTCGGGAATATGTTGTGTGTCTGTCTGCAAATGTGTGTTTGCAACAAGCTACAGGCTTGTTAACATAATATTAGTTAGATTATCACACAAAGCAGTTGATATTCTACATGATATGACGTTTTATGTATAGCTTTAACCTTGGCATTACTTGTTATGTAAAACCTTCATTCTCTTCTATCAAGTGTGCTTGTGGATTTTGCTGAGGATTGGTGTGGTACTGTATTGCCACATATATTCCAACCTTAGATTGTACAGTAGGTCCCATATGTGTACTTCTGTTTGGAATGCCAAAAACATACTATTTTTTTTGTGTGTGTGTGTGTGTGTGTGTGTGTGTGTGTGTGTGTGTGTGTTGTGTGGTGTGCGCATACCCATGCATATAAGTGTAGGTGTGAACGTACGTGTGGGCAGGGTGGCCTGTTGAATGACTGACTCCTGGCCTGAAAAAGTCTCCCAGTCCGGCCCTGCTGTGGTGAATGGGCCATGGGGACAGGCAGACAAAAACCAGGAATGCAGAGACAGATCACAGGGTCAGGGACAGACGAGGCAGGTGAGTCAAAAGCAGGCAGGGTAGGCGACAGGGAAACAGTCTGGGAAACAGTCCTCGAGAGTCTAGCGTGGAGTCCTGAAGAAACAATCTGGCAAGGAGTGAGTGTGCTGGAGAGGCTGATATACTGGGCTGATTGGGGATGAGCTGCAGCTGAGCTTGCAGGTGAGTGGAGTTGGCCTGATGAGGTGGGAGTGGCTGGCAGGTAGAGTGGAGCAGAGGCAGGGAGAGTGGAAAATTACTGTGGCAGAGGGACAGGAGGGAAACTGGGAGAATGGAGCTGTGACAAAGTTCCTGTTTAGTCTCAGTAAAAATAAAGGTCATTACCAACGCTTCCTGTTGTATGGTGTACTGCTACTGGGTCCTGAACACACCTGTGACACACATTACCACTCTGAGAAAGGCAAAAACTGGTAGACCTGCTAGAAAAACAAAAAAGTAAAATGATCGTGTATCATGCGGTGTTTTCCTCTCTTTACTGTTCTCTGCTTGTTTCTTCATGCCTGTTTCTCCTCTCTCATCTCTCTAAAATGCAGAACCTTAAAATAGGGTCTTTGAACATTAATAGTGGGAGGGACGGACAGAAAAGGGCATTAATTTCTGAGGTTTCTACTCAGAAAAGGGTAGATGTGCTTTTTTTTGCAAGAGACACATACTATTCCAGCAGATGAGGTAGATTGGGGTTTATGGTGGGAGGGCTTGCATACCCTTTGCCATGGCACCAACTTCAGTGCAGGGGTAGCTCCTCTGTTTAGACCAGTGTTTCTCAATCCTGGTCCTCAGGGACCCCTGCCCTGCATGTTTTAGGTGTTTCCCTGTTCCAACACACCTGATTCAAATGATCAGGTCATTATCAGGCTTCTGTGGAGGCTTGATGATGAGCTGATCATTGGAATCAGGTGTGTTGGAGCAGAGAAACATCTAAAACATGCAGGGCAGGGGTCCCTGAGGACCAGGATTGAGAAGCACTGGTTTAGACCAACTACAAATGCAACAGTTTTATCTTCTACTGAAGTAGTGAAGGGTGGTCGATTGTTAGGGCTGAAATTGAGTTTTGTTTTGTTAATGTGTATGCCCCAAATCACAGACCAGAAAGAGTAGTTGTTTTCTTTTTACCTTGTTAAAGCTCCAGTAGGCAACATTGTTTTGGTATAATTGAGAAATATTTTCATAAAAACCTTTAAGCATATTGTAAATCAGGTGCTCTGAGAGAGAGCTACACTTCTGCACCACCTCCATGGCTCTGTTTTCAGCATTTAGAGAATCTGCCATGTGATGGTAGACTTAAACCAATCACAGGTCTTTTAGGACCTGGGGGACTCCTCCTACTAGTGCAGTTGCGCGTTCACATTCCTTCGGTCAGACCCTGAATCAATGATGGAAACTACTGCAGGGAAAGTCGCTATAAAACTGCATTATAATAAAGAGAAAAGAGCCTAATGAGCAACATGCTCAACCCAGGAATTTGTCAGCTCACTCGGTTACTTTTGACTTCACCTTCAGTTGTGTTCATTCACTTGTATCATGGAGCTTTGCCGAGTGCCAAGAGGACCGGACGGGGCTGAGACACAGAGCCAACAGACAGCTGCTCAGCGCTGGGGAGCTCTTCTGTGAGCTGACTCTGGAGGAGTTGACAGTTGCTGTCAACCAGTTAGTGTCAATTTGGGCACCTGGGATTGATGGTCTATCTGCTGACTTTTTTAAACGTTTCTGGAATATTCTTGGACCTGGTTTGCATGCTGTTTTGTCGGAGTGCTTCAGAGCAGGATCTCTTCCTGTCTCCTGTCAACGAGCAGTACTTTCTCTGCTGCCCAAGAAAGGGGACTTGGCCTTACTTAGGAATTGGAGGCCAGTTGCTCTCCTCTTTACAGACTATAAGGTGCTTTCCAGAGCCTTATCAAATAGACTTAAGAACATCCTAGAATTAATCGTTCATACAGATAGAACATATTGTGTACCTGACAGGATAATCATGGACAACATTTTTTTCATTCGAGATGTCATTGATGTTTGTAGATCTTATGATAATGTCAATTTTGGTATTGTGTCTTTGGACCAGGAGAAGGCTTTTGACAGGGTGGATCACTCGTATGTTTCTGCACTCTGGGCTTTTGGTTTTGATGACGGGTTTCTGGCCTGGATTGGTTTATTGTACAGTGGTGCTCAATGTTTGGTGAAGACGGGGGCAGGGCTGAGTCAGCCAATCCCAGTGCAGAGAGGGATAAGACAAGGCTGTCCTATCTCAGGTCAGCTATACAGTTTAGCCATTGAGCCCTTGCTGCACAGGCTGAGGGGTTGGCTCAGTGGTCTTTCATTGGCTGGGTCCTCAGATCTTGCTCATCCTCCTGCAGTTTCGGACTATGCATATGATGTTAGTATTTTTATCACAAGCCAGGGGGATGTTCAATGTTTGTAGGACACCCTGTTCCTGTATAAAGGGGCCTCATCTGCACGGGTGAATTGGGCCAAAAGTGAAGCCTTGTTGGTGGGACAGTGGAGGGATCAGGCAGTGCCCAATCTGCCTGGAGGTCTTGAGTGGGGGAAGGAGAGGCTGAAAGTGCTGGGTGTTCTTGGGCACAGAAGGCTTTCAGGCAAAGAACTGGAAGGGTGTTAGGGAGAAAGCGTGTGCATGGTTGTCTAAATGGAAATGGTTGCTACCCCAGTTGTCATATAGGAGAAGAGTTCTGGTTGCCAATAACTTGGTTGCCTCGGCCCTTTGGCACAAGTTCAGTGCTTTGACACCACCAAGAAGCCTGATATAGGACATTCAGAGAGCCATTGTGGATTTTTTCTGGTCTGGCAAACACTGGGTCCGGGCAGCAGTCCTTTATTTGCCTGTGGCTGAAGGGGGACAGGGGTTGATAAACATCCAATCCAAAATTGCCTCCTTTCGACTCCAGACTGCACAAAGACCCCTGTATACCTTTGGCCCAGGTTGGCTCGATACAGCTAGACTGCTGCTGAGGAGAGCTAGGCGCTTGGGCTATGACAAACAGCTGTTCCTTTTACAACCTGAAGATGTGGTTCTTGCTGGACTGACACCGTTTTACAGCTCTGTGTCGCAGGCATGGCAGATTTTCCAGTTTGTACGTACCACAGATGAGACGCCAGGTATGTGGTTGTTTGAGGAACCTTTGTTTTTTAACAACTTTCTAAAGATTCAGACATTGCAGTCTGCCAGCCTGCGAGCTAGCCTCAGGGAAACTGGCTGCACCAAACTGGGTCATCTGATGAAGATGACAGCAACTTCTGTGGACACCCTGAGAGCAAGGACCAACATCATCTCTATCAGGCTTATCACCAGAGTGGTGGAGGAAGTCCATGCTGCCCTGCCGCAATCCCTGAGAGCGTTTGCAGGAAACTGCGCTTTATGTGACCTGTGGACTGAGAACAGTGTCCGTGAATGTTCTCATTTGTCCAGGTCATTGTAATCTCAGGAAAAGATTAAATCGAAAGCAACTGGACTTGTTTAAAAGTCTTATTGAAGACGTTTCGCTTCTCATCCAAGAAGCTTCATCAGTTCATGCCTGTCAGACTAGTCAGAGCTAGTCTAACTAAATGGTGGGAACCCCAGGTATTTAACCTCTGTGGATGTGTTCAAATTCATGAGTGCTCTAATCAGATTGACAACAGTCGTTTGGAGTCGTTGATCACTGGGTGTGACCCGAAACCAGGTATGAGTGTCCGTCGTTAGAGACAAAGGACTGTGGACCACAGTCGTTAGAGTTACATGAATGTGAAACACTGTTGTTTTTGGAGGTCAAGTTGTTGAATTTCCTGGGCAAAGATGAAATAACAGCATTGTAAATAGAAGAGAGGTTGTGTCTTAGGCCTCCTCCTCTGTTTAGAGTGGGTTTCTCCATTTTGACGTAGATGGCTTCCTTAACTCCTCTCTCAAACCATCTGTCTTCTCTGTCTAGAATGTGGACATTGCTGTCTTCAAAGGAGTGTGCCTTCTCCTTAAGGTGTAGATAGACAGCTGAGTCTAGACCTGAAGAGTTAGGTCTCCTGTGTTGAGCCATGCGTCTGTTTAGTGGTTGTTTGGTTTCACCAATGTATAAATCCTTGCAATCCTCGTTGCATTGGACAGCATACACCAGATTGCTTTTCTGTGTATGTGGTGTGCGATCTTTGGGATGCACCAATTTCTGTCTGAGTGTGTTACTGGGTTTGAAGTGTACAGGGATGTGATGCTTGTTGAAAACCCTCCTGAGTTTTTCAGATATCCCAGACACATATGGAATCACTATGTTGTTCCTTTTGGGTTTCTTTTTCTCCTCACCATCCTTTTTGGTGTTCTTTCTGGCAACTGTGGCTGTTTTCACAAAGGCCCAACTGGGCCCAGTTGGGAACAACATAGTGATTCCATATGTGTCTGGGATATCTGAAAAACTCGGGAGGGTTTTCAACAAGCATCACATCCCTGTACACTTCAAACCCAGTAACACACTCAGACAGAAATTGGTGCATCCCAAAGATCGCACACCACATACACAGAAAAGCAATCTGGTGTATGCTGTCCAATGCAACGAGGATTGCAAGGATTTATACATTGGTGAAACAAAACAACCACTAAACAGACGCATGGCTCAACACAGGAGACCTAACTCTTCAGGTCTAGACTCAGCTGTCTATCTACACCTTAAGGAGAAGGCACACTCCTTTGAAGACAGCAACGTCCACATTCTAGACAGAGAAGACAGATGGTTTGAGAGAGGAGTTAAGGAAGCCATCTATGTCAAAATGGAGAAACCCACTCTAAACAGAGGAGGAGGCCTAAGACACAACTTCTCTCCTATTTACAATGCTGTTATTTCATCTTTGCCCAGGAAATTCAACAACTTGACCTCCAAAAACAACAGTGTTTCACATTCATGTAACTCTAACGACTGTGGTCCACAGTCCTTTGTCTCTAACGACGGACACTCATACCTGGTTTCGGGTCACACCCAGTGATCAACGACTCCAAACGACTGTTGTCAATCTGATTAGAGCACTCATGAATTTGAACACATCCACAGAGGTTAAATACCTGGGGTTCCCACCATTTAGTTAGACTAGCTCTGACTAGTCTGACAGGCATGAACTGATGAAGCTTCTTGGATGAGAAGCGAAACGTCTTCAATAAGACTTTTAAACAAGTCCAGTTGCTTTCGATTTAATCTTTTCCTGAGACTGAGAACAGTGAATACAGCTTCTCTCTGCTCATTACCCCAGCAGTGGGGGAGTGGCAGGAGGGAGGAGGCCAGTTGCTGTCATTCACAACCCCTCAATAGGACATGTTAAAGGATGCAGGGAAAAAAAAAACATTTACCATGCCTGGGTTAAGGTTCTGAACCTGCTCTCTTTGGCAAAGCTGAAGGAGTCGAGGTGGGCTGAGTTTTTTGGCACAGACGTTTCCCCAAAAGGCAGCTGGCAGTCCCTGTACAAGCTGCCGGTTGAAAAGCGGACAGCAGACCTCCAGTGGAGGGTTGTACATGATGCAATAGCCACGAACAGATACAGAGCGCACCTGGATCCAGGGGTGGGGGAGGAGTGCCTTTTCTGTGGTCAGACTGAGACTTTGGCACATTTGTTTGTACAGTGTCCTCGGCTGTCAGCACTTTTTGAACTATTAAGAAGGTGGTTTCAGGGGTTGGGTGAAGCTTTTTCTTTTGGTTTGTTCATTTTTGGTCCGAAATACAGTGCCAGGAAGAAGAGTGTTCACTCAATGTTAAATTTTCTCTCTGGTTCTGCCAAGTTGGCCATCTGACTAACACATAAGAACCAGGTTTGGAGTGTCGGCAGTGTGGAGCCGGTGCCGGTTCTGGAGGGTCTGTTAAAGACCAGATTGAGAGTGGAACATGCCTATTATAGGATGACGGACAATATGTTGGCATTTCGTCAAATATGGGCTGTTGCGGGGGTTCTATGCTCTGTGGGGGAGGATGAGGAGTTAATTGTTAATTTCTGATTGAAGATATTTGTTTTTCTGATTTTGACAGTGGTTGTTATCGTTGTACAGTAGGTCTTGCAATGGTTTAATAAAGGGATTTTGAAAACCTCTCCTCTCTTCTCCTCTCCTCCCTAAACAACAAATGGCAAAAAAGTAAAAGTTAAAAACTTAATTAAGACAAGGAGATGAATTATTGATCACTCCATGAATGTTGAAATTATCAATGAAAACATTTCATATTTACCTTTACATGAGAGAGTTGAAATGTCATGTTGCCCTTCCACCTCCCCTCTGCTCCTCTCTGCTTCTCCACACCTTCTACTACAACTGTTGCTATACTGTGGAGGCCTGCACTGGATCAGTGAGTGTCAGACTCTTCTTGGTCTAGGGCGAGCATTGACAGATATGCTAACATCCCTGACATGGTGTCTTCATCCTTTTCTTTCTCTGCCACAGAGGATTTTCACTGGGAGGGCGTAACATGAGGGAGGAGTTCACACTGTATCCCCCTTCAGATCCTCCTCCCTCTGTGGAGGAACCGTGACTGAGTCATGGATGCGATTCTCACCAGTGCATGGTCTCTGTTAGCAGCTAGTCCAAACTAAAATGACGAAAAAATGATGAAATTCAATTCAAAGCAAAAGATTCAAATAAATTCAGTTCAAATCAATCAATCAATCAATAAATCAATCAATAAAAGAACCAGTCTGCACTGAGCCACTCCTCTCTCTGTGGAGAAACCCTGATCAAGTCATGGTGCAGCAACAAGGACATGACTCTCATCAGTGCATCGTCTTTCTTAGCAATTAGTGTAAAGTGAGATGATTCACAGAAATTCAGTTCAAACGATTCAAACAGCCCGTTCAGAGCTGGTATTGACATGTGTCCTGGGTAAGCCAATCACAAGTGGACAGTAGGTGAGTTCACACCTGGCATTACAATGTGTCTCCAGCTGTGTCTTGGGAGACCACTTGTGATTAGATCTTACTCTCTTTGCAAATAGACACAAGACCTAATTTGTCAATTGAATTTGGCTGTTTATTCGTTCCTGTTGTTTGTTTGTTTGTTTTTTTTAATTCAGAACTCCTCTATCAGCCTACAAGAGTTTCACTTTCAGTAGCCAAACAGGAGAGCTCTGTGATGCGCTCGGATTTAATAAACAAACAATGATCAGAACGATGTGCACTTTTACTTTTTCTGACTGCATGGAAATCTGATGTTTTCACAGATCACAGATGACAAAGAAAGACCTTAATGACAGAGTCAGAAAGTAAAAGTGCTCATCCCAGAGCCCCAAGGAGCATCTCTCCTGCTGCTCTTCACAGCAATGCAGCAGTGGTTTTTACAAGCAACTTAATGTATTGCATTAAATGCTGAATTTACAAGAAGGCACGAATGATTAAGAAATTGACATAGCGATTTCACTTCCCCATTCTATATGCAAATAAACACATTTTCAAAATGCGTTGTTGTTTTTAACCAGCAACCCAACAGTAGAAGCCAACATGCTGGGACAAATGGACACATATAATTTTTATGTAGAACATTTGCAGAATTTACAAGAAGATCCAAATAACTAAGAATTTGTTATATACAGCATTTCTAAAGTTTCTCCTTACTCAACAACTCTCAAAATAGGGCAGTTTTTAAAGGGTTATCACTGTAGGTAAAAAGTCTAATTTGCATTAAAGTGTAGACTCAGTAAGTGGTCTTCCAATCTGGCCAGGACATGGAACATTTACACTGCTGAAAGAATGTGGTCAGATGTGGTCCAGACCACCTCTGAATGTGGTCTGAGTGATCAGATCTCAGTTGTGTCCTGAGTGCGTTCACCCCTGTGCACTAGAGATCAGATCACCCAGGATGTTAATACCAGATTTGAACAGGGCCAAAGAGATTCAGTTCAATTCAAAAATTTAAATCAATCAAAGATCAATCAATAAAGAAATGAATCAGATCAATCAATCAATAAATAAATCAACAATCAAGCACACAGCTGACGTCATTGAAGAGCTGCGCATGCATGCAGTTGCGGCCTCCTCCAGTCATCAGTTATCAAGCTGCAAAGCTGGACTTAAACATTTTACCAGCACCAAAATCACCAAAACATTTGTTTATTGAGTATATGATACCTCAGAATTGATATTCCAGTGGTCGATACAAGTTGCTCAAACTTCGGAAAATTGTGACCATTTCAGAGCAATTGGTGGCATCTATGGCTGGAAGCTATTAAACGTGTTGATTAGACTGAGAACACGTGTTTGCAGCGGCCCATTGACAAGCTGTACGATCTGTACTTGGGTGAAGATCCAAAAACATGCTTCGCATGTTTGGACCTATTTTTCAAGTCTTCCCTGCAACGATTATTTTCATTATCGACCAATCTGTCAATCATTTTCTCCACTAATTGATTAGTTAGTTTGGTCCATAAAATGTCAGAAAATGGTGCCAAATGTTGATCAAAGCCCAAGATGACATCCTCAAATGTCTTGTTTGGTCTATAACCCAAAGATATTCAGTTTACTGTCGGAGAGGAGTAAAGAAACCAGAAAATATTCACATTTAAGAAGCTGAAATCAGAGAATATGAACATTTTTTAATTAAAATAACTCAAAACGAGTAATCAGTTAACAAAACAGTTGACAGTATAGTCAATTAATAATCAATGAATTGTTGCAGCTCTTATGGCTACATATAACTTATAGTATAATTTAATTTCAATTTATTTATTTGAAGGGACAGTGCAAGTTGATGAACGTCATATACAAAGTGCAGAGACGTAAACAAGCCAGATTGTAGCCATAGGCTAATTTCCATCTGTTGTCCCCTGGCAGATGTTCCCTAAATTACAAAATATAAAACATAGTAATAATAGTAATAATCAAATTATTATAACAGAAGAACAAATACACTAGTTAATACATCCAAACAAAGTGCCAACATGCCTCAATACAAACCATAACAAAGTGCAGTTGGTATAAATACGTGCAAATGGCAGTATTTTACAGTAAAGTGCAAAGTGCATCTGTCCTGAATTTCAGCACCGGCCAGAAATACATTCAGTAATTTAGGTTAATAGATATACTCTTCTGAGCTCTCAGGAACACTGGCAGAAAACTACCCATGTGAAAACAGGTGGAGCACACAGACTTTGACTTGTAGTGCCTCTTCACGTTGTAGTCTTTCACACATGCCAGTTTCTTGCTTGTTGTAAAAATATAGTTGTCAGTTCATTCACTCTGGAACTGGTGATTTCAGCGTTATGTCTCTTCAGCTTCAAGAGAGACATTTTGAAGCTTGAAGCTTCTCTGTGGCCCACAAGCCCAGAGTGCAACATTAGGCTTGACTGAGCGAATGGCAGGCGTGGAACAGGTGTAATCCTGTTGCAGCCAATCACAGCACATAAAAAGTTGCAATCAATACCATAATGGCTCAGATCATACAGTCTTTGCTTCAGATGTCTCAGTGTAGCTCAGAGATATGTACTTTAGTTTTATTCATCATATCACACTATTTTCTGCAGCTGTTTACTTCCATTTTACTACACCTCAGAGACAAATATTATACTTTTTACTTTTCAGATAATACCCTTCCTTTCCAATTAAAACTATATATATCTCCATGTTTTATGATTTTGAATGTTTGTGATAAAGTGAAAGATTTAAGGTTCATTTATGAGTTGAGGACATTTGTCCTGCTTAGATGAATAAACTAATTAAAACCCATCTTGGATTAGTTGGAAAATGCAGCAACAGTAAATTGAACATCAAGAGAAAACTCTCCACAATTATTTTACTACACAATGGGTACTAAAGTACATTTTGCTAGATTGCAACTACATCTAACGATGCTTCTCCTTCATTCAAATTAAGTGAATGTAGCCTCGGCCAAGGGGAGTTGATGTCATCAGGCGGTATCCATCATTCATTGGGTGTTTCAACCCTTACCACAGCACCAGTGGCGAGTGGTGACCTTTTACAGTGGTCATGCCGAAGTGTCAACCACATGCGAGCGGCCACAAGGGCGTGAGCTTGAAAATTTTTGGGTGTTTATTTATTAATAAAAACACATAATATGTTTTTTAACTACTATATCAACTCAATTTTGATAGACACTCTCACACTTGCCCCATGTTACCAACAACAATGTGTTGGAATTTACAGCGTAGGTATAGGTAGGCTAAATGAAAGCAGAAATATTCAGGACTGACACAGGTTGATGCACACACAGTAATGTAACCAGCTCCGTGGTCAGTCAAATGACACAATCACATGCCCACAAAGTTACCAACAACATGTTGGAATTCACAGTATTTGGAACTGGCTCGTGCCCATGAAGTGGGCTCAAGCCGGGTTCAGCCGCGCTCGAGCGGAGCGGGGGAGAGGAAAAAATGAGTCCCAGCGCAGCGGCATGGGATTTCAGCACCACGGACAGCACACGTAAAAAGTTTTGACAACCTTTGAAATGTGTTTGCTGCAAGCTAAATTATATAGGCCTAATTAATGAAGACACTGACATATTTCCAATAAAAACAATGAGTTGAACTAGCAAAATATAGGCTAATGAATGAATACAGTGACATATTTGTCAAGGCCAGTTACAGTACAAACACACTCATAATAAATAAATGTCCTACCTTACGCTCATGCTTGCTCATAGCAGTGTGAAGGTTGTTTAAATCACCATAACCTGTCGTAGTTCAGACTGTGTGTTCCGTGGAAAAAAGGAGACACGGCCAACAGAACAGTTTGCTAACCTGTGGACTGCCAGCTAGCCATTTATGTTTCTCGTACGTGCTAGCTTGAAAGTGACAGATAAAATTCTTTGCCGTTTTTGTGATGACTACTTCAGGAGTAGGCCAATCACTTTAAATTATATTCTTCTTTTCCTCAAAAGTTCTCCGGGAAAATGGCACTGAACGCAAAGACTGAATTGAATTAATTTCACTCATTTTGACTCGGCTACTACATGGCGATGAAGTGAACCACTGACTGTTTCCCCTGAACAATTCAAACAAGCCAGTTATGCGCATGCACGTTGGCAGATAAGCTGCTTCACTGACAGCTTTTTTGCCATTCAAAATGCTCATGTACAGTAAACACAGCCTCTAGCACTAACGATACTACTTGGTATCGCAGTGCGCATGTGCGAAACAAGCTGTCAGCTTTCCAGCTTTTCGCAAGCAAAACGGGACAGATTAGGCAGGGATTTAAGACCAAAACAGTAGAACTAAGGTATTGTATAATAGAACACACTGACAGATGAATATTTTCAATGATTTTATTGAAGGGCTTGGGCATGCACTGCATTTATAGCTTATTATGACCGCTCGCCCCTGCACAACACCCTCCCAATGGTGGGTCGGCAGTGGTGGCCAAGTCACTGCCCATCTCCTCCTCCTGGCTTCCAGCTGAACTCCTCTCTCCTGCTCCATAACCAGCAAGAGGCTCTTTCTGCTGCCTCCCCATCCTGCAAGCTGCCGTCTTCCTCTCCTTCCCTATCATTCCAATGGCTGTGAGCATTCTCCACACCGACTGGGCAGGGAATCCTCTACAGCTGACCTCAACAGGGAACAGCCAAGCCTGCCATCCTTTCCCCCTGCAGTCATACAGAAGGTCTTGGTATTTGGTGCTCTTCCTTTCAAAGGCCTGTTCACACCCCTCTTCCCATGGGACTGTAAGTTCAATGAGGATGATCTTTTTTGCCTCTTCAGACCACAGTACCACATCCGGCCTCAGGGTTGTCTGGACAATCTGGAGAAACTGCAGCCTTCCACCCAGGTCGACCTTTATTTCCCATGATTGGGCCTTTTTGTAGCAGGCTGGTTCTTGTTATCGCTGTGGTCAGTGGCTTTTCTCCCTCCCTTACAAACTGGATTGATGTTTTCTGCGGTGGTTGGCGTTTCTTGCTTCTCTCCTGCTCTAAGGTGTTGGCGAGTGTCATGAGCACCTTGTCATGGCGCCACCTGTACCTTCCTTGGGTGAGTGCTGTTTTACACCCGGACAAGATGTGTGCCATGGTACCCCCCTGCCCACAAAGCTTGCACAATGGGTCCTCTCTCATGCCCCACTTGTGCAAGTTTGCTGGGATTGGGAGTGTGTCATACACTGATCTCAGCAGGAAGGAGATGCGGAACGGCTCCAGTCTCCTTAAGTCCATCCAGGTGATCTTCCTCTTGGGGAGGTCCCATTTGGTCCAGGCTCCTTGGGAAGCTAGCTCCACTGCCTTTGCCCTTCGTCCTTTCTCCTCCAGGTTCCGTACCTCCTCCTGAATCATGGCTCTTCCATCACTGGTTCCTGCCTTCCTCCACTGTTGGAAATGGGAGGTTCCAAAACCCTGTCTTCCTGTGCATGGTGCTCCAATGATGTCACGTAGCTTCAGCATGCTCTCGGCTTGTGCAACAGATGAGTCAGCTGCCCACTTGCGTCCTGATCTTGTGATGACGCCTGCATGTTTGACTTGCTCGTCCTGGGAGTCTCTGTATGTCATTATGACTCTGCACTTTGCAACCTTGAATTCCTCAACCACAGATGACAGAAGAAGTTGGAGCTGCCCTGATCTTATGTAGAGGCCTACTGCAGTGAAGCTTGGAGGGATTCCCAACCACTCTCTGAGGTACGTATTGATCTTCCTCTCCACCCCTTCTACGCTTGTCATCGGAACTTCATACGCAGTCAATAGCCACATGAGTCTTGGCAACAGTCCATGTTGATGGATGCTGATTTTTCGATTCTCCTCAGCCATTCCTCCGTCTGCTTTTCTGTACTGGCGATGTTGTTCCTGTCAGTAAGTGAGTCATCGAACCACTTTCCGAGGCACTTGATTGGATTCTCCTCTATTGATGGAATCACTTCCCCTTGAACATGCAGCTTGAACCTGTTGGTCAATTTCCCGTTCCTGATCACCATACTTCTGGATTTCTTTGGCTTAAACTTAATTCTAGCCCACGTTGCCATGTGGTCCAGAACAGTTAGCACCCACCTCGCCTCCACATGGGTTGTGGTTGTTATGGTAAGGTCGTCCATGTAACCTCTTATTGGGGGTTGTTGGATGCCTGACTCCATTTTTGGACCTCGGGCTTCTTTCTCCACAGCTGTTATTAGGAGGTTCATTCCCATGACGAAGAGGATGGGGGAGATTGTGCAGCCGGTCACGATACCCTATTCAAGGCTTTGCCACTGAGTTGTAAAATGGGCTGTTTTGAATCGTAACTGGACTCCGCCAAAGTAGCTGGTGATCATTCCCTTGATGTGCTGAGGGATGTGGTAGTGGTCTAATGCTGCATGAATGAGGGCGTGAGGGATTGATCCGTAGGCATTGGCCAAATCCAGCCAGACAACAGTGATGTTGCCTTTGCTGGCTTTGGTTTCCCGGATCATCTGACTGAGAACTCCGGTGTGTTCCAGGCATCTAGAGAAGCCTGGGATTCCACCTTTCTGGATAGCAGTGTTGATGTAACCATTCTCTGTCATGTACGAGGCCATCCTCTTGGCCAGCACAGAAAAGAAGATTTTGCCTTCTACACTTAGCAGTGAGATTGTTCTGAATTGGTCAATGGTTGAGGAGTTCTCTTCTTTTGGCACGAAGCAGCCCTTGCCTTCTTCCAGCATGATGGAATGACACAATCTGCTTTCTGTTCAGCTGTCCCTGCTAGTGTGGCTTCTAGCATTTTGTCAAGATCTTGGTCTAGTTGGTACCATTCCTTGTTATCACTCATCTTGGGCCATTTGATTCGCTCCCTTCCAGGATGGGGTTGGCTCTCTGGGGTGGCATCTCCAGTGCTGTGGGGCGCTTCCTGCCTGAAGTTCTCCTGTGTCTCACCAGGTGCTACCGCTGTGCGCTGCACCTGTGGCCCCTCTTTTCCACAGTTGGTTTGGCTTTGGTGTATCTTGAGCCCTTTTTTGTTCTTGCAGGTCTTTCTGCAATGACACTTTACTTCCAATGCCTCCCCAGTTAATGTTGTTTGGGTGAGCCGTCTCTGTGTCCGTAAGTCATTCCTGGCCGTTGCTGATAATACTGACACACACTTTTTCTTCAGTAAGCTTTCTGATGCAGGACCTTTACATGTAGTGGAGTATTTTCAGGGTGTGGCATTACTTCTTGTTTGAATTTATTGAAATTTCTAGGGGGTCCTATAAACACAAATACAAAAACAAGGCATACAAACAAAACAGCCATACATAACAAACACACAACAAATACACAAGTACAAACATCTTGCTTGAGTTCTAGTACTTTTACTGAAGTAAATGATCTGAATACTTCTTCCACCAATGAATTTTTAATGAACTGTGTTGAACCACTGACCTCCTCACAGCTACTTGACTACAAAAGAAAAGGGGCTGGTGGGGCCACAGAACCTCCACCCTCAGCAGTTACACACCATCAACCTCTGGGTGGCAGCAGAGAATGATTGGCTCAATCTACATCTGACAGTTAATACAGCAGAGTGAGATGTGTTGATTGCTGGAGTTTAGTGCATCAGCTGCTAGAATGGTGACATGAAACTCAGTGAAGTGATTCTAAATCAGGTGTTCTGAGAGGAGGACGTTAGCAGAGAAGCTGAGAGTTAAAGAACTTGGACCTGATCAGGCTGACATCATAAAACAACAGCAATCAGAGGAAGATGATAAACTCTCTGTGGAGAACATGATGACAGTGGAACTTAGCCTCACACTGGGACCAGGTGATCTTCAGACGCGTGAGCCAGGCTGGATAAACTATTCACATCCTTTACTTCAGTAAAATCTCTACTACCACACAGTGATAATACTCTAAAGTCCTGCATTAAAACCTTACTTGAGTAAAAGTTTGTAAGTATTATCAGCTGTTCTCAGTATGAAAAGTAAAAGTAAAGTTCTGTGGGGTAACATGCTCCCTGTCAGTTGAATGTTTGCTGTTGCTCTTTTACAAACTTTTAAACAGTTGTTGTTTTGTGCAGAAAAGTGGGCGACACACCAACACCAAAGTGGGAACTTTATATAAACCTATCAGAGACATTTAACCAGAGTCACTGAGATATCTGCATCTCTCAGGGAGAACTTATGGACAAAAAGCAAATTTTAAGCCACAAGGTGGCAATTTTTAAAATTCAAATGTAATACCATATTTTTATTTATTTATTGTTAAATCTTGTTGTTTTTTTTTAGGGGTGTTAGTGTGTTTACATTTTTTTCCATTGTCTGAAGGTTTGTGGTATCAGATTTCTTTCTTTGTCTTTCAGCATAAATTGCAAAATAAAATATAATTATATTATAAAGGATTTGCACTATGTGTGTTTATTTCTCCACTAAACAGTACACTAAACATGTCTATGTACATAACTCATTTTTCTCAACAAATTGTTTGACTTTAAGTGCAAATAAAATGGTTTTGAGGTGAGTGATTTTACTAGAAGAATCAGAGGTTTTGTGAATGTTGTAATATAATATTTATCTTGTTTTAACATAAACAGTTTGTGCTATTAATGTGATAACTTGTTATAACAAAACATTTCATGTTGCAATGTGACAACTTATAATGTTATAACAATAAATCGTTTATAATATAACAATAAGTTAGCAAGAAAAATAAACTGTATTGTTATGGCAATAAACGTTAGGCATGACAGTAACACGCTGCTGTACAAATCCTCATTTTTCTGTTTTTTCTATTTACTGTGAGCACCAGTATGAGCATCAATCACACCTACTGTACAATACACAGACCTACACACACAGCTGTATTGTCACCTACACAGCACGCTCTGTAGTGACACGTGTTTCTGGTAAATGATCAAAGCCTACAAGCAAAACAAGATGTGAGTGCTGCGAGCAGAGTCATTTTATAGACTGTTCAGAGGGTTCTGCTCACACTGCAGAGAAGACAGTCTGATGGCTGATTAGATGTTTGTGAATCACAGCAAATGGAGATCTGTGGCACCACATAGGAGGATGAGATCTACATGTACTTGAACATACAAGGAGAATCAGTCAGGACACCAGGTGAATCGTTCTGCTGCCTCAGGCTGAAGGATGATCACAAAAATACTGGAAGCTCCGAGTTCAAAATCCATCCACGGATAACGTGAGGGTCGTGGGGGGCTGGAGCCTATCCCAGCTGACATTGGGCGAGAGGCGGGGTACACCCTGGACAAGTCGCCAGTTCATCACAGGGCTGACACACAGAGGCAGACAACCATTCACACTCACATTCACACCTATGGGCAATTTAGAGTCACCAATTAACCTATTATGCTGCATGTCTTTGGACTGTGGGAGGAAGCCGGAGTACCTGGAGAGAGCCCACACGGACACGAGGAGAACATGCAAACTCCACACAGAAAGGCCCCGCCGGCTCAGGGATTCGAACCCAGGACCTTCTTGCTGTGCGGCGGCAGCGCTAACCACTGCGCCATCGTGGCCCCCCTCCCCCGCCTGAGTTCAAAATGTTGAAAAAAAATGTTCTGTGGTTAATCCATAGTAGAGTGTTTCTGCCATTTCTATGAATTTTAATTTTAAACATCAGAGGCTGTAATAATTATTAAAGGGACATTGTGTAACATTTTCTGTTGTTTACAGCCAAAATCGATATCTGCATTTATATATGTGTTATCATTGGTGTATTATGACCTCCGCTAATAATCTGACACATTCTCGTAAGCGAAGAATTTTAGATTTGTTTATACATACTACGGGTAAGCTGGTAGGGAAGCGCCATGACGGTCTGCCATCTTGAAACTACAGCCGCCGGGAAGGGACAAATAGCACCAACGCGGAATAACTACGCATTTTTCCTGCGAGCCAGCGCAGAGTGATTGAGATGCCAGAGGAGAAGATCAGCGAGAGAGGCTTACTGCCCTGGCAAGTTTGAAAATCTGCACTACTGCAGCATAATGCAGGACCATGCATATGCAGCAGCAGTACAGGAGACGGTTTCACCATCGCCAAGAAAGCGAAAAAGGGAACTTAGAAGGCAGCGTGACCGGAGCATTAAAAAAAGAGGATTAACATCGGGCTAGCCTTCCCCAGGTGGAAGGAGCTCATGAAGGAGAAAGATTTTAAAAGGGACGCTGAAGTTGCCAGCTTTCTCCTCGACAAGTAAGTCAACTGTACTGCCTAAATTAGCCTAAAGCTAACTTTTTTCATTCGGTTTTGTTAGACAGTGTTGCTAGTTACCGTAGGCAGCATAACAGTAGATCCTGCTAAAATACACCAGCCTCGTTGGTACAGAAGTGTATGTTTATGTGGTTTCAGTAGCTTTCAAAGTCACGGTAAACGCCGGCTTTTTGTCACAGTAAATGCCAGCTCATAAAGCCTTCCCACCGGCTTTTAGTCCGGCTTTACCGCGACTGAAAGCTGGTGTTTACCGTGACCATGAAAGCTACTGAAACCACGTAAACATACAGTTCCACCAGAGGAGTAAAACCGGATCCTCTCCCTCTTCCTCTTCCTCTCCCTCTCAATACCGTTGCAGGCGTTGAATCACCCGACGATGATCACTGATAATGTACGCACATCAAAATGTAAATGGATAATATAACCCGACTAATTAGTACATAGTTCCGAGGATCATAGCGTGTTGTAGAGCTATATTAGCACTTTGGTAACATTCGTTTGTGTTCGTTATCAAAGTGTAGCTACATTCTAACTTAGCTGCTACAGGGTAACAACTTTTTTTTTTTTTTTTGCCTATACATACTCACACTAATGATACGATGCAATTTGCAATATTTATGAAATCACGAACCTCTTCACCTGAGTGAACACTCCATGAAGTATCAGATGACATGGTTTCATCAGTGTTGTCGAGGCTTTTTGATACACGGCAGCTACCGTTGTTGCAATACGTGTTTGAAAAAGTGAGGCGCTAGAGTGCACTATTCGTTTGAATGTGAAACACGATTTCAACGTTAGATGGGAGTAATTCCTACACAATGTCCCTTTAAATAGGCACCAAAGAATGCATGTAGTTGTTGAGATTTGATGTGGAGCTTGTTCTTCTTTATTCATGGTTGTCACCATTTGTTCGTATACATTTGTACATTGCAAATATGTCATTTTTGAAATTTATTTTTAAAATGTAGTTAAAAAATACACAATTACTAAGCTGTTTGGTAAGAACATAAAACAGATGCTCCAGAAGACAAGATGATATTTGCCTTGATCTGGAGGGTCTCCTGGTGTGAGTGACCCATCCTGTCAGTCATGTGCTCACTTCTGTTTCCATAGAAATCAGAATTTTTATTTATTATGGAATTTGTGGGACAAAAACAATTAGATGAAAAAATCATATAAATGATCAGTGAACATGTGTATACATATATATATATATATATATATATATACATATATATATTTATTTAACAATATACTATTTATCTTGTTATAATATTAAATAATTAATGTTATAACATGATCACTTATTGTTATAATATAAAATGTTACTTTTCTTGTTATAAATAATAAAATGTAGTATTGTTTTCTTGAGAACTGGGACAAATCTTGTACTTAAAAATTTTACTTCTATTTTTAAATATGAAATATGTGTAATTTATTCAGTTTGCTTTCATTTTTTAATTTCTAAACTTGCTGTGTCAGAAAACATTCTTGTCCCAGACAAGAATTCACAACTTTAAACTATTACAAGATGTGTTGAAAGTCTTCAGAATCTAAAACTAGCAATACCTACTGACAGCATAGGTGTAAATATGTGCTGTTATAATTATCTTTGTTTTAAAAATCAATTATGAAAATGTTGGGCCATTTAAAGTTGTGCCCCTGATTTGTGTCAATAAGGCATTAAAAGGGTCAGCTGTACCCTGAGGACCCCGGTGTCACTTCTTGGTTTAAAAAAGTCAGGAATACTGCTCAAGTACTGGTAAACTTTCTATTTTTAGACAAATTCATGAATTAATATTGCTATCAGATGTGTCACACCCATAACATGTCAACTCTGTAGCCTTCTATATCATCAATCAATCAAATCTAAATCTTCTAAATCAAAATGTGTATTTTGATTAGCATTAAGAGAACTCTGAGCAACTTTAAAAAATAAAATGGCTGCTCACTCATCTGACAGAGTTGACGTCTACATGTAATTTAAAAATGTAATCTTTTAGGATTTTGGTTGCCAGCCAGACTTTGGTGTTGACCACATGGTCGTGTGCAGGAGTGATCAGCAGGCTGCTGCTGGTGTGAACTCCTCCTCAGCATGTGGACATGTGTGTGTGAGTGGCACATCCCCACTGATGTTCTTCATCCCCACTTGATGTATCACTGTTACTCACTGACATTAGTCCACACCTCCTCTCCGTTCACACCATCTTCTTCACTGTACTTCATTTTTGCTCCTCTCCTCACTGTGCAGCGATTGGTTAAAATCTGTCAGCACACCACAGTCAACCTTCTGCTATTTTAGTCGTCCCGTTTGATTGGCAGGATGTGGTTTTGGTAGAGCAAACAAGTTCTGCATAAATTTAAATAATTTCAATCAGGAATCTCCGGTCAGTAACCAGACAGTATGCTGTGTAACTGAAAATGATACACAAGAAAATCAGAGGAAAAATCTCCAGAAATGTCTTTAATAAGATTAATAAGGAGGGTTGACTGTGGAAATGACATTTCAACATGTTAAAACATGATTTTGATTTGTTAAAATGTTAATTTTATGATACCTGTAAAACAACTTTGACATGTTGGTCAAATGTTATGTTATTTGCAAAATATATTTTTACGTAGAAATTACACTTGAATTTGTCCGAACTAATTTACAGATATCTTTAATTAATTATATTTAAATGAGATATCTTTAATTCCTTTTTCCATTAGTAAAAATAACACTTGCAGATATCTACAACTGGATTTCACACATGTTGAAAAAGGATTGTGATATCAATTGCATTTGTGATGTGCATATGTGTGTGTGTATATATTATATGTGTGTGTGTGTGTGTATATATATAACACACACACACACACACACACACACACATAATATATATATATATATATATATATATATATATATATAGGAATATGTGGAATATGTGGAAATTATGGAATTAGAACAAATAATTAAAGAAAACCAGCAACTCAGCATTTAGAACTGGATATCCTGGCATTTGCTTTAAAATTATAAAAACTGCAGCTGATTTTTAAAACATATTAATTGACAACATTTATTGAATAAAACCACAAACTTAAAATAACTGCACAAAACTGCAACATTGCAGCAAAACCAAGACAAGTACAGTAAACCCTGCTGGTCCACATGACACAGCAGTGTTGTGTAAAGAGCTTTTTGCTGGTTGAGTAAAGAATTGTCCACAAAAAAGTCTCTGGAACATTTTTAGACTCTTCTGAGGCAGTGGCTCCATACATTTTGTACTGGTGACAAGGTGAGTACTAAAAGTAGGTGAGAAAAATATTTTAGTTAATTGAAATAGAAGTAAAAACTAAAACTTATTATATTATATAATTAGATTTTTTTTTATTATATTATATAAAAAAATGAACTGAAATAATATTGTGTACTAACTGAAATTAAGTAGAAATATATAGGAAATGTCTTTAGTTTTCTTAATTTGGTCAAATTTATCAACACAACAAGATTAAGGAGGCACTGGTGCGTCTGTTTTTTGAGACTGGGATGTTCTACATGACTGTGAGTCAGTTGCCTTCACAAAGTGTTGTGTTTGTATTGTCAACTGTTCTAAACTTCTTATATCTGCCCATGTAAATGCCCCCATTTTATAATGAAAGAAAAACTAAAAACTAAACACTTTTAAATGATAAAAAACTAAACTGAAATGAGCAAACCCACTCTGGAAACTGAAATTAAAACAAAAATTAAAAAATGAATCCTAATGAAAACTACAAAAGTAAAATAGAATGTTTGCCCAGCTGCTCCTACCAGCTGCTTCCATTGTTGTGTGATTGATTGACTGACTAATTTAAAGACAACAAAATGTTGACTTTTCCATCCAGTGAAGCATTTTTCACAAGAGGACATGATAATGAATTGACAACTGTAAAGTAAACTATGAACTTGTAATCCTGCAAATAATCTCCATTTTTAGGTCTTTGTAATCTGATTATGTCTTTTTTTTAAAATTTATTTTATAACTGTAATGAAATACACCTACCTTTTTTTGTATCCAGATTATGGAATCCATTACGTGTAATCCATTACTTCCTGAGCCTGATTGGCTGTGGACAAGCTGTAGGTCTGTTGATCATAAACACACGCAAGCGATCACATGATCCCCTCCTGAAGGGGATGATAGTAAACTTTTCATATTATAACACAGAATGTTTGACTGATGGTTTGATTGGAATCATTTTTATATGTTTGTCTGTATGTCTGGACACTAGCCCAAAACTATATCAGTCTTTCAGGGGACAGAACCAGAAATTAGCCAGTTTTCTTTCTTTCTTTCTTTCTTTTCTTACTTTCTTTCTTTCTTTCTTCTCTTCGTTTTTAGTAGTCAGGAATGTTAATTTCTGAACATTCTGTGATTTTCTACCTGCTTTAGAATGCACATCTTGGTTTGTCATTTTTAAAAAGTAGGTCCCCAGAACAAGCTCTGGTCTAGACACATAAGTCTGAAGTGAGGGTCAAGTCTGTGAGTGGAAAGTCAAACTTCACTGCACACCCATCATTTCCCAAATTCATGTCAAATCTAATGTTTTTGACTCCTGAGAAGAGACAGCGACCTGAGTGATACGTACAATGTAGGGGGGAGGGGGAGGAGGTGAAAGTCTGCGGGGTTTTTGTCGTCTTACGGCTCCGTAAAGTCGAGGTGGAGGATGAGAGAAAACGAGAGTGACGGAGGTGACGGAGCTGAGCTCTGAGATGAGTCAGGAGCAGAAGATATTCCCCCTTGTAACACGAGCAGGAGGTGATGTGTTTCAGGTTCAGACCAGAAATCACTCCCTCATTCAGTCTTCATACATACACACAGTTCCACACCCTCAGTAGTACATTTTGGAAACTTTGTCATCTTACAGGCGTGAAGCATTGCATCATGGTACGTTAGCCTTAGTTTACATGCTTTGAAATCTAGAGCAGGACTTTTCATTCCATTTGAGTGCACTCCTACAATGGCTGAAATGAATGAAGCTCACAAGGTAGCAACTGATGAGAGGAGATGTTCAGCAGAATTGATGTGAACAACCACAAGCGTTTCTGAATGTTCAAAGGGCCTCTGATGTCACAATTAACACTAGAACAGCCAAGGCAGTCATCTTCACTGTGTTCACTTTTAAATATGTGCAATAACTTTGTTGAATTAAAAAATACGAAGCTGCTGGTACCTGAAAAAGTACCTAAAAGTGTTTAAAATATTTTTTATATAAATTACACAAAAGGCAAATAAAATGTTTTCATTTTTTTCCTGTTTCAGCCACAGCGGTCAAATTGCCACTGTTATATTGTTACTTGTTACACAGTTGAAGATGCATCTTGGTTGCTTAGCAACTCTCATTGTCTCAATAAACTTAACAAGTGGTCTCAATTTCCAATTTCCCGACATTAAAATACAAATAATTAATTAATCAAACTCAATTAAAAAAAAAAGTAGGGGAGACCAGGGATGGTTGTAACACTTTTTGTCTCAGCAACTATAACTCACAGAATTTTTATGTTAAAGCTCTAAAATTTTGAAACAAAGCACACTTATTTATTATAAATAGCAAAGTTTCCAACTTTTTTTTGTTTTTGTTTTGTTTTTTTTGTACTCATTTCCAGCCTTGTCCCATAGGCTATGATTATTTTTTGTGATGGTTCTAGGTGGAAATTTGTTCTTGTTCATGTTAAAATAATGTTTATAATCTCAGAAAAATATATTAAATGGTTTCTCACTCTGAGTAATTCTAGATGAATCTAAAACTGAAGTTGGATCACCGATGGTTATTATCCTACAGAAAAATACTGCTGTGAATATATGCAATCATTACAGTTTACTGCATATTGATAAATATATACATACATTTTACAAAATATACATTTTTGCTGTTATTTCATTTTAAAAAGATAAACTAACATAATAAAATGCATTAATCTCTTGTTTATCATGAGAGATAATAGAGTTTGGAGGTTGAAGGTCAAAATGACCACTTTTGGTCGGTCTAGTAGTTGTGGGATTCTGGCACTTCTGCTGTGCGAGTCAAACCATCACAACCCACCTCACAACTGGCCATATCAAGAAATCTTTTGTAATCTCTGTACTTTCTGGATGAGAAATAAATGCATTTTGGCTGAATTAACAGGTCATTGTTTTCATTTCATTTCATCAGCAAACCAACATAGGACATTTTAGCCTACTTCATAAATAAGACAAAGACAGTGCATTTAGGTGGAATTAACAGGCTATAGTTTTTCCTCCCCCTCGATAAAACAATATACAAATTTTAAACTCTTTATAAAGTATAAGCAAATACATCTTAAATTTGCAGATTTTGTTCCATTGTCTTTTATTTATTTGGTGACCTAGATAAAATCTTATGTGGGTCACAACCCAGCCTCTGGGAATGACTGGGAATGATTTATGGCAGTGTTTCCCAAACTTTTTCCTGGGGAGCCACTTTGGAAAAATGGCAAACCATCACGATCCACAATAGACCTAATTAATGAATCCTGGTAAGACTTAATTTGTGCATAAATCACCATTTTCCCTTCCATTTCTGTATCACCTCATATCATCTTGACAAAAGCTGCGACAATTAATTGATTATTAAATTAAATGCAGACTACTTTCATAATCAATTAATCAGTTTTGAGTCATTTTTAAAGAAAAAAAAAACCATATTCTCTGATTTCAGCCTCTTAAATGTGAATATTTTCTGGTTTCTTTACTCCTCTCTGAATTCTAATAATATAAAAAAAGTTACTACTAAATTCTTCTGTAGTCTTTTTATTTATTTATTTGTTCCAAATTGATCCAAATAAAATCTCCTGTATATATATATATATATATATATATACACACACACATAAAACACACACACACACACACACACACATATAATATATATATATATATGTACATACATACATACATACATACATACATATATATAACACATATGTTTTCCATTTTACTTGTTTACTTAATTATCAAATAAAGTATATTTAACAATTTGTGTATTCTCTGTTGTCTATCTACAGTGTTAGTGTGTTTTTTTCCAGGCTGTAAAATGACAGAAAAAGAAAAAGGTTTTAGAGCATTTTTGTGGACAGAGATGATGGAGCTGACCCATGTGAAGAAGGCTGCAAAAAGGGGATCCGACATGTGACAAATTAAAAATTTGTTTCCTTAAGGTCTGCCTCTTTTTTGAAGTATTGCACCATATTGTAATATATTGTTACATTGTTACTTTTAAGAGTTTTTGTGACCTTAGATGTGGCTAGTGGGGAACCAAATAAAAATCATCCATCCACCTAATTGATTTAGGATTTTGTATATTAACTACAGCATGCTAGAGAAAGCTGAGCAGTCACAGTTGTAGTGGTCACCTCACGGTCTCTGCTTCAGTGTGTCATTATACTGAAGGTGAAAACACACACGACAGAAGTGTGTGAGCAGGCGCTGTGTGAAATTTTTTGATGGATAGATTTTATCACACAAGCACCTCAGTGAGCTTTTTGTGCATTTTTTAAGTTTTTTTTTTTTCAAGAGCACCAGCGTAGCTGTATGCTACTGACATACTTATCTGTATATTAAATACAGTTCATATTTTTACATGTGCATTTACAAGTGGGGGTTTCCTGGCACAACTTCATCCACTAACAAGGTGCACGGAGAGAAGAAAAAAATGTCCAGAGAGGGGTAAAAACTCCAGCAACACTTGTAGTACTAGGAACAACTTTATTTGTAGACCAACGCGTTTCGGCTCAGGCCTTCATCAGGGTCATCATGAAACACATTAAAATTCAGCACTTAAAAGGGTATGCAGGAGACAAAAGGCTTTTGTCAAATAAATTTTGTTCCTAGTACTACAAGTGATACATGTGCATTTAATCATTTTTTCTAACATAGAATTCCAATAAAGCATTTACCAATACAAGACATCAATATACAGCTTCAATATACAGCTTCTACATGGTGAGTGCTACTAGGCACTCACCATGTATAAAATACAGCACATCATTGTACATATGGTACATACAATTCAAAATTCAAACAAGGTCAGCTCTGTCATAATAATAATAATAATAATAATTATTATTATTATTATTGTTGTTGTTGTTGTTATTATTATTATTAGTATTAGTATTAAATTTGAATAAAACACTGTCCTTTGCTTTATGACACATATGTCTATGATTAAAAGTACATGAGAAGGGGCAGACATTTAGCTCAGTGGGTAGAGCGTCCGACCCATGTATGGAGGCTGTTAGTCCTCTGCAGTGGCCACTAGTTCGACTCCCGCCTTCAGCCCTTGCTGTGTGTCATCCCCGCTCTCTCTGCCCCGTTTCCTGTCTAATCTCTGGCTGTCCTATCTAATAAAGGCAAAAATGCCAAAAAAAAAAAAAAAAAAAAAAAAAAAAAAGTACATGAGAAAATATTATAGTTTTAACAATAGTGATGTATTTATATGTAAATGTAAATGTAAATGTAACAAAGTCATTTTAAGAAAACACTGATTAAAACACATAACAGAAAATGAAATGAAATGAACACATTTTTAAGAACACAATTTAGAATGAGTTTAATTCCTGACCTCTATAATAAACCCCAGAAATAACTGAAGACAATAAAACACCACCTGTGGTGCCACATGTGTAATATGTACACAAAACTAGTGAGAAAAGGTTTTTTTTTTCCATTCATTTAAGCAATTCAAATCAAATGAACCTCTCACTATCCTGCTGCTGATTCACTCATTACAATCTCATTACAAACAACATGCAGCAAAACAACACAGGCCAGCACACAGACAAATGTCAGATAAACCAGAAGGAAATGTGACACATTACACATAGAGAGAACGATGTCTGTTCATATGAATTAAGAGCTGATACATCATAAAATCATCTTAGTCCACACTGTCTGACACATGTCATCACATATCATATTTGTGTATCATTGTTGTTGCAGACTTTCATTGATATGAATTATGTGATGTTTACACTGAACATAACGTCCTCAATTTATACACGTCCCCAGTTTTAGACTGATTCTGTTGGACAGTGTGGAATTTGTTTATTTGTTTATTTATTAGGATCCCCATTAGCTGCAGCAGAGCTGCAGCTAACTCTTCCTGGGGTCCACCAAAAAATTTACATACACAACAAACATGGATCAAAATTACATTCAATAGTATATAAAAAGCAAACAAAAACTATAATCAGGTCATTGTTCAACCTTAAAGTAACACTGTTCATCTTCTGAAAGGAGAAATTACACTCTTTCTTTTACAAATTAAAGCTGAATTCACAAGCAATAATAATAAAGCAATATGAACGTCCTTACTTCAGGAGACATGAAAAGAGTATTATACATAAGATAATGATGATGTAATAAGAGACTAATTAGTAACTACTCAGTATCATGGGTGACTTTACTTTAGTGGGCAGGAAAAGAGAAAGTAATCATAAAATAACAATTAGCATTGAGGGACCACTTAGTAACTACACAGTGTTATGAATGAGTTTACTTTTGAGGACACAAAAAAAACTAAGTAATATATTGATGAAGTTATGGCAGAGTACTCAGTAACTACTCAGTATTATGAATTACTTTTTTTAGGGGACACAAAGGGAGGAAGTAATCAAAGATAATGAGGAAGTAATGAGGGACTACTTAGAAAACTAATTAGTGTTATGAATGTCTTCACTTTAGGGACACAAAAAATAATGATAAGATAATGATGAAGTAATTGCGAAGCACTTAGTAACTATTCAGAATTATGAATGAGTCAGGGGCCAGTAATAAGTTATAAGCATGAATGAGTCATAACTAGTTTTGTGCAGTTTGCTGGCCGGCTTGACGTTTATCAGGAAACCTTGGTCAGCATGATTGATTCACAGATATTTATACCCTAATCATTACCTTGTGATTAATTTGAGTAGGATCTCCCATTCTGTTGTCTAATATATTCATCTAGTTCATCACTTGTTGACTAGGAGTTACTTATTAAACTGTTAACTAGCAGTTAGTTCCTCATTCATTCCTCATTTATTCTCTGGTAACTACTCAAAATTTTGTGTACCTTATTTACTTAAAAGTTAAAGTGTTTATTTGTCAGTATGATTATTTCATTTGTTAACTCTGTGACACAGTTTTTAAGTCCATCATGCATGTTGCTTTTCACCTCTATGCGTTCCCTGTCGAAGCACTTGTGCTCTCTGTCGCTCAGCAGAGACTCATGACTCACAAACATGTTGAAAAAAGTGAATTTCATCTCGAGTCACAGATCTCTTCCCTTCACGTCTTCCTCCTACTTCTTTCCTCCTTCCTCCCCTTTTTATCATCAGTTCTTATTTTCCCCACCCCTCTCTGCCTCTCTTCACCCAGCTTGCTTTGAAGAGAGGAAATCTGCACTTTTGCACAAGCAGCAGCAGCACCGGTCTGGGGATGAACTGATTCACTTTTATGGAGACAAAGAGAGAGAAAGAGAGAGAGAGAGAGAGAGAGAGAAGAGAGAGAGAGAGAGAGAGAGAGAGAGAGAGAGAGAGAGAGTTTTACACCTCTGCACCGTTTCCTCTCTCATCAGTTTTTTCTGTTGCTGGTGTCTTGATCTGATTTGTGTCGTCTGTTCTCCTCCTGTCTATCTGCCTGTCTTTCTTTTTCCTCCACCTGTTGCTCATAGTTACTGTGATGGATTTCAGGACTGTTATGACCATCTCAACATTTTTACTCATGACTGCTGGTAAGTTTCACATTCTTTTTGGGACGTTGTTGAAAAATAGAAAGCACCAGGCAATTTAACTGGTTTGGTATGATACCGGTTTCATGCCCTGAATTGAACTGAACATAAAGTCATACAATATTAAATTATTGAAAACCAGCAGTAGTGAGCTACACTAACGCAAAAACTTGCATTCTGTAAGAAAATACAAAAAAAATATTTGATACGACACATTCGACAAATATGAAGAAAAAACAATGTAGAATGCTCAAAAACTTGTCAGTTTTCACGACTTTCAATTTTGGACCAAGATCCTTATCACATATTCAAATTGTGTCCAGACAACAGCAACTTTAATATACTGTTATCACCTGGTTGCCAGTTCCCAGGTCTTGATTAATGGTTAGTTTGGGGTGCCCACACTAGCCTGAAGCTAGCTTGAGGGCTGCTAGCTATGGCTAACTTGACTATGTTTTATTTACGGTATGTAGTGGCCCAGTTCTACTGGTGGAGGTCCTGTTTGGTTGCAAAATCGACTAAAGATTTGGTCTGCATCTAAATATACTATTGGATTGATTGACATAGCTTAGCATAGTTTTGAATATTGTAGTTTCAATAACGATTTAGGGAGGTGAAAGTCTGCTGTTTTCTGTATGAATTGTACAGAAAGTTGTTTCATATATTAACTGCACAACATTTGATTTAGCTGAAAAATGTGCTGTGTTTTTTTGCTTTAAATGTTAGCTTACACTGGAATATGCTATTAATAGCATGTGTTATGCTCTAAAACAGGGGTTACCAATTTTTTTTTTGCTTGAGACCCAAAAAGATTGATGAACAGAATGGTGGTACGTCAGTTGCTAATGCTAAAAAACTAAAATTAACTAGCTACTAAAACACTAGTCACCAACCAAAGCAGACAACTGAACATGCAAATGCTATGCAAAAACATGACTGTAACTCACAGTCTCTTTTTGCAGAGGAAAAATTCTTTTGACCTGCCCCAATGCTGAGAATGCTTTGTTTGCAGATCGCTGTCCAATTGTTAATTTTAAAGCTTTGTTAATATGGGTCTGATTCACATAGCTGAGCATAGTTCTGACAATTTAGCAGCAATAAATGATTAAATAATATATAAAGTGCACAACATTTGATTTAGCTAAAAAATGTGCTGTGCTCTTTGCTTTAAATATTACCATATGCTTGTATGCTAATAATAGCACAAAGTGTCCTCTAAAACAGGGGTTATCAAACTCTTTTACCATGAGACCCAAAAAGAGAAATTTGGTGTCTCCCAGAGACAAACAAGTCTGCAAATCAGGGACGGAAAGTTCGTACGTCATTTGCAGCTAGCATCACAGCTAATCCTGACAACAAATGTTAGCTAGTTAGCAAAACACTTGTCACCAACAAAAGCTGACACACAAACCAAACTAATGTTAGCTAACTAGAAAAACACAATTCAAATGCAGCACAAACACCACTGACTTTTACAGTCTTTTGACCTGTCCCAATGCTGAGAATGTTTCAAATTTTGGGGGTGTCTGTCCAACTGTTTAATTTTTAGGCTCTCGATACTGAGCTCCTCCCCACAAAAAAACACACTGAGTCCTCCTCTGCATTTCTAATGACTTCAGTGAAGTGTTTATGAACTCTTCCTTATATTTTCGTCAGCCTCATGCACTAAACACTGCTCTAAAACCATCACTTTTACACTCCTTCCCTTATCATTTTTAAACTACATTCTGCACACAGTGAAGTTAGTGTGTGCTTACGTGTGCTTATTGTTCAGGCCTGATTAGGCTTCATGCTGTCCTGACTTTCTGTCTCTATGGTGTTGAATATGTTCACCTCAGACTGTCAGAGGCCGCTTGGCCTGGTTCAGCAAGGAAATCTCTCTCACAGCATGGGAAATTGTACATTGTACCAAAGTAAGGACACCTTTCTCACAGCAGACATTTGGACATATCGTCAAGTGGGACTGACAATCATTTTTGCACTCCACTGAGAGGTGCTTGCACCAGTGCTCTGGTATTGCACCCTAGTATTGTGAAATAGTCAGGAAATGTAATGCATAGATTTGTGCGCATGGACATGAATTGTCAATATTTTCCATGACCTTCAGAGTGAGAAGAACAAACATGGTATCTTATAAAGAGTGAGAAAGAAGACCAGGGTTCAGTGCCTGTGTTTGATTGTTTTAAGGAAGAACTTATTTAACTCAAACCACAAAGAAGTTTTGGAGCCTAAACCTGATCTTTATTTTGAAAGTCTAGCTAGATGTTAATATTTAGTATTGCTAACTTACCCACAGTAGGAGAATTACGGTCGATAATACATTCATGATATTTCACAAACTTCTTCTTCCAGCGAGGGCTTAGCTGTCTAACAAAGCGAGCTCTACACAGCCGGGCTTTCTTCACATGAGCTGGCTCGACAAAATCTAAAACCCAAACAATAATGAATTTGAATAATGAATTTATTGGTCAATTTTTATAGTGTTGTGAAAAAATGTCCACATTTTCTTGCTCAAAATATAATTTTACACCAATGAAATTCATTCATACTCCACAAGAGCTGCCAGCAATGAGCATATAATTCTGCCATGTCCTAAATCCAATTTTTTGAAGAAATCAGTCTTGTATAGAGCCACAAGTTTATGGAATCTACTCCCAAGATATATTCACGAAGCCAGGGACAGGAATTGTTTCAAGAGAAAATTGAGAGCACACTTGACGATAATTTGAGTTAATTCATTTGTTGTAAACTCTGTCATTTATTTTCTCTGCTTTCATCTTTTCTTGTTTTAATATACTCTATTTTTCAATTATGTATTCTTGTTTGTATACTTTTTGTATTTGTTGTGAGTGTGGACCCCAGGAAGACTAGCTGTTCATCCAGGCGTCAGCTAATGGGGATCCACAAACAAACAAACAAACAAATAAACGAATAAAAAAAATAAAGGCGAAACAATGCATTTTTTAAGTTTTGAAAGCTTGCATCTCACATTGCCTCGCATTGGTTTGGTTCGCTACCATGGGTCTCTTTTTACCGCCAAAAAATTTAATACACAATTAGCGACAAAGCGACTAGCGACAAATCTAATGAGTTATTCAGACCATCAGAGGAAAAGTGAGTAATATACACAAACCTATTATTTGTAATTTATTCCCACACATGCTTAATCTTAGTCAGCACTCCTCTGGCAGCAGCATAGTGTCTCTCTGTGTTGGTTGTTTATTATTTACATGTTTATTGTCTCCACCAACCATGGTAATGAAATATCCGTGCTTATTTCTAACGTGGCTGCACTTTAATCTTGATACAGCAGATTTAAGTATGATACTGTCCGTCTCACACATAATGAAGGAGACGTGAAAATCACTTTAGTTTTTGGCTGAATCAGGTAACATGGAATATTATTACAAATATATTTCCTTGATAAGTGGGATAGACTAATCAGTTTTCTAATCTTTGTTCTGAGCTGCAATAGTAGGATCAAGCTTAAAAACATAAATCAAAGTGGTCTATATTGCTTCATCATTCTGTGTCAAATTGAAATTGTTAATACAGCCTAAAGCAAAAAAACAAATCAGATTGTCTGCTGTGAAATCAAGTAAAGCACAATACTGAGAGCATGGATTTCTAATTCATGCTAATGCAGAAAGAAAATAAATTAATAAACCAAACAAATAAGCAAACAACAACAAAAAAAAAAAAGCACCTACCAGGCTCGATCCTAGATTTAGCGTATGCATATTTTCAGACTTTTTAGTGAGCATGGGGGATGGTAACTTTTCGTTGTTGTCAAGCACAAATTTCATATTTCTGCTTTTTTTTTTTTTTTTTTTTTTTTATAAATCAATGCTATTGGTCACCCTTTATGTCTGTCAGTGGTTTTAAAAATATTCAACTGTTAAAAAGTATTAAAAAGAGATACTAACTTTGAGCAGCATTCATTTAATTTTAAAAACACTTTTTTTTTTTTTATTTCCTGAAAACTAATTGTTTTGGACAGTGACTGACCAACTGTAATTTGCTTGGTCGAGGTAAAGCTATGCCCAGACAGATATCTGTATGAAAAACACATAGATTATAAACCGTACATATACATACATACATACATAATAATCAGTACTGCTCTCCTCCATCAATAACACTGTACATAAATGCAAGATACAGCATCACTTTTTCTGTACCTGTACTTATCTAAAAATAATACTATCCTTTCAGCACTTCTGGTTAGATGCACACTGCACAATGACAATAACATCGAATCTAAATTTCAAGAAAAAAAAAAAAAAAAGTCTGCAGGCCTCTCATTCACGTCAATGAGCCCGCTGTGCACCTGGCTCTATTTTTGCAGCAACACAATACTGTACATCCTTCAAGTCACTGCATCAATGCACTGTGTCAAATATATACCAACGCCTTTCAGCTAGATGACTTTATAACATAAAAAGAAACAGTAAATTATCATAAGCCCTGTTCAAATGAGACTAGTATTATCTGGGGATCTTGAGTAATCTCCTACCATACCTGTAGCTATAATTTGTAAAAAAAAGAAGTCCCCCACAAATCACCCACCACGTGTGATGATGTTTGTCATGTGAGAATCAGCATCTCAGTGATCTGGGGTTGTAATTTTTTTCACATAACTGAATAAGTATGAAGTTTGATCATGACTCATAATACGTTGAACAGCAGTCGACAGCTGTGCTGTGAGACTGGCTGTATTGATGTTAAAAATGAATGATGATGACAAAGTCATTTCTACATCTCATGAGGTCCCCTGGTGCATGGACACAGTTTATTGTATTGGATTGGAACACAGAGATAATAATAATCTTTCCACAGATGTAAAATCCTGTCCAAAGCTCTGTGCAGAGTCGGTGTCTGACACACACTGTGATCAAACAGGCTCTCTTGGATCACATTGCATCATCTCACCTAAAACTGCACGTCCCCGACAATGCAGTTGTGTTTTGGAATCTGAACACTCTGAGCTGTTTTTTTGTCTGAACACCCACTAAGGGCTCTTTGGGAGTTGTGGAACCTTAACAGTGTAACTTAACAGCACTCTGCTTGTTTTAACATGAAAATAAAGATACTGCATTGAACTGAATCATTAATGATACATCCCACTGAGGGACTTAAGTAAGTTGAATCATTAATTACAAACTAAATGTTCCGTTTTCTAAAATGATCTTTTAAAAATCTGCTTACATCATGTCAGAATTGACTTCAAGTACTGAGCCTTGCTTTTTCACCACAGACTGAAACCAAACGCTGCCTATTACTCTGTTGCAACTGTGTTTGTTTTGGGAAAGCACGACTAAGATACCACCTGAGGTTGAGTCAGATGACTTGAAAGGTAGCAGTAACTGAATACATATTACATGGCATTTTTTGTAATTAGTAACATAATGCATTGGATTACAAAAAAATATAATCTAATCTGATTACTTTTGGATTACATCAAAATCAAACACTGAAAATATATTGCACCTTATACTAACTTATAAATAAAGTGCAGTTTTTTAGTTGGGTTTTTTTTTTTGCGGAGCAGTTGTCTAAGAAATTTTAAAGATGTCATCTTTGACAATTTTAACTATAATCTAATTACCCCATTTTATTAAATTAAAAATAATATGTGCATGTTTGTATACATTTTATTAAATGTAATCTGGGTGGATTATTATTATTATTATTTTTTTGGGAATCTGTATGCATGTACATATATATTTAATTTCCCCTACTACCTAACCCTGGAACAGGAGTCAAACTCCAGATCGCATGGAGTGGATTTTATCCAGCAGTCCATTATCTACTGTACACACAAATCCACACACATAGAATTATATACAGCTTATTGCATTATTGAGTAAATCCTCAGAGTCTTTATAGTCAGACTAACTCAATTAGTTTAGAACAACAAACATGATTCACGCAGGCCTCTAAAAGCTCAATTAAAGTGAACCAACTTAATGTTCGTTCAGAAAATAAATCAAAAATATCTAGAGTGCAAAATTGTTACCTTCATTTCTTAGAGTATTCGTAATTTATTTCACTTAAATTTTCACGTTCACTCTGAATAAATAAACACATAGCAGTTCCAGTATTTTATGATCAAACTGTTTATTATAAAACTTTTACATCCTAATAGTTTATTTTAACCATGAATATTTTTATACTATCTGTGAACACATGCTTGCTTCCAACAAAAGTCAGTGGGATACTTAGTGTAAAGTGTATAAATGAAAATGAAGGCCAGACTGAATCTGTTCCTCATTCCCAGATCATGGTTGCCCACTGGTGGGCCGTAAAGGCCTTGCAAGTGAGCGTTAAGAGGTCATGAAAAATAAATAAATGAAATGTTTTTTTAGTTTTAGTTTTTTACGAGTTTGAAAAAAATATTAAGTAATCGGAACTAATAAAACAAAGCCATGGGATTTAAATTACTGTGATTCTTCATTTTTCTGACCTAGTCTAAACAGGTTTTATATCTCGTCATTGGTACCATTAGTCTTGAATATTGATCAGAGCCGTGATTAAAATATTGGGTGGGCTGCAAAAGATTTTCAGATTTCAAATTGGGCCGTGGCGTTCTTACGTTTGGTAATGGCTGATCAAACATCATGGAACGTTCAGCAGCTTCAGTTGAGAACATCAAGTCAAATATTTAACAGGCTTCACCGGGAAGTTGGCCTCAAAAAAAAACAAAAAACAAAAAAACAAAATCACAACATATTCAAATTTAAAGAAAATGATCCTCTGAACTGGATTCAGTACTGATTATATTACGGAATATAAAGGAAAAACGCTGTACACTAAAGGAATGCATACTGTACATTCAGTGTTGCAGGTGTTTCCAACTCACTTCAATGCAGATTACAGCTGGACATAGAATATTCATTTTTATTTTATTTATTCAGCTCACACAAAATAACTTTAATTACTGTCGGCCTTGAATATCAACATGACATAGAATTTAAAATTAAATGTATGTAGTGACCTAAATTTGTTATTAAACCCAGAGGTGAAAGTAACCAATTACAAATACTCAAATTACTGTAATTAAGTAGTGTTCTGAGTAGATTTTCAAGTCTGTATTTTACTTGTAGTTCAGCTTGCATTACAGGCTGTAATCCACTTAGTTACTTTTATAGTAATAGTGTACTGAGTACAATTTGAATTAATACAATTTGAATCTGTAGCCAATCAGGTTATTTGATCACAAGCGGGCCAGTGAAAACAATGAGATACAGATGAAAAACAAAACAAAACTGCGTTTGGAGTAAGGATGTGAATGATTGACCATTAATCAATTAATTGCTGTTAAGAATTTAACCAATTAAAAAATGTATTGATGGATATTTAATCTATAGTCATGGCAGTATTTTGCATCTCATTTGATGAATAAATAAAATTTAACTTAGAATTAAAATGACAAAAAAAAACAAAAAAAAAAACAGAAAATAATTTATAAATATTTAATGATTAATTGATTGTTAGTGAGTTCAACTATTGGTTCCGCAAAATGCACAAAGTTTGCAACTCTAGTTTAGAGAGGTGACTGTGATATCAACAGTTAAAAGTAACTAATACTCTGAGAAGTTTTTGAGACAAATACTTTGTACTTTTACTTAAGTATATTTCTGACACCGGTATTTTTACTTGTAATTGAGTAATATTTTAGCAATGTAACAGTACTTGTACTTGAGTACAGATCTCAGTATTCTTTTCACCACTGACTAAACTTCAGTCAAGCCAGTGCCAACTGCTGAGTCCTAATCAACACCACTGAGCCACCACTGTGAAACGAAGCAAACAAAAAAAGACTAAAGACGCTGTTAGCAAGTCAAAGGTACTGCATCAATGATCAACTATTGCTACATGAGCTTCAGACAAGATGTCATTTCACTTTAGTTTTTGCTGCGTGAAAATGATAGCAGTACTAGTTACTTACCAAGAAACCTCACTGATATCAATGCAGCCTCCAGTTTCTCCTCCCTTATCTTGCTGTAGATGCAGCAAAACACCCTCGAGCAGCTTCAGGCTCATTCTTAGCTGTGAAATGATGCACAGTTGAAACGCTAACTAAACATTTTTCTGCTATTAAATGAAGACAAAATATTTGTTCCAAATTTATATACTAATAAGTCAAGACAATGTTTTGTATTTTGTTTCTTTTGATTGACATCTTATGCAACAAATGTGTTTTTTAAGATGAAAAACGTAAGTATTTTGAGCAGTGTTCACTACCAGTATGAATCATTTATGAGATTTTAGGAAAACTAAGAAAAACCTTCAAAATACACCTGTCTCCGTGACCTAGTGGCTCAGTTGGTGGGTCCTCTGCAGCGGCTGTGGATACAACTCCCACTTGTGGCCTTTTGCTGCGTGTCGTCCCCCCTGTTCTCTCTCTCCCCTGTCCTCTCTTCACTTCAGCTGTCCTGTCTGATATAAATGCATAAAAAATAGACCTGTCCTGATAGAAAAGCATGACAATGAGACAGAATGCACTCCTACAGTGCAAGAACTATGTAGGCTAAGTAGTGATTTTATATCTGGATTTAAAAATCTATTTGATTTTAAGAATATAAAGAATATCAAATGCTGACTAAGCAATCTATCTGACTCAAGTTCAAGTAAATGTCCCTTGTCTTTTCTTAACAGGACACTTTTACTCCAGGTGCTTTGACATTTTATAAAAAGAGAGATGTGAATAATCAGATGAACAGATGGCTTAATTCCATTTAGCTGCCTGTGTTTTATGATCCATTTTGTCTGTCATTGAGTCCTAAAATCTGCCAGTGTTGTCAGATTATTTCAAGTATAAAAAGATTTGTTTCATATTTCTTGAAATCAGATAGAACAAGGTAGATTGCTATGGAGCTCTGCAGCGGCCAGAGAAAGACATAAAGTATTTTACTCCAGGAAGGCTCATCAAAGAGCAAAACTTGTGCACACCTGTGAACCGACAGGTGTGTAGGAAAAAAGACAATAAAACACAAAAAGACTCCCACACTCTGTCTAATGCACTTGCAAACTGAAGATTATTTTATGTGCACAAGTTCCGGCGCAACAACCTTCATCAGGGTAATTTTACAATTTTTGTGCGAGTCTCTTTTTTACAACATGAAGTGCTCAGAATGCTATTGTGTCCACACATGATACAATTTCATTCCAATGTTTTGATTCATTTGTACATATACAGTGTTTATACAGAGAGACCAGCCGCTCTCCCTGAGGCATGAAGTGCACTGCACGTGCTTCAAGTATCATGTAAGAGATGTTTTGTGCACCCACATATTCTTTCACATGGATGCAGTGAGATACCAAGCGCAACAACTGTAGTAAATGTGGCTTTGATCTAATTTTTTTTCTCTCTGTTGCTACTCCAGGACTGTAAAAGTCTTAAAAATAGGTTGATTGTTTCTTATTAAAGACGGAACAATGAAAGGGGAGTTTTCTCATGATTAGCTGGATTGGCAGGCGGTGCAGAGAAGTGTGGCTGGTGGGTCTCTGGCCTCCAGCTCGGTCACACACTGCAAAAACATCTGTCAGTGTCAGGGTGGGAGGCTGGTGAGGGATCAAGTCACTGACACTTCACAAGCAACTTCTGTTATTTTGTTGTACTTTTTGTTTGTTTGGTTTTTTTTTTCTAGGTAAAAAGTGAAGAATAAAAATTAAAGAAGCAAAAAATATAGCTTGAAAATATATGATAATGAAAAGATATATGCAGAACATAAAGCCAAAACATAACTCATCAGAGCAAAAAAAAAAATAAAGAAATGAAAATTTCACAGTTTAGGATCAATAAAGTACTATCTATCTAAATATCTATCTAAATGAATGACAAATACAAATGAAAGATATTTATAACAGTAAACAGTAAAACAGTAAAATTATGATTATTATTTTTTAGATTAGATTTATTACAAATAGGAAAGTAACAAATGAACTTAACAACAGCGGGAATAAAAAATTCATGTCCGAATTACAGAGCAAGAGCAAATGAACAAAACTGCAAAAAACAAAATCAACTACATCATCCATCATATATGCGTTCAGTGTGCTATTTTTAAGCCTTATTTTAAATGTATTCAACGTTACGTTACTTTTCATCATTACAGTTATATTATTATCCATAGAGACTGTAACAGTGGCTTTTAGTGTTGGTCCTCGCTGGTTGCTTCTTGAATATAAAAGTTCCTCTCAGATCGTGTTGACTTTCTCTCATTTGAATCAGCTTCCGGATGCTGCTGCTGCTGGATAATAACTGATTTTTTGCTCTATACATGATTTGACTTGATTTGAAGTCGACCAGGTCTTTAAATTTTGAGTGGGCTGGTTGGTTCTCTGTAGGAGGTTTTATTTACAATTCTTAGATCTCTGAATATTGGATTAGTGTTTGTTTTATAGGTATTTCCCCACACTTCCACAACACGGAACTCCCACTTTATATATTTTATTTATATTAACCCTGCAGACATCCATACATCAATATATAGTGCACACATACATAGAGTATAAGGATCTGAAATGAACCTTTCAACAGCATTCAGGACACCTCTCTGGGATATATTTGCCTGACTCAGCAAAGAATTGTTAAATGTTACAAACAACAAAAATACCCTCATATAAATGATCCTGTGAGTGTTGAGCGCTGTCGAGGAGACGGGGTGGATCAGGAGGCAGCAGCATTCATGAAAACATCAACAGTCAAGTAGTTAAGTTTCATTTTGAGATAATTACATTATTTCGTTACATTATACAGTTCATTATTATAACTACATTATACAATGAAATATTCCACTACATTTATTTGCCACTTGCAGCTACTTTGCAGATTCTGATTTTGCATACAAACGATATGATGACATGACATATGACATTTAATATTATAGTTAGAACATGAATTGTGGTGTTAACTCTTGGTGTTAACAGTACAGTGAAATCTCTGACAGCTGAAAAGTTTTTTATTGTTTCATAGTATTGTGTGACATAATTTATAGTTTTACTTTCAATACTTAATGTACATTTTCCTCACATTTACACTTTACAGCTTCAAATAACATTTGAAATGCTGGATTTTTACTCATAATGGAAGATTTTGACATTGCTGAATTGATGCTTTTAAGTATCAGTATTAAGTATCATAGTTCTTTTAATACTGGTTACACCCTTTCTTTGAGATTTGTCTTATGGATTACTTCTTTTTGTATAGTTTTGATGTATAAAATTCTCTGGTTCATCAACCTAATGAGGTTTCAAATTAAATTTTTTTTTCCTTTTGTCACTTTCATCATTCACCACAATGACAGATTTTTAGTTGATACGAGCAGATTTACTCACTACTACAGAATACAGTTTTAGTTTGTAGAGTATTTTAAGTTCTGTACACATATTTTCTAAGTGAATTGTTTTATTTTTGTTTCAAAAAATGCAGAAGCACATTCCATACATTGACTTACAAGTAAAATGGACTAAACCCATCAGACGAGAAACAGACGAGGTAAATACATGGAGAAACAAAGACAAAGAGACAGATAGCTGACTTCATCGAGACAAAAAGATGATGACAAACACACAGAACTTTTTTACGACGTTTAAAACGTTGGTCTACCAAAATTAAAGAAAATTCACCCGTAACATCTATCTAGCCATGCAGACTGTTTCAGTTGTGCCTGCAGAGACTTTGAAATCCATGCCGCTGAAACTTTCGCCACCCCAACACAGCGGCGCTGAATCGAAACAGGTTTGTGGTGTTCACAGCATCAAAAAGTGACATTTGAGAAACTGACAGAGCTGTGACTATGTTTACTGAGAACCATTTGGTAGAAAATAGTTCCTGGGGAAAACTATGTGCTCTTTTTTTTTTTTTTTTTTTTTTTTTTGATGAGAGCAGCAAACAAAGATGATTATAATAGAACATTTTTACATCTATGTTATCAGTTGGTATTGTTAGTTTTATATTTTGAGGGCTTTTTAACATGCTTGAAGTTGTGAATTCTCGTCTGGGACAAGGCTGTTTTCTGGCACAGAGCAAGTTTAGAAATTAAAACAATTAAAGCAAACATTTAATAAATTACATACAATTCATATATATATATATATATATATATATATATATATATACAAATATATACATATGCGCGCACGCACACACGCGCGCGCACACACACACACATAAAATAAAATTTCACTAATATTGAAATTAGAGTGTTAATATTTTATTTTTCAGTAGGACATGATTTGTCCCAATTCAAGAATGGGTGTAATTTTGTTTCGCCTTATTTATTCAGTTCAGAGATCATATGGTGAACCTCATGGATCAATTCTTGGACCCCTGCACATCATCAGGACATATAATTTGTCATTCCACCACATCTCTTCTCTGACAGTCAGTTGTAGCAGGCCAACACTGCAGTGCTAATCCTCCAGCTGAGGTGACAAACTGACATCTCTTTGCTTCCTTGCACTGGCTGCCAGTTTGTATCAGGGTCCATTTTAAAATCATACCTACCAGACTTGACATGGATTTTAGCTCCTCACTGTCCCAGGAAGCCTGATCTGCTGGTTTAGAATCTTTTAGCTGTTTCAGAGTCCCGGTTCAAATCCTGCGGGTGATCGTGATTTGTATTTTTGGTCCTATTCATTGTGAGACTCAGCTTATGTCCTTATTGTCCTGTTTTGGTGCTTGTGTTATACAGCTCTCAGCGGCTGGTTTTGTGGTTGATGTTGTTTGAACTACGCCTGCAGGGTGCAGCGTGCAGTGCTGTGTGAGCGGCTACAGAACATTAGGACTAGATGTGATCAAAGTTTAAACCAATTCTATTGTCAGCTCTAAACCCATTGATTACTACAGATGAATTGATCCTTAAAAACACCTTACAAATATAAAGTTTCATTTTTATAAAAAAAAAAAAAAAAGGCTGAATAATTTCCTTTAACAGTTGCTTACTGCTAAACAAATAAGAGGAGATGGTGCATTTGTCTGGAACTATTTTCAGCAGTGGATTAATCCACATTTGTTGCTCTAGTGAGTATTTGAGGTAGCAGGACGGTGTATGTGGGACTGAGTCAAAATTCTCTTTACTCTTCAGCTGATGACTTAGTATGATTATTAAATTTGGATTGGATATTTTGGCTAACTTGTATACATCTGCTTTATCCTTTGTGTCTGAATTACTAACTTCTATTTCCAACATCAACAACAAAACTATAAAGTCATTAACTGTTTCTGTCTTTAACATAAAACAACTCATCCTCATACCTTAACAACAGAATAGGTTGATTGCCAATGAATTCCTGCATGATGTACAGTGACGTGACGTGACGTGACGTAACGTAAACGTAACATAGTGTAATGCAGCATAACGTAATGCAACATAACGTAACGCAACATAACACAACGCAACATAACATAATGCAACATAACGTAATGCAACATAATGTGACACAATATAATGTAACCAACATAACGTGACAACAACAACAACATAACAAAATTAAACGAAATGAAACGAAACAAGACAAAACAACCTCCTTACACAGAGTTTGTTACTCTTCATACTACGTCACCTGTCCTCAATCTTGGCTCCTATCATTCAGTAACGTAACTAACGTAACGTGACGTGACGTGACGTGACGTAAACGTGACGTAACGTAACGTAACGTAACGTAACGCAACGCAATGTAACGCAACGCAATGCAACGCAACTAACGTAACGTAACGTAATGAAACAATGCGAAACATGTACTTGTTTGACCCACAGACCCACACCAACTACCTCCGTACACTTTCTTGCTCTTTATACTGCATCCCTGTTTTCAACCTTTGTTCCTGTGATAATGTAACGTTACATAACATAACATAATGTAACATTACGTAACATAACATGTACGTGTTTGACCCACGGACCCACCCCAACCAACTCCTTACACTGACTGTCTCACTCTTTACACTATGTCACTTGACTTCCTTTTTTGCTGCTGTCATGATTACTACAGGCAGTAGAGCTCACTTCCTAACAATAAACGTAAATATGAGTTGTAATAAGCTGATTGTACAGACAATCTATATGCCCGTTTTTCTAGTGAGGACAGGCTGCACATAAAATGATCTATAAATAAAAACAGATTTTTGTCATGAAGATGCAGAGGTGGTAGGGGAATTCTTTCAGCTCTGTTTAGAGTCTGCCATTCTTCGTTTCAGGCTCCATACACCCCCAACCCCTCCACAAAGAAGCTAGTTTTGCGTGCATATTGTCTGAAAGGCGAAACACAGGGCAAAAAGGTCCAAAATGATTCACTGTTGCTTGTAAAGCTTCAGTGCTTGGAGCACTGTTGACCTGTTCTCCATACTAACTCATCTGTCTTTCTCCCAGAAGCAGAACAAACAACAGTCAACAGTCATCAAGTCATCAATGAGACCATCCCTGCTACTGCCAACAGCACCAGCAGGGGTTGTACCTGCCCCACTGCTGCTTCACCAACCAATGCTGCCTCCACCCCCACCTCCAGCACCCCTGCACCTACTCTGGGCGTCCTCACAATCAAATGGACGAGTGAATGTGTAGGAGCCATTCACCTGACCCTCTACCATCTCTCCAAATCCTCCTTACCTGTCTGTCATGACAGTGTTATAAATGAAAAGAGTCTTTTCAATGATGTGTGTCAGAACAAGGCAGGTTGTAAAGGCTCACCGGATTGGAAAAAAAGCTCCACATATGTTCAGAATGCTTACGACATCAGAGCCGGTGTACTACAGAATAAAAGCTGTCAGATGCTGATGATCCAATGCACAGGTTGGTCTACTGTCTGTATACTGTTGTTTGTGGAGAACAGTTCATGCCCTCAGTTTGACATTTTATACTCAGCAAACTTTTTAGAGGCTAATGTAATGCAGAGACAGGAAGAGATATTTTACCTTAAAGGGACAGTTCACCCCAAAATCAAAAATGCATATTTTCCCACCTGTAGTGCTGTTTATCCATCTAGATAGTTTTTGGTGTGAGTTGCAGAGTTTTGGAGATATCAGCTGTAGAGATGTCTGCCTTCTCTACAATAAAAATGGGACTGAATGAAATTCAAAACCAGTGTCTCTTTTCAATAATCATGACCTGGTTACTCAAAAAACACATCACATAAAAAAAATCTAGATGGATAAATAGCACTACAGGCAAGGGATTTTTTTTTGTCCCTTTAAAGACAATGGTTTTCTCATTGTGGGCAACACCACTATTAATCCACATAAATGTCAATTTGCTCACTGAATTTAATTAGTTTATTGGAAGACAAAATCTTTAATGTGTACTGTGAATGATTTTCAATGTTCAAGTTTTCAACAACTATTCAGTTATTCATTTTACTGAAGTACATGTCATATGAACGTAAAAACTGAGTACATATTTTTTTTTACCCTTTTTTGTAGTTCATTCAGTGATAAAAAAAATATATATATGTCAAGTGCACAATGTTTGTGATAATTCAATGTTAATTGGACTTGAAGTAATTAGGGAATATCAAGTTTATAATTTTTTTGTAAATGAACTAAACAATTAGAGCTTAAAAAAGGGGATGGATTTTTGTGTCAAGTGAACTTGTAGAGAGAAGATTTGAGATGATTGAGAATGATTGACAACATAGTTAACTTTATGTCATATACACAGATAACCTGATGACCTCCAAAACAGACATTATTATTGGATAGAAGCTTGTAGGGTTGTAACTTGTCTCTGTTTCTGATTTCAAATTTCTGGGCATATCAGGAATTCCACTGATGTGGTTTACATTTTACCTAGTCTGACTGACCAGATGCACACTGTAGGTATAAGTCCTGCCACTGGTCGCTTGCTCCAAGCGTCATTGCGGCAGTAACCAGGAAACAACAAAAAACCTCCTAGCTGCCAGCTACACGCTGAAAATGGCACCTGGGACACTAATGGTACAAACATAAACAAATTAACAGCTGTTATCAGTGATGTAGTCATTTTAATGCCAGAGCTCGTCTCCTGATGTGTAAATGTTCCACCAACACAAGTTTCCTCTCAACACTAATTTGCAGCAGTACTGTCGCTGTATCCTGGGCTTAGCTGCGTCCAAGACGTTTGTGATTGGTTTAAAGAAATGTGAACAAGGCAGGGCGTTTTTTCCTCCTATAGCAGAATGTGCGTGTCTGGAGCCATATCTTTTTCCAGAGCTGTGTGCTGTGGAGAGAAGTCTGGCTGGGCAAGATTACATCTTACCTGACAGACAGCTCTCAGTCTCTTCATGGGGGCCAGTCAATTCCTCTCAGCACCGGTAACACAAGGAGTGCCACATGGTTTTGTTTTGGGCCCACTTTAAATTACATCAATGAACATGCTGCCTCTCAGTCATATCGTTAGGAAATACGGGGTAGAATTTCATTGCTATGCAGATGATACACACATTTATTTATCAATCAAGCCTTAGGTGAATGACTCCTCACTGAATATTCTGATTGACACTATCTCAACTATAAATAAAGCAAGCAACCTAAATCTGACTTTTGACAACACTCCACTGTCTCCATCGCCAGAAACGTTGGAGTCTTGTTTTACTGCCAGCCCTGATTTGCATCACATATTAATAACAATACCAGAACTTCAATCTGTCACCTCCATCATACTGTGAAAATAAAACCATTCTTGTCACCAGCTACTGCCAAGAAACTGGTACATGTGTCCTTTACCTCTAGATTACATTACTGTCATGCTCTCTTTTATGGTCTCCCATTATTTATCACTACTAAACTTCACATGCACCCATGCACCTCTCCACATCAATGTATAACTCCAAGTTATTTAGCTTACACTGGCTTCCTGTTCACTCTGGTATTGAGTACAAAAATCCTCACATTAACCTACAAATCTGTTCATGGAAAGTTTAGCTTCATTTGTTCACATGGAGAAGATTTCATCAGCAGAAGTGGCAAAAGTACACATATTCTTTGCTCAAGTCTAAGCATAGATACTTTTGTAAAAGAAAAGACTCCACTAAAAGTAGAAGTACTGATTCAACTTCTTTACTCAAGTGTACAGGCTCTGAAATGTACTCAAAGTAGTCGCAAAAAAGTCACTCTCTGATGGACAACTCTACTGACTGTTTCTGTGCAAAGCTAACTGACCCTCACCTTTTCTCCACAGTCTGTTAAGTCTTTTCATTCAAGTCGTTTTCATCTTGTTATGTCGTATTACATCTTTTTCATCTTGCTACATCCTTTACATCATTTTTGTCTAATTACTTATTTTTTGTCTTGTTACATCTTTTTTGTTGTTTTTCATTTTGTGTCTCTTTTGTTTTGTTGCATAATTTTTGATCTTGTTATGTCTTTTTCATCTTGTTATATCTATTTCATATAGTTATGTCATTTTTCAGCCTGTGATGTCATTTTTTGTCTTGCTACATATTTTTTGTCATTACATCTTTTTTTCTTACTCCATAATTTTTTAAAAAATGTATTACTTTTTTGTCTTTTTATGTGCTTTTCATTTTGTTAAAAATTTTTTTGTCTTGTTACATCTTTTTTGTCTTGTTTCTTTTTTGTTTGTTTGTTTTGTTTTGTTATGTCTCTTTTTTACATCTTCTACATAATTTCTCCTCTTTTACTTATTAGGGCCCGAGCACGTCCGTGCGAGGACCCTATTGAAACTGAAAGAATTATTCTTATTAGGGCCCGAGCACCGTCCGGTGCGAGGACCCTATTGAAATTGCTCCGATTATTATTATTATTCTGGCAAAAGTAAATCGCTTATTTGGGGGCTTTAACATATTCAAAAACTCACCAAATTTGGTAATCGCATCAGTCGTGGTGTAAATTTAGGTGTATTAGGGTTGTTGGCGGTGGGAGGTGCAAAATGGCTAGGCCACGCCCCTTAAATAGCAGCCCCTGTCACATATTTTACCGACATGCACGAAAATCGGAACACACATGTATCACATCCAAACACACAAAAAAGCCTCTTGGACGCATAGGCCAAACCCAACAGGAAGTCGGCCATTTTGAATTTCGTGGTCATTTTTGCCGTTTTGGACGTTTCATATTTTAACGAACTCCTCCTACAGGATTAATCACAACGGCTTCAAAATCGCTGTGTACAAACTACACTACTTTGTGATCAAAAGTTATCAAAAGATCACGCTATCGTTAAAGGGTGTGGCCGTGAGGTGGCGGCGAATTTTGATGTCTCGCCATGAAAAACAAAATTGCTATAACTTTAGCATAAATGCTCCGATCTGCACCACACTTCACATGCTTCATAATAGTCCCGCCCTGAACACGTCTATATGAAAATATTCCATAAATGTCATAGCGCCCCCTACTGGCGACAGGAAATGACATGTTTTACAGTTTGAGGTGCTGCTCTGAGCACGTTGACCATATCTGACTCAAATTTGGTCAGTGAGGCCTTAAGACCTTGGTAATGCTATATTGTGAAGATCATGACGTATCATCAAACGGCGTTGGGCCCAGTGCGCGGCGAAGTCGATGTTTCGCCAAAACGCAGGAAAGTGGCCTTAACTTCAGTGTCCTTGGTCATATCTGCCTGAAACTTCACATGTGTGTTAATGGTCCAGGCCTGAACATGTGATTGAGTTTCGTTGATGGGCCTGGCCAAATGGCTTGGCCACGCCCTTTAAACATCAGCCCCTGCGGCACATTTCACCGACATGCACGAAAATTGGTACACATATGTATGACACCCAGACGCACAAAAAGTCTCTTGGACCCATTGGCTAAACCCAACAGGAAGTCGGCCATTTTGAATTTTGCAACAATTTTTGGCGTTTTGCACGTGTTGTATTTTAACGAACTCCTCCTACAGGGTTAATCAGAACAGCTTCAAAATGTCCGTGTGCCATCTAGACAACGTTGTGATCAAAAGTTATTATAAGATTATGCTCTTGTTGAAGGGCTTGGCTGTGAGGTGGCGGCGAAGTTTGATGTCTCGCCATGACACATGAAATTGCTATAACTTTACCATAAATGGTCCGATCTGCACCAAACTTCACATGCTTGATAATAGTCCCGCCCTGAACACGTCTCCATGCAGAAATTTTGTAATTGTCATAGCGCCCCCTGCTGGCGACAGGAAATGACATGTTTTACAGTTTGAGGTGCTGCTCTGAGCACGTTGACCATATCTGACTCAAATTTCGTCAGAAAGGCCATGATGTCTCGTCAAACGATGCCGCACTGACGGCGCGGCGAAGGTCGATGTTTCGCCAAAACACAGGAAGTGGACATAACTTCAGTTTACTTGGTCGAATCTTCCTGAACCTTAATATGTTTGTCACTGGTCCTGTTCTGAGCATATGATATTAATTTTGTAAGTGGGCGTGGCTAAACAAACTCCGCCTACACAACTGATCCAATTGACTTCAAAATTGGTGTGTACCATATAGGCTAGTTTGTCATTAAAATTTATTAAAAGAATTGGTCAGCGCTGAACAGTGTGGGTGTGGCATGGTGTCGACTTTTGATGTTTCACCATGAAACACGAAATTGCTATAACATGAGATTAAATGGTCAAATCTGCTTCAAACTACACATGTATGGTAATAATCCCGGCCTGAACACATCTGCACGATGCTCACGAGTCATAGTCATAGCGCCACCTAGTGGAGACAGAAAGTAACACGCATTGCTTCCTACAGCATCCAAAGGGGGTGAAAATTCAGCACCTCATCTGCCAGTCAGCCTCTGGCCACAAGGTCACATCGGCAGCAGACCCCGAGTGGCGTGGGGGCTGCAGTCGCCAGCACCCCAAGTTGCCGGCACCCCGAGTTGCGTGGGGGTGCGAGGGCCCGTTCAATGCTGCTTGCAGCTTTAATTTTTATATTTTTTTTTATCCTAAGATCGCATTTTTGCACCCTGAACATGCTCAAAAACTCACCAAATTTTGCACACTTGTCACGTCTGGTGAAAAATTCAATATTTTATGGATGTTACAAAAGGGCGTGGCAAAATGGCTCAATGGCGCCCCCTAGTAGTTTTCAAAATCAAAGCCCCCTGCTTTAACTTTGCCCTAGGCGTACGAAATTTGGTACACATATGTATCATGCCGGGACAGACAAAAAAGCCTCTTGGAGTGATACCCTACACCCAACAGGAAGTCGGCCATTTTGAAATCTTTTTTCAATTTTGCGTCATTTTTGGCCATTTTCACACGTCATACTTTAACGAACTCCTCCTACAGGATTAATCAGAACGCCTTCAAAATCACTGTGTACCAACTACACTACTTTGTGATCAAAAGTTATCAAAAGATCACGCTATCGTTGAAAGGTGTGGCCGTGAGGTGGCGGCGAAATTTGATGCCTCGCCATGAAAAACAAAATTGCTATAACTTCAGCATAAGTGGTCCCATCTGCACCAAACTTCACATGTTTGATAATAGTCCCCGCCCTGAACACGTCTATATGAAAATATTCCATAAATGTCATAGCGCCCCCAACTGGCGACAGGAAATGACATGTTTTACAGTTTGAGGTGCTGCTCTGAGCACATTGACCATATCTGACTCAAATTTGGTCAGGAAGGCCTCAAGACCTTGGTATGCTATATTCTGAAGATCATGACGTATCGTCAAACGTCGTTGCGCCCAGAGCGCGGCGAAGTCGATGTTTCGCCAAAACGCAGGAAAGTGGCCTTAATTTCAGTGTCCTTGGTCATATCTGCTTGAAACTTCACATGTGTGTTAATGGTCCAGCCTTGGACATGTGATATGAGTTTCAATGATGGGCGTGGCCAAATGGCTTGGCCACGCCCTTTAAACATCAGCCCCTGCGGCACATTTCACCAACATGCACGAAAATTGGTAACATATGTATGACACCCAGACGCACAAAAAAGCCTCTTGGACCCATTGGCCACACCCAACAGGAAGTCGGCCATTTTGAATTTGCTGGCCATTTTTTGCGTTTTGCACGTCTTGTATTTTAACGAACTCCTCCTACAGGATTAATCAAAACGGCTTCAAAATCACTATGTGCAATCTAGACACACGTTGTGATCAAAAGTTATTAAAAGGTTACGCTCTTGTTGAAGGGCGTGGCCGTGAGGTGGCGGCGAAGTTTGATGTCTCGCCATGAAACATTAAATTGCTATAACTTTACCATAAATGGTTCAATCTGCACCAAACTTGAAATGGTTGATAATTGTCCCACCTGGGAAACACATCTACATGCAAAGAAATTTTTGTATTGTCATAGCGCCCCCTGCTGCCGACAGAAATACCATGTTTTAGACTTTGAGTGCTGCTCTGAGCACGTTGACCATATTCAACTCAAATTTGGTCAGAAAGGCCTTAAGATGTTGGTAATGCTATATTGTGAAACCATGATGTCTCGTCAAACGATGCCGCACTGACGGCGCGGCAAAAGGTCGATGTTTTCGCCAAAACACAGGAAGTGGACATAACTTCTGTTTAACTTAGTGGAAACTTCCTGAATCTTAACATGTTTGTCACTGGTCCCGTCCTGAGCATATGATATTAATTTCGTAAGTGGGCGTGGCTAAACAAACTCCGCCTCCACAACTTATCCGATTGACTTCAAAACTGGTGTGTACCATATAGACTAGTTTGTCATTAAAAGTTATTAAAAGAATTGGTCAGTGTAGAACAGTGTGGGTGTGGCATGGCGTCGACTTTTGTATGTCTCGCCATGAAACCAAACGAAATTGCTATAACATGGGATTAAATGGTCAAATCTGCTCCAAACTTCACAAGTCTAATAAAAGTCCCGGCCTGAACACATCTACATGATGCTCACGAGTCATAGTCATAGCGCAGCCTAAGTGGAGACAGGAAAGTAACACGACATTGCTTCCTACAGTGTCCCAAAGGGCCTGAAAATTCAGCACCCATCGTGTGCCAGTCAGCCTCTGGCCACAAGAGATCATGACGGCCGCAGGCCCCGAATGGTGTGTGGGGCTGCGGTCGCCAGCACCCCGAGTTGCCAGCACCCCGAGTTGCGTTGGGGTGCGAGGGCCCGTTCAACGCTGCTTGCAGCTTTAATTTTTGTCTTGTTACGCCTGTCATGCCTGATGACACTACACCAAGGAATCATCCTTTCTATATCTTATGTTTCATCCATTTTGGTTGAAATCAGTCTTGATGTTGGGAAGGTAGCAGCAATGATGCAAAATAAAATAATGAATAATTCCCCTCAAATGCATTCAAATAAAGTACTAAAGACGAAAGTACAGATATTTGTGTTCAAATGCAGCAGGGAGTAAAAAGTTCAACGTAAAAGTGAAAAGTCTACTTAAGTACAGTAACAACATATTTGTACTTTGTATTTGAAATAATGAACCCTCATCATGTTTTGATAAAGTCTTTCCTCCTCTCAGAATTGCATCTGCAGCTGATGTCAGCCTGTGTAGATAGAAAAAAAAAGAATGCTTCTGCATGATCTGTTAGTGCAGGAGAAACTTAACTTTACCAAACAACATCCATGTGCCCGTGTGTGTATTCATGAGTCTGTGTGTGTGTTTAGTTGCAGATGCACAGGGGCAGCAGCTGCAGGCCTACAAAGTGGTGACAGCTTTGCTCTGCTGTGTGCTGTTGGTCCTGCTACTGATCCGCTTCACCAGACCCACCGTCAAAGCTCTGCAGAAGAGGCGTGAGTACACACACATACACACACACACACACACACACACACACACACAACACACACTCACACAAACATGATTGCCTACTTACTGCATCTCTGCATACACACTGTACATGCACTGACACAGAAAAAACTCACATTTTAAGATGCTTCCACATCTGTATGGCACACACAGACACACATACACACAATAGCCACATTGTACATATGTGCATATGTTTATATTTTCATCATAAGTATTTACTAACAAGAAAACCCAGATATTTTTAGATTAAGAGTCACCACATTACAGGAAAACCTGTTGTCTTAAAATCCAAAGAATTTTGTCAAACTGACAGAATAAGATGGAAGAATAGAATAGAATAGAAATAGAATAGAATAGAATCGAATAGCTCACTACACATTTACAATACTCAGCAGTGAGTCCTAGCAGCTGCTGTGCACACACATGCACATACAACACACAAGGATATATTGTACATATGTGCACATGCACATGTTTCCATGCAATCAGTATTTACTGACCTGAAATCTCAGATATTTTCAGATTAAGACTCATCAGATTACAGATATTTCCAAGAAAGACGTTTGTTTTAAATCCAAAGACACAATAAAATAGAACAAAATAAAAGAACAGAATAGGAAATAGAATAGAAAAAGAATAGAACAGAATGGAACAGAACAAAATATAATACAACAGTAGAGCAAAATAGAAAGAATCAGAACAGACCACAATTCATTCACAGTTTTCATTTGTTCCTAATGCATCTGGGCTGATTTGGTCTGAAGACAGAAGTGAGGGCTGTAGGTGTGGATCTGAAGAAACTGGGCACAGGTGCACATGTGCAGTGAGCAACTGTTTCTCTTTATCAGTGGGTGACTGGCAACAATTCTGTCCAAACCAGACAATGCCAGCGCTATGCTACATGTAGAAAACTACAATTAAAAATGCTATTTTTTCCTCCTTAAAGCTCTGGAACTGAACTCTACAGAAAATATATACATTTATGTTTAAATGAGCAAAAAATAGAGCAAAAATGGTATTATTTACTTAAGGTTTTAAAGGAGCAATATGTAAGACCCTAGTGCCATACATGGTTTAATAAATAGGTCGAATCTCTATTTAATACACAATGTATGGTTGAAGCAAGTTGTTTAATCCTACCCCCTGCTCTCCAGACTCAAAACTCAGGCAGGTTGTCTGCAGGCTGCAGAACACTGAACCTACACAAGCACATGACAAGCACATCATTATACTGTGACACTGAGAAATGATGTCGGCCTAAACTGTAAATGAATCTGCTGTTTATAACTCTGTCATTTGTCCGTCAATATGAAGTTAAGTTCCACTGCTCTGAAAATACACACTGGAGCTCAGTGACTGCCTGCCAGACCAATTAACATATTGTTCAGTTCAACTGTTATGAACATCTACTCCTTCTAAAGATTATTAATTGATTTTTTTTATGACTCACAAAAACACTCTAACTCGTTCTGTAAACATTCAGCATTAATTTAAACTCTAATTAACAGGAAACGACAAACAAAAACAGATGTTTAGCTCCAGAATATGATCGTTTTATGATTTATACAGTAAATATATTACATACTTCTCCCTTTAAATCTTAAAATCTCAGTTAATCTGCTTCATCAGGACTGTGTGGGTGTGCAGTACATGATTAGATTTGACTGACAGTGACCCATCAGCTGTCTTCAGACTCTGCAGAGAAGAACATGACATCACCTTTGTCTAACTGGAGCCATGTCTATCTCAAATCAGTGAGAAGAGCACAGAGGGGGAAATGTGTGTGAAAACCCAAATTGTTAGAATTTTGACAGAAAATGAACTTTGAAAAATAATGGTATGTATATTTTTTCTTGTAAATAGTGAGCTGACCCCTTAAATTAATTACATTAATCAGTAAACTGGCCAAAACAGCCTTTGAAGAAGGTGCACATATTCACAGCAAGTTACTGCCATACAGAGTAACACAAGGCTTCACCATGTTTCACTAAAACAGAGCCCTCTAGAGTTCATTACCTATAATTACAACATTCAGTTTGAGAGAATCACGCTGACAGTTGTGTGAAGTATCAGTGCAGTGTTTACATGCATGTTCACTGGTTTGGTTCCTGTTGTTTGTTTTAGTATCAGACAGGAGGCAAAATCGCTGGATCGGAACCTACGCAGAGTCACAGTGGTGAGTCACACACTGTTCTGTACATGTACAAACTGTGCATACTATATTTCTTCTTCCTCTTATGTGCCAGAGGTCCATGTGTTTGTCTATAAAATTAGTTTAAAAAACATCAGTGAGCCACACTGTTGTACTGGATAGCATATTCCTTCATTACCATAGAGTGCTGCAGGAATGAGTCCTAAAACCTGGAAATGAGTTAGCAGAATAGCACTTCTGTGTCCCCATGTCTGGAAGTTAGTGGGTTTCTGAAGGGGTTTTTGGTTTAGTGTCGGAAATAAGGTCTGTGGTTAACACAAGCTTAAAGAGATTTCCAGATTTTGTTCTATGACATACTCCATTTGTAAATTCTTAAACTTGTATGTGTCTTAAAAAGGTGGTTGCCATCAAGTGGCAAAATGAGACTACAGAGGCTGTCAGGAACATTAAACACCATCATGCTGAACACCAGTCCACTTAGTGGTGGTGACACTGAAGAAGACTGTGGTGTAGTTCATTTATAGCCTAAGTTTGCTTACCCAGACGATTGCATTTAGGCTTCAAAAACCATAAAAGTGGTGTTTCATATGTGAAGATGATCCTGCTGAACATAATGTGTATCGTAAACTTCAGTTTGCCATATAATTATTTTCTGCACTGTGAAAAATCCCATCAGCTGTTTTGTGGAGGGAATTGGAGTGATGCTAATTTCTGGGTTGGCCTAAAAAAATACATCATCCCTGCATCACTCTATGAACACAGACACTGTAGTTTATTTGGACTCAATTCCCACTGTCCTGCTGAAAATAGTCTCCAACAAATGGACTACTTCCTCTTACTTGAGTGACATTTGTTAAAAACAGCAATGACCAGCTCTTTTTGGAAATTAAAATGAAACTCTATTTGTGAAGATTAATGACTTCACTAAGAACCAATAAGCCTAGAGCTGGGCTGAAATATAATGTGTAATTGCCAGGTAAAGATATTGGTGTTCGAAATATACTTATGTAAGTATTCATGTCAAAAGAGGTCACTGTCACATCTCCAAACTAGGGTTGCAAATTTTTGTGTGTTTGGATATTACTCAAATTTTACTCACTACAATGTTTTCGGGTTTTTTTTCATCAATTTTCATTGAAAAACACATACACGTTGGTATACAGGGATCTGTAAATTGAAAATCAAATATACCGTGACATACACCATTACTGTCCATGCTTGAAGTTCATACTGTGACATGAATTTTAGGCCATACCACACAGCCCTATCTACAGCACAACAACATTTAATGTAAAATGATCATTTGTCCCTTATTTCACCTTTAACAAGGTAATACCATATTACAATTTTGTTAAAAGTTTATTTGTTCAGCCCTACTTGAAGCTGAGACCAGACAGACACACAACACATTGTTTATTAGAATAATACTGTACGTGATAACAATTAGACAAACGCCAGAATGATCATTTTAATGTTTGTCTCTCATCTGTTCATGTCTCTGTCTCAGTGTCTTATCATCGAGGGAAAAACTGCAGTTAAAAACAATGACGGAGAGAAAGAGACTGTCCTACCCTGGTAAGACATGCACAAACACACACACATATACACAACACACACAAAGACTACTAAACCAACCATGCTGTCATGTAGATCGCTCACTGCTCCTCCAGCAGACATTCTATTGGTTTAAAGCTGGCTGCTCTTTCCTGTGTTTTGTCAAATCAGCTCTGGAGCGATTGACAGTGAGTGACAGCAGAGAGCCTTCATCCAACAGGAACAGCGGCTACACCTTCTGACATGCCTCTTCATCCTCCATCATCATCATCATCAAACAGAATTTTTTCAATGTATAGTATCGTGTCAAAACTCAATTTAGCAGCTCTTTTATAAATTCAACTTGAACTGACACCAGAACAAGTTATATAACCCTGACTTAAGTTATCTTAAAGGACCAGTGTGTACGATTTAAAGGAGGTTTATTGGCAGAATATATCAAATATTTTATTTGTGTATAAACACCTTAAAATAAGAATGAGCCCTTTTATCTACAGAGGGAGCGGCTCCTCTTCCACATGTTGCACCACCATGTTCCTACAGTAGCCCAGAATGGACAAACCAAACACTGACTCTAGATGTGGTCTTCAGCATCTTTGTAACTTCTCCTACATGCTTGGAATGGGAGGGTATGATGAGGTGTTTGCAATCTGAAAGCTCACCACTAGATGCCACAAAATGACACACCTGTTCCTTAAGATATGATATTTTCCTTTAAGATATGATATTTTCCTTTAAGATATGATATTTTCTTAGAACCTTACAATACTTTTTACCATAATCATCATTGTATATTGTGTGCTTACATCCTGGTTTTAGCAGTTAGATTGAAACTAATACTGAAATAACAACCGCTCAGTGCAGTGAGCTCTCAAAAAGTTCTGAATGGCAGAGGTGTGTCAGATTTGTGTCACAAATTTGATGACTTAAGACTCAACTTGATGAAATGAAAAAAAAGAAAAAGAAAAAAAGACTTCTAACTCGACTTGGATTTTAAGCCCAGTGACTTGTGACTTCACTTGGACTTGAGTCTTTTGACTTGAAAATACTTGATACTTTCCCCAAGACCAAAGATTTAAAAAAGTCTGTCTTTTTAAAAAGTGTGAATCCAGGAAACATGCATTTGCCTTTCCCATTTATTTGAACCAAGCTGACAGAATCCAGTCAAGTTGCAGGAAAGAACCATGAAGAACTAATGTTACATTACTGAGCTCCAACTGGAAAAATGATGCCAAAGATCATTTTGTTCAGGTACAAAAACTCAACAAAAGAGGAACTGCATGATGCAAAATGCGTGGGTCAAAAATTACACACCTGCTTCATTAGATGTCTGATATTGCACAAAGAATGGTACAATAAGGCTAAAGTTAACATAGTCTGCAAGCTAATGCTTAGCTAACTTTAGCTTAAAGTGATATTCCACCGCAGAATAATAGTCCACTCAGTATGTACTCACCTCTATGCCGATGGAGGATGGGTGAAGATCTTCAGTTCACAAAACAATCCTGCAGTATCAGCAGAAAACAGGGTTGCAGCCAATAGCAGTGATTGGAGACCAAATGTAAATGTAAAAAAAAAAAAAGACACAAAACAAACACAAAATGTCTCCATCCTGCTCATGTGGTGTAATCCAAGTGTCTGCGAGCCGCGACATTAAAATTTAACCACAAAAGACGCCATTTACACCATTTAGCTGAAATGTCAACTGTAGCATGTAGCAGGTAGCAGGTAAACATGGCGTTGATGTATCGCAAGACTTTGTATATCTCGTGAGATGAATCGCGACACTTTGTATATTCTTAATGATGCACATGTGAAAATATCACAATTGTTCTGCGGTGGAATATTGCTTTAACAGTTAGGTAACTTTATGGCCGGAAACTCACTGTTACATTATAGCTGTGTCTCAAGTCGATACTTCCATTAGCACACATATTCTACACTCTGCACTCTATGTACTCATATAATGTGCAAATTTTCACAGGGTAGTGCTGTTTCAAATGGAGGACCACCGTTTTGCCCTTACCGCAAAATGCTGATTGCAACTTCTTCTTCTTCATGAGCAGGGTTTAAAATTAGCACCCGCCAGTCGCCAAATGCGTGTAAAAATATGTTTTGGCAAGTAAAATAATTAGGTCACTCGCCATTGGCGGCAGGGCTGTACAGTGCGAGCGTTTCACTCGCATATGCGCCTAAAAATAGATTGGTGCGAGTAGAAAAAATAAAAAGGGAGCACGCATGCAAGTACAGATTTCAACCCTTTCATTCGCATTTTGCTCCTAAAATAAATCCACATAAAGTGGATCAAACTAAAAGTCACAGCCTACAACTTCTGTCTTTTTTCACATCGCACGCTGCAAAACACAATGACGCGCCCTGATGTCTGAGCCACACAAAATACCCTCGCTACACTCACGTGAGGTAAACGTTAACTACAGCTGGAGGTGCATCATAGTTTTACTGTCACTGTTACTTTTGTATAAGTTATAATGCCCGAAATCTCTATGCAGTTTCAGTGAAAAGACCAGGACAGATGCTGCTGCAGCACATCTCTGTGAACAGCGACTGATTTAAAATCCGTCAGATTATCTTGTGTGACATCCAGACCATGACTTTTTTCACTTATGTAACTATGCTGTCGTCAAAGAAACAGATCATAAGACTGTGATAATTATTGTAACTTCGCGCGATATCAGCTGTCTTAACTTCTACACAGCTCCTCCGGTGCAGCTCTGTCTCACCCTGTCTGTGACACAGTGTGTCTGTGTTGACTGATTACCCGTAACTTCTAACCAATCAGATGTGCTGTAGGCGGGACATACAGACTGCAGAGTGTAGTTGTGTATTATACCGTTCAGTGTATAATGACTTAATGTATGTATATGCATAGAACAGTAGCCTATTGTATAATGTTTGAAGATTTTAAAATTATCATTACTATTATCATTATTATTACATTACATAATTCAAGTCAAGTCAAGTCAATTTTATTTTATATAGCACCAATTCACAACAAAGTTGTCTCAAGACACTTTACATATAGAGTAGGTCTAGACCACACTCAATAATTAATCTTATTTGCATCCAACAATTGAAACAATTAAACTATGGTGATAATTACAGACAGACAGAGATCAAAGCCAAGTGCATTTTTAAAATAATTTAACCCTAATCCCACCATTTTTTTCTTTTTTGCTGATCCAAAAAATGATCCTTCAGCCAGGTTGTTTTGATGGTATGATGTAATTTTCTGTCATGTTTGTAAATGTTACTGCACATTGTGAATATTGCACTGAAGCTTGATTTGAAGAAAATCAGTGAATTGAATTGAAATTGCAATATCTGCCAGAAAAATAGCAATTAGATCTTTTCCTAAAATCGTTCAGCCCTAGTTTGAGGACCACCTTATGTTCTGTAAATACTGCCAAGGGCCCAATGATGCATTACAATGCACGTGTGTGTACGTTGTTTGAAGGTTAATAATAAAATTGTGCTATTTAAGAAAAATTCATAGTGCTCCTAAATTTTTTTCTGTGCGCCTAAATGAAAAAAAAAAAAAAAGACGACAGGGGAGAGCAGTGGAGATATAACGTTACAGCCGAAAAGAAAGTTTAACGAAAAGTGGCGATACAATTGATATGGGAGAGCGGAGAGACTGGTTGTACACAACAGCAATGGTAACACCATGAACATTTCGGTGGCTGGTAAAAACATATTTTGGCTGGTAAAATTTTTGACCTACCTGCCATTGGCAGGTAGGTCAAAAAGTTAATTTTATACCCTGTTCATGGGTAAACTGGAGCTTTACTGCCCCTGCTAAAAACATCTATCAGCTTGTTTATTCATTTTTGCTCAGTTTCACTTCATTCAACATAAATGTCCTTTTCATTTGATTTGCTTTTGTTTGCCTGCTGTTTCTTGGGAGGTTAAAATTATGCCATAATATCCAGCAACAACGTGCTGCCCCTCCCTCCTCCTATTGGCTGAAAATGCACCAATATGTTAATTTTTATTTCATTTGCAGTACCAAATCTTTACAAACTTACCAAGTATGCATATTAGTGGTTTCAATCTGACAGCAACATAGTGGTACTTATTGATAAAAATACATGCCTGGTCCGCCATGTTCATAAGTGTGATAGTCCCACCTCCTTCTCTACTAAGACAAGATGGCGATTGCTGAGGGTGAGTGTCCAGTGTTACACACTCAACTCTTTGGCTGTTTTGAGTACGACATCTGAGTACTCGCCAATACACTTTGGTTTGCCGTAAATGTCATGTGAGCACACTTATGCTCTCAACAACAGGAAGTGTAAGTACAGAAATACCCAAATTGAGACACAGCATAGACTCGAGGACTGTACTACGAGGAAGCTCAACACAGTCAGACTATCTTTGCATGAGCTGGCTCGACAAAACCTAAAACCTCAGTCAGAGATAACGGGTATCATGACAGTGATTATCAACTTGCTTTGATAAGTGAGGCTTTCTTCTTCAGTCTCTGTGCACTCTCACATAAAAAGGGGCATTTGATGCATCATTTGACTCTTCTTCTGCACAAAGTGAAGCGATCACGAGCCGCCTACTTCAGTCAAAATGATCAAGTCGTTACACATGAAGAGCTGTGGAGAATATAAAAAATATATTACTGCAAAAAGCAACACTGTTGCTGCAAATAAGGCAGGAGAAGAAGAATGCTGTCAGAAAATGACTCATTGACTGAATGCAATCTTACATGCTGCCATTTATTTTTAACATGACAGCTGGAGATTAAACAGTTAAACTGTCCCATGATGACAGAGATGTGGAGGTCACTTAAGTTTTGGCCAAATCAAAGTAAAATGAATGTAACTGATTTTCTGTGATAAATAAGATTATAAAACTAATCAGTTTCCTAAAGTGTTAATATGAGCTGAAAGCAACAGGAGAAAATGACTGCATCACCAGAGGTTTCCCACGATGCTTACAGTATTGTGCTGCTCTTACATTACATTTATTCTGTGATATTATGAATGTACAGCTCAGCAACTTTGCATTTGTAACGTCTTCCCTCAGTTTATCTATTTTATTCATAAAGAACTTCGTTAGGAAAAGAATTGGCTAAAGGCAGCACTTTTTATGGACAATTTAATCTGAAAACTCAGAACATAAACCGAAAACCCTGAAAAAATATTTAAACTCAACATACCTTGCTAACACATTAATCTTGCTTCATAATACAGCCCTTTGTTCAAGCCTTGAGACTCAACTTTTAGGACTTGGGACTTGCCAGTCTTGACTTGGGAACTTGACTCAGCACTTGAGTGCACAGACTTGAGACTTACTTGTGACTCATAAAACAATGACTCTGACCCATCTCTGCTCAATAGTGTTGTCAGCTTTGTATCTCTGTCTAGGTGACTTTGGATAGATGGCTGACTAGCTTGTTTGCTAACTAGTGCCAACATGTCAGCTTTAGAGACAGCTTTAGAGTTGTCAGAAGATGTGTTTTTCACTTTGCCTTGACTAGCAGTTTCCTCCATCTCTCCTAACCCTTTGTGCTCATGAGGAAAATATCTCTGTATCGCAGTACTGGACAAACAACTTATGGAGCTTATGAAGTGATAACAGCAACAATAGTTTCTAAAACGTTGGAATGTTCCTTTAATCACACTTTATGAGAAAATGGATTCAATAACATCTGATTCACTGACATTGTAACATAATGGATTGTATTTCTTTGTTGACAGTTTGTGGTTTTTGATAAATATTGTGAACTTTGTATTTTCAGTAAAATGATCTAAGTTGTGTTTGACCTGATTTGTTGTCTTTTAAGTAGGTGAATGGAAAATGTTGTAGATTTTGGAGAAGACAGAAAGACAGAGAGGAGGAGGAGGAGAGAGTGAGAGACGAAGGTGGTTACTAAGTGCAGAGATGTGGTTTCCTCTGCCGTTGACACCAACTTCCTGTTTTGTGTTATTTCTGTCGTAACCTCGATATCTTCCCCCTCTCCCCCAGTCTCCTTCTCTTTCTCCTCCTTGTGTTTTCTCATGTTTCTTCCAGTCCCTCCTCGTTCTTTTCTTTCATCACTTATATCCGCCTTTGTCTTTTCTTCTTCCCACTTTCACATTTGTCTTCTGCGTGGTGAAGTCGGGGGTTGAGGTTTATTGTTTATTCATCTGTTCCTCATCACACAACACGTCAGCGATCACTGATTGGATTTTAACAAAGACAGGTGGAAAATTCTTTAATGGCAGTGCAGAAGACATATGACTGTGACTCATCATTCTAATGATGCACTGTGCACTACATCTTCACTTCCAGGCAACTTTGAGAGATTTACCAGTTGTAGTTTATATACATACATATATATATATACATATATATATATATACCATACATACATACATATATGCATGTAAGCTCGGGTCCTCTACCAGAGGCCTGGGAGTTTGAGGGTTTTGTGTAGTATCTTAGCTGTTTCCTAGGATTGCATTCTTCTGGACAACGACCTCCGATGTTGTGCTGGAATCTGCTGGAGCCATTCTCCCAGTATGTGTGTCACAGCCCCGGTGCTTCCGATCACTACTGGAACTACTGTTGCCTTCACTCTCCACATATTCTCTAGCTCCTCTTTCAGCCCTTGGTATTTTTCGAGCTTCTCGTGTTCCTCCTTCCTGATGTTGCTGTCGCTCGGAATTGCTACTCTCTCACCACTGCCTTCTTCTGTTGTTTGTCGATCAACACGATGTCTGGTTGGTGAGCCATCACCAGTTTGTCAGTCTGGATCTCAAAGTCCCACAGGATCTTGGCTCAGTCATTCTCAACCACTTCCATTCTGAACTGACAGACCTCCAGCCCATACTCAGTGCAGATGTTCCTGTACACTATGCCAGCCACTTGGTTATGGCGTCCCATATACACTGTTCCCACCTGCATCTTACACCCTGCTATTATGTGCTGGACTGCCTCAGGAGCATCTTTTGCACAGCCTGCACTAGGGTCCTGTCTGGTGTGGCAGACCCCTGCCTCTACTGACCTTGTACTAAGTGCCTGGTCTTGTGCTGCCATGATTAGTGCTTCTGTGCTGTTCTTTCAGTCCAGCCTTTTCCAGCCACTATCTGACAGTGTACATGCTGTGTAGGGGGCTTGTCCCTCCATGATGGTTCATCCTCCTCCTCCTGCGTTATTGGGTTTCTGCTGCCTGAGGTAATCACTTAGCATCTCGTCTTCAGATTCAGATTCAGAATATTTATTGTACCCTTGGTGTAAATTCGGTTTACAGTGAGTGAGTCATCTCGTATTGTGAACACACAGAACACCACAAGACAAGACAAAGTGACGGCAGTGCTTAGGCTAAAAGAACAAAAGAACAAAGAGGACGGCCCCAAAATAAAAAGCAAAATAAGTTAAAACATCAGTAGATAAAGAAAGGCCTAAGAATGCGTCAAACCAAGCCAAAATGATAAAGATGTGCCATTCATAAAAACAAGATAAAAGAAACAGTACAAGAAATAAATACATAAGTTATGTTACAGTTTCTCTCACTTGTTAATAGCACTGATGGCTGCTGGTACAAAGCTGTTTTTGTAGCGTCTGGATTTACAAGCAGGTACCGTGAACCTCCGACCTGATGGGAGCAGCTGAAATCACCATTAAGAGGGTGGGATTCATCTCTTACAATAGAGTTAGCTATCCTCTGTAGCTGTTTAGCATATAGGGATTCTGGGTGAAGCTGAGACTCTCCAATCAGCTTGCTAGACCATTTCACGATTAAACAGTTTTTGTTTTTTAAGGACACGTTTCCAAACCATGAAACAAGACAGAAAGATAAGACTGATTCAATAAAAGCACGATAAAAACAAGGTCAGCATGGTCCTGTCAATGTTAAAAGGGGCCATCTTCTGATGTATTTGTGGATCTTGATTGTTTCATCCTGGATAGTGGCTCGGACGCTCACCAGTCCCCGCCTCCCTCACTCCGCTTAGTGTACAGTCTCAGGGTGCTTGGACTTGGGATGAAACCCTCCATACATTATGAGGAGCTCCCTTGTCTTGATATCAGCAGCCTCCATCTCCTCCTTTGGCCAGCTAATTATGCCAGCAGTGTATCTGATGACTGGCAGGGTGTATGTCTTGATGGCACAGACCTTGTTCTTCCCATTAAGCCAGCGTTTCAGGACCTGCCTTACTCTGTGTAGGTATTTGACTGTGGCTGACTTCCTTACAGTCTCCTCATGGATATTTGTAGCTGTCCTGGACATCTGCCACGCTGCCTTCTGGTAGTTCAACCCCATCGGTTCTGATCATCTTCCTCTTTGATACCATCTCACCATGAGTCGCCCAGTGAGTTGAGTCGATGTCCCAGTCCATTCCTGGCATACAGCCATACAGTTTGATGTCATTTATGTAGAATTTGTAGAGGAGGTGACTGATGACTATACCTACATATAGATACATACACACACACACACACACATATATATGTATATACTTTTTTAATGGTTAAATTCTTAACAGCAATTAATGATTAATTCTGAACAATCTTACTCTAAACATGTGCTGCATTTTGTTTAGTTTTTTGTTTGTATGTCATTGTTTTTGTGATCAGATCACCTGATTGGCTACTAAAATGCAGATGAAAGGCTTGGATATTTAATTCAGATTCTACTCAGTACGCTACTATGGTTTTAAGAGTAACTAAATAGATTACATTTTACATTGCAGACTTAAGTTCAAGTAAAAGTACAGACTTGAAAATCTACTCATAAAAGTACAAGCACCCCCAAAAAAAACTAACATTACATATACAGTAATTTGAGTATTTGTAACTAATTACTTCCACCTCTGGTTATCAGTAGGTATTGTCAGTTTTAGATTTTGAAGGCTTATTACTCATTCTTTCTATCTATCTGACCTATTTCTATGACATACACACACACACACACACGCAGGAAATGTGTTCTATGTGTATTCCACCCTGTCCTCTGTGTGTGTGGTGTGGTGTGTGTGTGTGTGTGTGTGTGTGTGTGTGTAGCCTACAGTACACAGTCACATTCCTGTGTGTGAGTGCATGTGTCAGTTGTGTGTGTCCATCTGTGTATGAGTGGGTGTATTGTGCCTCGTCCTCCACTGGTCAGGTCACGGTATGAGATGATAATCTGGCCTCATTGCAAATGTCCCATCCAGAGAAACAATGACAGATGACTGCAGATTACAGCTGCAGATTATCCGGCAGGGGATTGACACAGGGGGGCAGAAATGGAGGGAGAGGAGGAGAAGAAAGATAGAAATATGGAAGAGTGTGTGACAGATACAGACAGCTGAAGGCAGGTCAAAAGATAAAGGAAAAACAGAAGAAGCAGCAGTGTAATAGTGTAGTCTAAGTACATATTTTGCCGTCTCTATCACTGCTTAAAAATGACAGGGATTCAATAGTGCTCATGAAGAATGCTAATGCTGAAAAATGATTAATATTTTCACATCAGTTACATATCATCAAAAGGTTTGCTGTACGGGTCAAAGTTTGATTGACAGGTGATCTCCAGGCAGCACTGTACAAACAACACCAAAGATACCAGGAACCAAATACATCAAAAATTAAATTCACGATAAGCTATGAGCCATCTGGCCCAGTGAAACCAAACACAAACACAGAAGCACATTCAACACCAGGATCCACACATGACAGTCTGAGTGATCCATGTCCCACAGCAGTCAGCTGACTCAGCTGCTGGTGGCAGATAAAAATAATAAAGGAGGTAAGGTCTGTACTTTCTGCAGCAGAAGGTCCCTGAGCAAATGAAATGATAACCTCAACTAGACCTGCATGAACGCTAAGCCCAACAAGGTCTGTTTTCATTGGGGAAATGAGGAAATTCACATTTTACATAAGTTCTGCACAAATGAGGAGCAATGCCATCGCTTTTAGAGGAATCTGAATATACACTGTAAAAAAAAATGAGTGATGAATTAAAATTTCAAGGCAATGCAGTGCAATAGATTTTTGAGAACTCTGTGTTTTGAGTTTTGAAATAAACTTTAAAATTAATTAAAATAATTTACTTTTCATTTTTAGATAAACTGTATCTTTGAGTTTTAAAACAGTAAATAAATAAAAATTCTAAATTTGGTCACAACCTGATTTGTCTTTTTTTAATGCATGAAAAATTAAATAGTCTCAATTGAAAACATAAAGATTTGCTCAATATTTTTTTTAAATACTACATTTTGAGCTTCTAAAATTCAAAGATTTAAGTTTATCTAAAGAAGAAAGTAAATTATCTCAACAAAAGATCAGTAGTTGGTAAAACTTTTTCAAAACTTAAATATTTGAGTTGGGCTCAAAACTCAGGAATCTATTGTAGTCTGTTCCCTTGAAATTTTGAGTTTTCTCAACCTTTTCATTTTACAGTGTGCAGTTTTTCTCAATTGTTGTAGCTCATTTTTCAAAAACAGTCTTAACATCCTCTAAGTGCGATTGTCACAACCGTTTCCTGGGGCATCAAAACTCAGTTACATGTTTGCAAAAGTCAGTAACTCATCCAAAACATTTCATTCATGTTTCAGTTTTTGTTTCATTAAATTGACCAGTGCCACCAAAATGAAAAATTGAGAACCCTGAAAATGTTTTCTCAATCTACAAATCTGTTTCATTCTTCTTCTTAGTTGACACACTGACTACTATACAAGAAAACAAGATTTATCTCGCTGTATACTTGGCTGAGCTTTTTAGATTCAATAATTTATAGAATAACACATGGCAGATTTTGATAACTGAATGGACCATTTTGCATGTGATGGCTCAAACGATGAAAGAATGCTTAGACGAGTTTAAACCGTTTCACTGAGAATCAGCTCATTAGTTTTGATCAGCCAGTGGTTTCTGTTCACACACGTGCCAAAACGTGTAGTTTGCTTGAATGAATGAAGAATTCCACTCTGTTGTGAACAACAAACCAATTGTTCAGAAGAACTGAACCTACTGTTTTGAAAAAAATGTAATTCTTATTTGATAATTGAGCCAAAGTAAATGAGCAAAACTGTAATGAAGCAGCAAATGAGAACAGAAAAATTCTGGAGCTACCACAGGATGTCCAGCTCTGGAAAAAGGAGTTAAGGTCATCTTCTATGATGAGTCCAGTTTTCAGCTTTGCCCAACACCTGGTCATCTAATGGTTAGACAAAGACCTGGAGAGGCCTACAAACTGCACTGTCTCGCACCGGCTATGAAATTTGGTGGAGGATTGGTAATGATCTGGGGATCAGCAAGGCTGGAATCAGGCAGATTCATTTTTGTGAAGGACACATGAGCCAGGCCACGTACAAGGTTATCCTTGAACAGAACTTGCTTCCTTCTGCTTTGACAATGGTGGGAAGAACCGCTAGTATGAACAGATTTGTTTTTAAGTGGTGCGTACGAATAATTTAAGAGAAATGTGGCATTCAACAATTTTCTCATATTTTGAATTTTCTTTCAGATACGAACACAATTTACGAGTGGTCCAGACCTGTCGTAGAGTCATGTGCAGTCAGTCTGCTGGTATACAATCCACGTTTTTCACTAATGACTGTATATTTGTTTGGAGACATTTTGAGTTTGAAAAATAAATTTCACTTCATAATTATGTCGACATTAATCCTGTTTGACTACATTTCAAATTATAATACAATTGTAAAATTTACATATAAAGCCTCTCAGATGTACTGGTCGTATATCTGCACATGCAGGTTTATAAAGTCTCTGTCCAGGGCAACATCTTCACTTATTCTGTTCTCTGTCTCCCTGATGAAAACTTGTCCTTAACTCTCTCCTCCTGCTGCAGTCACCACCTTACTGTGGCTATGGCAAGTCGTCTTTTTTTTTCTTAAGTCATTTTCATATTTTCATATTAAGACGTTTCCTCTTTATTTCACTGACAGTCCGACACTCAGGTATTAACAGCACTCGCTTTTCCATTTCTTTGCTTTAACAGGTCTTTTTATTCCACTGCTGATGCTGTTAAAATGACAGATTTGAACTCAAACGCGTGAAGTTTCTTCTTTTTTCTCTTTGATGTCATTTTCATGAATGAGCACTTCCTGACATATGGAGCAGGAAGTGTATATGGTATTATTGGGGTATATTAACTATGCTAATTTACAAGTCTCATGCATGTGCACTCAAATACGCACAGGTGTATCATTTACACAGTTTTCTGAAGTTACAAGCGTTTGTTGAATCTGACGTGGCGTGTTCGTACGAGCCCTTTGTCCAAAAAAAAAAAAAAAAAAAAAAAAAAAAAAAAAACAAGAGCAAAATTTAAGATAAGAATACAAAAATGTTGCATGAGGCCCAGTGTTCCCACACACTCAGGATTGTTTGTCCAGCAGGACAATGCTCCACACCACACAGCCAGGTCAATCAAGGTGTGGATGGACCACAAGATCAAGACTCTGTCATGACCAGCCCAATTTCTAGACCTGAACCCCACTGAAAAGCTGTGATTATCCACCAAATATTGACTGTGAACTTGTCCTATGTTGGAACATCAGTTTTTTGTTGTTTTTTTTTTTTTTTTTGCATTATGTGAGGTCTGAAAACACTGTTTAATTTTTGTTATCTTGATCAGTTGTCATTTTCTGCCAATAAATGTCCTAAGTAACAATATTTTTATTTGGAATTTTTGGAGGAATGTTGATAAAAAATGTTTTATATCAGTCAAATACATACCTACAAATAGTAAACCATAGAAAAAGATCATTTTGCTGTGGTCTCTTAACTTTTTCCAGAGTTGTAGTTACAGGCAAATCCCCTCCTACAGTATGTGCAGCTGTACACTAGAGGCCTTTTCTGATTTCATTGAGTTACAGTATATTGTTGAATTTCCAGCACTGAAAGGCATTCTTGTCTGACAACACGAACCAATTGCCTTGATGTGGTTGGCTGGTCAGAGATATGGCAGACTTATGTTATATAGAGCAAAGTCCAGACAAGACCGCAGACAAGAAGTGAAGCAAATTCAAACAGGAGGACCAATCAAAAACAATGATCAAATTTGAGCGAATACTGGCCCAGTGATTGGACCCCGTCTAAAGGCACGGACAGGTGTTGATGGTGTTACACCCACATTTGAGACAATGGCTTAATGCTGACCTGCGTTTTCTGGAAATATGCCAAAAGAAGGGATTTCTGCACAGAGAAAAGAAGCAAAGCAACAGAATGAAACTTTTTTTTATCCCGATATATGTGGCTTCCAAAACCTGACCACTTTAGTGTATTATCTGGTGGTATAAATAATTATTGAGGCAGAGGAACACCATTTGAACATTAATCAACTTCAGAATGAACATAAAATAAACTGCACAGACCGCATGCAGCTTGACCTTCACTGCAGCTGTGAGGATGAAATATCAAATTCAGCCTGTGATTTGTCACTGAACAGCCTCATGGATGTGATATTTTACAATTCTTCATATTATAAACTAACAAAATTTGTTAAAACAAGTCATTTGGTATTTTTTAGGTCATTCTTTTTAGGTGAGACAGTTTTCATATTCTGTCGTATGTTAGATACAGTCAGCAGAAGTTAATGAGCACTCAAAGTTAAAAAACAAAAAGCTCTCACTCACTTGGCATAAGATTTTGGATGGATTCTTTAGGAGATTTTGGCGTCTTTCACCACAACCAAGTGTTGAAGATAAATCCATCATATGCTGCCATCTCTGCCAGTATTTCACCCAGAAGTCTTTTGGATAAAGTTTGAATCCAGTTTCTTGCACACTTTGGCCTTTAATTAAAAACTTGGCCACTAGCACATTCATATAAGAATAATATAGCATATGCTATCATTTTATTTTTGGTCAGTTCAAATGCCAATGAAATGTATTAGTCTATGTCAATTTTACAACTGCATTTTTTTCTGCTTTGCCTCAGGACTGGGTTGGGTTACACCCCACTTTGGTAATCTCTAATTACACATATTTTTTCTCAGTAAATGTGATTACAGTTTATTTTGTAATTTGATTACACAACTCTGAAACTGTATCCTGCATAATGAAACACTTCTGCATCTGTAAAAACCATCTGGGCATATATACAAAGACATTTTTATTTCTGGAGAAGATTCACATACACACACAGCTACAGTCATGGCCAGATTAGACTAAAGACACCCCCATCCAGAATAAGAGAATTACTGATGAGTTTTCAACACTCTTGAGTAGGAAAAGGACTACTCTTACATATCCCTCAAATACTGAAACCCTGCTATCATTTAAAATTTATTTAAAAAATGAACAAGACCATTTGTTAGATTTGACCTGTAGTAAATATGTTTATTATGCAGCTAACATTCAGCCAGATGTGATGGTCTCCTGGTCACTGAAAGAACAATGCACTTACAATAAAGTGCAACTGTGTGAGGACATCAGTTTCCACAAACAACCTGTGTACACTTCTTCATCTCACACAAGGTCAGCCTTGAATATTATTTTTCATTGGATGAACCATCTGTCTATCACATGCTAACTTCCTCCATTCACATCAAGGAACTACATGTCACGTGAAGCCAGAGAAAAGCCAAAATATGCTTTCCATTGAGAAAAGACATCTGTGCCGTCTCCTCTTTCAGGGAAGAAATACTCTCCAGTTCTGATTTTACTGATGCTATAGCAGCAGGATGCTGATTGGTCCCAACAGCTGTGGTTCCGCCACAAGTGTTTAACTTGAATCCTGGCAAGATGGATTCTCATGGGATCTTGTCTCATCTTGTGAGCTCACAAATCTGTTGCCTTGAAAGGTAACAAGGAAGGACCTATGTGAGACTTCAGGATGATTGTCTACATGGCCTTCATTGGTGATCCATATGTGTAGATACACGTGACCTTTTTCTGGAGCCCAAAAAGCAGCCCAGGTCTTTTTAGCTTCACTCGGTTATTATTTTATTTTCTCAGTGTTTCTTTTATGTAATTCTGAGTTTTTAAATTGTGTTTCCTGTCTGTCGTTTTAATTTTCTATGTGAAGAACATTAGGTTGCACTGTGTATGACAGATGCTATTTAAAAAAAAGAAAACAAAATGAGCTGAACTACTAACATACCTGATACGTCTTCTATATCAGGATTAGGTGTCTGCTGTGGGGAAATATTGTAGTTTTGTACCAGTCTGAAGGTCTCTAGTCAGTGTTTGTGGATTAGTATGTTTGACATCTGAATCCATTGTGAGTATTCATGATGGGATTATGGCATCATGTTAGTTTGAGTGTAAAAGACATGGTCAAACACGGAAGGAGTCAAAGATAACAGTGTGAGAAGACTGATGAAAAAGCAGGCGCATTAAATTATTTACAGCCATATCTGATTATGGACATATATATATAGTGTGAGAAAGACACACACAGGTACAGAGAAATGGACCTTAAAGCTTTTTCTCTGAGCACAATCAGACAGTGATTACATAAATGAACATTAAATTACATAATAGCCTATTATGTTATTATATTATTATAATAGCACCTTTTTACAAATACTGTAAGTGTGAAAATGGTGGAAAATAGGTGGAAAATGTGATATTATAACTATCAACTCTGTCAGATTTTATTAAAACATGATTCAATCAGGCATAAAAAGGGTTATCTATACCCTAAGGACCCCTGTGTCACTTCTGGTTTAAAAAAGGTGGGAATACAGCTGGAAAACTTTCATCAAATAATATTGCTATCAGATGTGTCTCAACCATAATATGTCAAATCTGTAGCCCTTCTTAGTCCATCTTTTAGAGCATGTTTGAATACTTTTATTTTTACTTTTAATTTGCAAAAAAGAATATAAAATAATTCATCCCACTAGTGTAAACTTGCACAAATGTCTGCATAAATCGGTGTGTGTCAAATTTATCTATATGTAACATTGAGAGAGTGTGTCAAATGTTGATATAAACAGTTTGCATCGCAACAGCCTAATTTCCCCACAGGACTCATTACTGTTAATGTAATGGAAATATAGGCTGCTGCTGGATGAATGAGGATATGGAGTGCAGTGTAAGTAAGCAGAGGTCTGTTTAGTGAAATTTTGATGCTGTTTTTCTTTTTTTTTTCTCTCTCCTCTGTTAAGCTCCTCTCTCAGTGTCGGATCTATTGTCCTCTAAGCCCCTTCTGCTGCTCTATTACCACTCTCACCACACACACACACGCACGCACACACGCATGCACACACTCATGCACACACGCATGCACACACACACACACACACACACACACACACACACACACACACACCAAAGAATACAGAATAATTCATCCCACTAGTGTAAACTTGCATAAATGTGAAAAATGTTAGTCTCCTGTGCCTGCAAAAATCAGGAGGGTCGGTAAGTATGCGCATAAAATAAAAAAAATACAGTGAACTGTGTTCCACTGTTATACATGATATTAATGTAAAAAACAATATTTTCAATAATAAATTTGCTACTTTCATGTATCTGGGAGGTAGGGGTGCTTCAAACTTTTATAATGTTTTTTCCTTTCTCACTGGGATACAGGTAGTATGTGTTGTACATGAGTATTCATGATGGGGAAAAGGATCAAATATTTTTTATCTGTTAATTAATATAACCTATTATTAGATGCAGATTTGCCGCAGATTGGAGCTTTTATATTGAGAGTGTCCCACTAAATAACAAGTTAACCTGTTAATGGATCATATTTCTCGCCTGTATCCAGGCACCGTCTCACCACCTCTTCATCTCCATGCAGTTCTCATGCATCTGTTCAGGTGCTGTTGTGGCTGCTTTCATGCTTCGTTGATGTGTAAAACACTCTAAAACAATAAATTGTTGGGAATATTTATTAGATATAAATGATCCCAGCCATTCAAATTAAAGAAAAAAACATGGATGACACCATTGTTTGGTATGACATCATCACATAGCATGATTACGATCAATAATTCCAAAAAAGGTGAATGATAATGTTGACATTTCCATGAACCCACACTGAAACCTCATTTGAGAGTAACCAATCACATCAGCACCGCAACTGATCAAACAGCTGGTAGAGCAGTGACACAATCTGGGGCTTTTATTGTGACGGGCAAGAACACATGGAGTGGTTGTTTTGATATTGATTTATTTTATTCTGAACATGAAAAAAATAAGGTATATGTAGGGAAAAAAACAAACAAATAATAAACAATGAACAAATAATAAATAATAAACAGACTTACAATGTGAAACATAAATTAACATTTAATGTCCAAAAAGGAGCAGGAAGAAGCAACATGCTTGTCTAGCCCTACCTCTAATCCTGATCTATACTAATCCATAATTAATCAATCTATTTCATAAATCCACTCTACTCTCTACTCTACATCAATCAACCCCATGTTTATACCACTGCACTTCTTACCTACCTGATCAACATCACCAAATATATATATTTTTAAAACTAAATGAGAAAGACAGTAACAACAGTATATGTCTCAGCTAAATTCCTTTTAATTACTTCAGCACCTTGCAAAAATAATTTCTTTGTTACTTTGTCTTCTTGTGTGATGGTCTGCAATTGATTGTATGTAAAGTGATCACAACTGTTGCCGTCTTGTTTAGATGACGAAGCATCTGTGTAATATGGTGCACATGGCATACTTTTGTCATTTGGTGTAGTATCCTGGCCCTCCAATACTCAGAGTGAGAGAGTGGGTAATAACTGAAAAAGTCCGTGGCATGGTTTCTGATGGGATATCAGTAACAGTATTGATATCAGTGACAATATTGTAGCAAATGTAAAACAGCTAAACATCAGACACATTTATTGCTTTTCCCACATGCTTAATCCTGTTGTCACTGTTGACAATCACTTTCCCAAACTACTGATCTGGAAAATATGCGCAGTAGGGCCCGTAAAATAGTAGGACATTTCAAGTCAAGCGCAAGAGCAAAAGAAAAGTTGTGTGCTATTCAAGCAAATATGGGCATGCCACAAATGATGCTGGTTCAAGAGGTGGATACCAGATGGAACAGCACCTTTGCCATGTTTCAAAGGCTTTTTGAGCAGAGAACCATTGGGGGCAGCCCTGGCATCTCTAAGTACTGACATAGTTCCTTTCAGTGCCTAGCAATTTTAAGGCCATTCCATCAGGCAACTGTTGAGTCTAAGGGTATTCCAATAACCAAAATGTTAAGACATGTTATTGCTTCTGAATGTGCCAAAATGGCTCCTAGTATTTGCGCCACACTTGACAACCACTTGAGAAACAATCTGAATGAGAAATTCAGTGGCTTGGAAAAGGTCACCTCCCTGTCTGTGGCCACCATCCTGGATCCATGCTTCAAAGAGGTTGGATTTTGTAATGCAAGTAATGCTCAGGCTGCTGTTGAAAGGCTGACACGGGAGTGGGCCAGCCTTATTTAACATGACTTGACAGAAGATGTGCCTCCAGAGCATGCAGCTTTGCTGGACAGCCACGTAGAATCTCAACACCGCACCACAGTGCATCTGCCAGCGCCACAGTGGAGATTCACAGATACTGTAGCAAACCAATGAGTGCTGCTGAAACTTAAGTTGTTTTATTCAGTCATGCATTGCCTTTCTTTCTGTCTCATAGGTATTTGAGAGAGCAACATTTGGCAAGACCAGACGACCCCCTGAAATACTGGGCAGCATGCAGAGACATTATATCCTACATTAATGGAAATTCACTTGCAAGTATCTGTGCATTCCAGCATCATCTGTTCCATGTGAAAGAATATTTTTTAAAGCTGGGGAGCTGGTGAGCCAGAAGAGGAGCAGATTGAAGTCTGCCACAGTAGAGAAAATATTATTTTCTGAATAAAAACCCATGAGAACAAAACCTTTGTCACCTTGCTTCTGTGAATAAGCATTCCTGATGGACCATAGAAGTCCCTAAATGACTGATAAACCATTATCTTTAAAGATTTTCTTTAAAAAAACACTGGACTAAAACACTAAACAAAATGTTTCTGTGTTCATCCAAACACCATAATCAGTTTGCAAAGCTGCAGCAGGAAGGATCTCTGGTCTTGTTGTCTGTATAGACTTTTGAACAAAAACATCAGCAGATTAAAACGACTACACAGTTTTTTCTGAACTTTTATTGCTGACATGGAATTGAAACAGTGCTTCACTCGTGCTCTTGAGAGGTTGCTATGGCATCAGTTGGCCACCAGAGATCACTGTTCTTAGTTAGAACAGAAGCTTTGAAGCTTTTTCGGCACAATTAGAAGGAAAGCCTCAGAGCTTCATGAGCTTCACCTGCCCATCATAAGTGAAACACACTCTCACTCTGTGGGGTTAAACAAGCTCTTTTCTGTTATATTAACCATGTGTTTCTTTGTCTTTGACTTACTGTGCTTGTTGGGGGCGTTTCACTTCCTGGTTGAGCAAAAGGTGTGTCTGAGGGGTGTGGCCTCTTAAATCTGAAAGCCATCTCATCAGACCAAACCATGTGCTGCCAAGTCAGAGGGGGGGTCAGGCTTTGGTTAGTTTTTGCCTTGTAGTAGTTGTAGTTGGTGTCCATCTTGTTGTCCCCTTGTGTGTTATTTGGTTTAACTTGGTCACTATATACAGAATGTTCACTGTTGCTCCACAACAGCTTTGTTCCTTCCTCGTCCACAGAGACAGCTGCTCCATGAAAGAGACTTTCTATGGACTCACAGGTACATTCAAGAATAAATGAATTAATTGTATGAAATGTTTATAAGTGTTAATATTAGAAGTGACTAATGGAGGATAACCTCTTTTACTTTTGCAGCTTTTCCAAATGTTACTGGGACTCTGTCCTGAACTCAGCTGTGTATTTAAAGCTTTTGTCCAGTCTGCACAAGACAGACTTCATCATACTCTAATGTCTAGTGTCATTTAGTCTATTTGAAGTGTAGTTTTAAGTGTCTTATGTTTATCTCGGGCAATATAAACTACATGTTCCACCATTTCCTGTTATCCACAATGTCCACATCACCTGCAGCAGGTTTATACATGAATGTCCTGTTGAAACCAGTGTGACCAACTTCTACTGATTTCTCTCATTTCTCCTATTTTCCTTTGAATGCTGTAGTAACTAAGGTCAACTGAGGTAAATGTTTGAGCCAGATTCAGCAAATTTACCTGTTTTTAAAGACGCTGCTGTGAACATCTTGAGGTGGCTGCTGCAGGTTGTTTAAATTTATCTTTATCTAAAAGGTCAAATGTCAACTTCACTGACATCATAATGTTCAGATCTTTATAGTCACTGTACTCCTCTATTAGTAGTTATTTAAAGATTCCGCTAATTGTTGAAGGATGTCACTGTGGCGTCAAGTTTTGATGTTTCGCCATGAAATGGGGCATCGTTGTAACTTTGCTCTTCGTGGTCGAATCCGCCCCAAATATAACACAATTTGATAAGATACCCAGCCAAAATACATCTACGGGACAGTATTTAGTGAGTGTTGTAAAATCCACTGTGCCCCTTACAATATTTCGGTGAAGTAGCCCCCGCAGTACTTTTCATCAACATGCACAAAAATCAGCCGGCACATATTTATGTCCTGGCGTACAAAAAAGTCTCTTGGAACCACAGCCTAAACCCAGCAGGAAGTCAGACATTTTTGAATTTTGCTGTCATTCTTGGTGCTTTTGAAGTGCTGTATTTTAACAACTCCTCCTGTTGTATTTTTAACTCCTCCTAAAGAATTGATAAGATTGCCTTCAAAATCGCTGTGTGCCATCTAGATCAGTTTGTGATCAAAAGTTATTAAAAGATTTGGCTATTGTTGAAGGGCGTGTTATGGTGTCAAGTTTTGATGTCTTGCCATGAAGCAGGAAGTTACTGTAATTTGTGTATAAATGATCCAATCAGCCCCTTTACATGTTTGACAAGAGTCACTTCATGATCACATTTACATCCAAATCAGGAGTTTATACTAATTGCGCTACCTACAGGCAACAGGAAGCAAGCCTTTTGTGACAGTCATCTGATTTCACATGAAATTCAGTGTTGTCTGTACATAATATACTGGAACATAACATATACTTAGTGGATGTTCTGTACTTGTGGCACTGTGTGATTTTTAGAAACATCAAAAGTGTTTTCAGAGACATTAACATTAAAAGACTGGATTAAAATATCTTGCCCCCCCCATTTAAAATTCAAACTCTTTAAAATATGTTCAAAATGACTATTGATATTAATTTTCTGTCAGGTCTGGTTGTGATTTGCATGGTTGAATTATCGGGTCAGCGGGAGGGCGCTGTGCGCATAAGGTATCTATGGCCGACGCCAGCCTCTAGTAGAGAGAGAGATTGTCAGGCCGTACGAACAATACAGAAACGACACAGACGCCGTTGCACTGATGCTGATGTATTTTTGTTTGCTGTTCCTACAGGAATAAAGTTAATGTGCTACACCGAGGATCGGCCACACGTCATCCTTAAAAAGTGTAACATACTGCCATCTAGTGAAGACAGGAAGTGGCATCAAACTCCTTCCTGCGGTGTCCAAAACGCGTGCCAATTCAGTCTTGTTGACTGGTCCGGTGATGGGGGTCACAGCGAGCGCACATCCCGATGGGTGTGAGGGCCTGTTTATCTTCTGTCATTTTTATAAGATAAGATTCCTTCAACAAACAATGTTTTGTCTGGCAGACAAAACATTGAGGTGCAGTTACTGCTATTTTTATACTATTATTTAGATACTGATTAAATACATTCTTAATTGGTTCAATTGTAAACAATGGTTAATTGATTAATCATTAAAATCCTTACTCCAAGCCTGTGTGTATGTTTTTTGTCTGTATGTGATTGTTTTTCACTGGCCTGTTTGTGATCAGATTTTGGATTTTAATTCAAATTGTACTCAACTAAGTAAATTACATAGTGTAATGCATACTTAAGTACAAGTAAAATTACAGGCTTGAAAATCTACTCATAAAAATACCAAAGAAAAAACTACTTATTTACAGTAACTTGAGTATTTGTAATTAGTTACTTCCACCCCTGATAATTACCCAAGACCATTATCTCTCTATTTACAATGTCAATGTGTACCATCCAACATATACCATGTGACACGTGACAGTGAAATAAAGCAGTTCGGCTGACAGTATAGGATTTGCAGTCTGGAGCGTTTACATTCGACTGCCCTGATGAGCACTTGGCTTTAACTGCTAAGCTCAAAATTACACATTTACATCTTAATGCACAGCCGCTATAATGTACAATGTCTGAGCCTTAAAGAGACAGTTTAGTTCTAATTGCAGCACTTACATACATAGTTCAAACTTAGGGGGTCAAAATTTCCATTGCATGGGCCGACGTTTAGCTCAGTGGGTAGAGCGTCCGACCCATGTATGGAGGCTGTTAGTCCTCTGCAGCGGCCGCTGGTTCGACTCCTGCCTTCGGCACTTTGCTGCGTGTCATCCCCTCTCTCTCTGCCCCCTTTCCTGTCTACTCTCTGGCTGTCCTTTCAATAAAGGCAAAAAATGGGCAAAAAATAACTTAAAAAAAAAAAAATTGCCATTACATGTAGCGTATATGTAGGATTATTGTTGGTGTGTGAAGGAGAAACCTGCATTGTCCACCATCCAGATACTGAAATGCATACACACACACACTGAAGCATTTCATAGGGTGACCTTTTCTTCTGCAAAATTGTTTGTAGAAGAGGGGAGGATGACAACAGACAGTGCTGGACAAAAGGAGTAACTCAGAGGGGAGGGATGAGGAAGGGAGGGAGCTAACAAGAAGCAAAACTATATAAGGAAAAAATGAGATTGGAGAGAGAGAGAGAGAGAGAGAGAGAGAGAGAGAGAGAGAGAGAGAGAGAGAGAGAGAGAGAGAGAGAGAGAGAGAGAGAGAGAGAGAGAGAGAGGATTATTTACCATTTTAAACAAATAAATCTGTATTGTGTGAATGTGGCACAGAGAGGGAGGGACAAGAGGGAGAGAGGGAGGAGGCTTATAGCAGCAGCAGACCAGCAAAGAAGAAGGAGAGAGACAAAAAACAACATATAACTGTTTATTTTCATTTATTTGCCTTTTTGGAAAAATTTTATTGTGACATATTTTATAAACCTGCTTAAAAATGTCCAGAGGGAAAGATGTCATTTGGAGCTGAAACAGACAGATACAGGTGGTAAAAGGATGGGAGTGTGTGTGTATGTGTGTGTAGAACTTTATCATCTGACCTGTTCACAGAGATTTATGTCATATGGGAACACGTACATAACACACACATTTTATATATTTAGCTGCATGTTATGCTGTCCGCTCTTTAATCTTGTGCAGGACATGCAGTGTCTGATTTTAACATAGTTACATGCAGCTGAGGTGTGTGCATTCATGCATATGTATGTTCACAGGAGGCACAGTAAAATTCCCCTCCCCTGCAGGCAAGTATGGATATTTCATGCCATGGTTGGTGGGGTCAATAAACATGTCTCAGTTAGAGCGATGGGAGGGTCTATGTTATAGCTACACCAAAATAATAAAGCTACAATAAAATAAAATAATAGCTAGAATACAAGACTATAGTTATGTTTGCACTAAAAAGATAATTGGAGAAGACATTTAAAAGTAATGCAAAAGTTACTTTGCTAGTAATAACTTTTATATGAAGTAACTGGTAAAGTGATGGTTAATTTTTAGAGGAGTAATTAGGGGCCGGGCAGCCTAAGCTGCCAGGACCCTATTGTAATCCTGCATGTTCTTCTTTCTTTTCTTCTTCTTCCGAGGAAATCCTACTTCCCATGCATGAAAAATGATCAAACTTTGCACAAAGGTCCAGTCCCATGTCAGATTGCCTCAGCTGCAAAAACAGGCCAATAGTCCTGATGGTGGCGCTACAGCAAGCCTCTAAAGTTCAAAATTTTGAAAATTCATAACAAATCAACCATATGTGCTACAGATTTACAACTTTCAACCAAAATGTAGCCCCAATACTGAAGAAAACTTTTGTACATTTAAACCTATTGCAAATTATGAAGTCCATCACTCTGTTTTTTTCAAAAACTGTAAAACTTATTAAACCTATGTCCTCCCACAATTTTTGCTCAATTGACACCAAACTTGCTACAGAGCATCTTCAGACTGTCCTACACAAACAATCCACACAGATTTTTGATTTATCAAAAATTGAGCCTACAGTGCATCAAAATGTTTGACTGTAAACGGTATTATAAACATATACTTGCAAATTCTTGCTAAATACATTTTCAATGTTCATGAAAAAAATGACAAAATTTTGGAGTCATGGTAGATGATGTTTGGAAAATATCAGAATTTTATCTCAAAAACTGAATTTTTTTTACAGCATTTTGAATTTCACTCTCATGCGAACAATTGGAGTCAATGCAAAAATGTTATTTTTAAACATCAGTTTTTCACTTTTGGAGCCAATAAATCATTGTTAAAAACTAATGACCAACATCTCCATGCTGTCTAGATGCAATTTGTGTATTTTGGGATTTTTGTCTCAATAACTGAATTTTTGACAGCCATTTGAAATCTGCCTTTACATGCTAACAGCTGCTGTCTTGCACACAGGTGACTGGCTTAGTCAATTTGTGAAGCTACAAGTGATGTTTCCATTTGCCAATTAGCTCAGTGAGATAGAGGATGGTTCTTGGTGTTGAAGGTTGTGAGTTCAAGCCTCAGCTTGTACAACATTTCCATATGAGAAATCTACCCAAACTTTTCACAAAGGTCCAGTCCCATGCCAGATGTCCTCAACTGGAAACACAAGACAATAGTCCTGATGGTGGCACTACAGCAAGCCTCTAAATTTAAAAACTTTGAAAATTCACAACAAATCAACCATATGTGCTACAGCTTTGGAACTTTCACTTTGAAATTTGCTTTTTCCATGGCATGGATGGCTGCTGCCTGGCACCCTGATCCTTGGCTTAGTCAATTTGTGAAGCCACACATGAACTGTCACTTGCCAATTAGCTCAGTGAGATAAAAGACGGACTTCAGTGTCAGAAGTCGTGAGTTTGAGCCTCAGCTAAGGCAGGATGGACTTTCAAATGTGAACGCCTTATGTTCAGGTATCATGCTATGTGGATTAGAGACTACTAAGCTTAAAATAATTATGATTCAGGGAGTTCTGGAAAGAGACAAATACTCTTTATCTTAGCTATCAGTCAATATTCAGAGTCTCTTGAGCCAGAAATTGTGAGTTCAAGCCTCAACTGATTTAAAATGCACATTAGAATGCCACCTTTTTTTCATCTTCCTACACTCTGCTTGTTGCACAGAATTGCCTAATTTTGCCTAAAATTGCCCGGCCCCGACCTTTGCTGCGCAGCAGCTATAATTAGTAACTGTAATTAATTACTAAATTTCAGTAACTTGCTCAAAACTGAGGCACACGGTGCGAAAGGAGACAGAGAGATGCTGTGCTGCTGCCAGAGGAGTGCTGACTGAGATTACCGCAATGAATGAATTTCAAAATAAGTATATAAGTTATAAGTTTATATATTTAAAGTAAGTAAAATAATTTTATATATTTCTGTCTTCCCCTTCGATGGAAAAGATTTGTTGTTATTCACTTTATTCGTATATTTAAATATTCATATATCAAATATTGGCCATGACTATAGGTAGGAGGTGGACCACACCTAATGTGAGGCATAATGAAGGGTCAAAACACTTGAAAACACATTTGTGTTGTTAATATAGTTAGCACAAGTAACTTTGTCACAGTACTGAATCTCACTACATTGATTAGACACTGACAGACAACAGTGGTTATATTTGAATTTGTTGAACAAAATTATTGTACCTTAACCTGACATGTCAGATGGTTTGTTACTAGAGCCATCTGGGAAGTCATCCTCAGAACTGTGTGAGAAGGGTGGGACACTTTCAAAAAAAAAACACTTGGTCATTACACGAGATACTTCTACAATACACTTTGCTCTTCTTTCAATGAAGAGTATCTACACTAACCTCTTCAGGAGGCCATGCTTGTTCGAGACGAATTGCTTCCATGGAAACTTCATGCTGTTGTTGCACCTAAAACCCCGCCCATAGCCGTCAGTAGTCCCTCCTAGGTCGCTGATTGACAGTGGCTCTGGTTTCCTCCACCATCAAAAACATGGTCAGTTGTCCAGTCAGTACACCCCAGTACCTGGCCAATTGGAACTGGGGTTTGTCCCCAGGTGCTGCACGGTGGCTGCTCATCGCTCCTAATACTAGGATGGATAAAATGCAGAGACTGAGCCTGTGTCTTTAACACATACTACCGCAGCAAGCCTTTTATACATAAAGCTGACCTAAGCAAATTTTGCCAGTTTATATAATTTCTTTGTTTTCAGCACTGATATAGAAAGCAAACACCTACCTTGGATCTGCTTTTTGTGGGGCCCATCAATCAATAAACCAATCAGAGTTCTTGTTGTTCAAAAACAAAGGCCTTCTGTTTGAAATTTTCTTAAGCTTATGATTGCTTGAAAGCAACAACTTCCAGTTAAAGGACCGAAGACTGTTTTACTTTTTGCAAACAGTAATTTTCAAATTGCACTTAGCCCAGGGCTAAAAGCAGTCTTAGGCTGTGGGCAGGGGCGTTTCTGGAGGGAGGCATGGGGGGCCAAAGGCCCATAAGAAAGCTTTCACACTAGCAAAATCCTGGCACGTTCAAAAGTGGGCTGCTTTAGTCTAGGGTTTGCTGGTCCTGCTACAGATGGGGCTAAAATGTGCTAGTGTGAATCAGAACTAAAAGGTGTTAAAGAGTACTATCACATCATTCTAGAATGTAAACATTAGTTGCATATTCAAATGGACATTTAACTCAGTGCTAGTTGAAGTGCAGTATGAATTGTATAGTCCTGGGCTTAGGTTAACATTGGGTTAACAAAGTATGTGTGAAAAAGGGTGAAGTTATCCCTAAATATAGTAACAATTACAAATTGAAGCTTCTGGTTGACATCAGACATTGCCATCATGGCAATTTAACCTGACGTCCAAAGTACAACTAAGGTTAGGATAATATGGTCAAACAAAAAACATTTCTGATACTGGCACTGAATGTTGCTACTGGATAAGAACATCTACTGGAATTCAGAGTGTCATATTGATTGAATTCAGAGTTTGTCACATGACACTGTGTTGCATCGGGTCTGTAGGGATGGCAGATGTCAGCTGGGCCAGTGTGCGGTGGGGCAGAAGACGGGTTAGCATGCTACGGCTCCTCTGGCTTTTCATTGAACGTGAGTCTTTACTATGGTCATTTTGTCTGTGGTAGATTAGACAGTCGGGGTTGGGGGGGGCGGGGGGGGAATCAACATCTTGTGTATCTATTCATGGAGAACTTCATTTCAACTTTAGTCACAGTCACAGTGTGAGTTGTTTAGTTTTGGAGATATCAACTGTAGAAATGTAGAGATGTCTACCTTCTCTCCAATAAAATGGAACTAAATGGCACTAAGCTCGTGGTGCTCAAATCACCAAAAAACAAATCTGAAAAATTCAAAACCAGTGTCTCTTTCCAGAAATCCTGACCTGGTTAGTCTATATAAACCGGACCTTGTTGTGCGCAGTTTGATGTGGGAGCTACTTTCTTTCTGCAGTAGAATCTACCATAACTATTTCAGAATCTAATGGAACTACTGTCTTTCGAGTAGACAGAAGGTAGTTCTGGAAGATTATACTGCAAAAAGAAAGTAGCTCATGATTGTTAGAAAGAGATACTGTTTTTTTTCCAATTTTTTTTTTTTTTTGTGCCTTAAGCATCACAAACCAAGTGATGTTTAGTTCTCTGCATTTTATTGTAGAGAAGACAGACATCTCTATGGCTGATATCTCCAAAAGAGATTTCAAGGGATAGGTTTTTTTTAAAGCGATATTCCACCCCAGAATGATAATCCACTCAATATGTACTCACCCCGATGCCGATGTGAAGATGGGTGAAGATCTTCAGTTCACAAAACAATCCTGGAGTTTCAGCAGAAAACAGGGTTGCAGCCAAATCCAGTACAATAGCAGTGAATGGTGACCCAGTTTAAAACATAAAAGAAAGAACACAAAAGAAACACAAAATGTCTCCATCCTGCTCATGTGGTGTAAGTGTCCACAAGCTGCGACATTAAAATTTAACCACAAAAGACGACCAAAAGACCATTTACACCATGTTTTTAGCCAAAATGTCAACTGTAGCATGTAAACATGGCGTCAATGTATCGCGAGACTTCGTATATGTCTTAATGGATGCACGCATGAAAATATCACGAGATATACGAAGTCTCGCGATACATCGACGAAGAAGATCTTCACCCTTCCTCACATCGACATAGGGGTGAGTACATACTGAGTGGACTATCATTCTGGGGTGGAATATCACTTTAAGTGTGGTTGTATGAAGTACTTTTCCACAGTCAGTGTGTTACCTACACTAGATGGCGGTCAACACGTTCCCAGTTTGGAGAAGCAGCAGGAGGACCGGTGTAGCAGCAAAATATATTTAGCCTCCTAGAACATGAATGTCACTAGTTGTACACTACACTTTTGAATATTTTTGCAGCTTTACCTTGGTGTCAGGCAGCCTTTTCCAACGGCAAACTGCTGTCATATAAGCAAAACATTACTCTCTCCAAAGCCTTTGCTGAAAATAGTTGCTAGTCTGCTGCTGCCTCAATTGTTATTTTTCTTGTGTCATTATGTGACTTTGACATTTTAGTTCAGATTCACAGAAGGCACGTAATAACAGCAACTTCTGTGTTCTCTGTTTTTGCCAGGGAGGGAGGGAGTGATATTTAACTTATATAACCGTAAACACTGTCTGACAGCAAAATAAAGCTGTGAAAATATAAGAATAGAATATATAAGTATAGGTCAACCTTTTTTAGGTGTCTAAGATCCATTTTGCTGCTGACCCTGACTTTTAGATACCTAATTGTGGAGCAGGGTTTATGCTTTCTTGACTTTCTAACATGAGCAAACTTTGGTTCACACCTTTTTTATTCCCTCAGTACCCCCAGCCCTCCTGCAGCCTCCCCTCCCTCTCTCCCTGCCCGTCCAAATGTCTGTCATCCCTCCTCCTTGGCAGTTCCTCCCTCTGTCCCAGGCGGAGCTGGGCCCTCTTTTCTCCAACTCCAGCCCCTTCTCTTTCTCCCAGAGCCTGTTCATGGTGCCCCCACACGGCCGAGCCCCCAGACCAGGCCTCCAGGCTTCATTTGGCCCTTACTCAGTGACACAGGTAAGAGGAAGAGGACAGATGCTGACTGATGCTAATTCTACATCAGCTGCTGATGCTGACTGGCTACATATGTCTTCTTCTCTTTCCACAGCTCATATCAGAGCCTGTCCTCCCTCTCTCTCCCCCTCTGTCTGCCTCCCTCCTCTCAGAGCATGTAGAGAGAGAGAGAGATGAGAGAGGGGAGGAGAGGTTCAGGGTGAGGACACTGTTCCATAAGCGGGGCGACACCAGCACCCAAGGCACCTGCATCACCCTGCATGCCTTCAAGGAGACAGAGGAGCACAAGGCCTCCTGTATGACACAGGTGAGAACCAGATTCTGTCTCAATCTTGTGTTTTCTCCCCTTCTGTCTCATTCACTTCTCTGTCCATCCATCTGTCTGTTCCATTTCCCAGCCTCCTCTGGGGCTCTGCGTCACAACTCTGACACTGCCCAGTGACTGGTTCGAGGATCAACATGCCAACCACTCGCAACAGGATTTGGAAAAGTGGCACAGCAGCATCCGCCCTCGTCGTCGGGCGCAGAAGCGGGAATGGCGGCGAGGTGAACATCATCAGAGCAACTTTGTCAACCATCAGCGTGCGACTTCTCCTTCTCTGAGGTGAGAACATTTATTTTCTCATTAGTTTAGTTATTCATCTCACTCAGACAACTCATTTTGGATGGATTATATGAATGTATGGACATGAATGTAAAATATGTATAGCATTTGTTTGGCGTCTTGGCTCTGACCTTGTCATGCCCCAGGTAGAGGCAGGGTGGTGGGGCATATTAGCATATTATTTGCTACATTAGTCTAACTCATCAGATGTAGATTGTGGGTATAAGCCTAGCATTGGACACCTATTTTCTGCAACATTTTTCCCTCCTTCCGCTATTTGCATGTTACTGTTTTCAGAGTCCCCATCCCAGTGAGAAATGACTACAACAACCTCTGAGATAACAACTTAATCACTGAAAATGGCAAGTTACCTGCTGATGCAAAAATGCCCTCTACAACTGTGGTTCTCATCAACTGTTAAAGGAGCAGTGCGTAGGCTTTAGTGGAATCTAGTGGTGAGCTTGCAGATTGGAAGCACCTCAACTCACTTCCAAGCATGTAGGAGAACCTATGCTGGCTATGTCACTCGGAGAAAATGCAAAAGGTTGTATCTAGAGCCAGTATTTTGTTTGTCCATTCTGGGCTACTTTAGGTATACATGGCTTATTCTAAGGTAACAAAGCACAATAATTCTTATTTTTAGGTGATTATACACTAATGAAAACATACTTATGGATATTAGATTCCATCTCTGCCATATTCAGCCAATAAATACCTGTAAATCTTAAAACTGGATGTTTAGGTACCAGTGGGTGTTTTCTGCTCTCCAGCCTCTGGAGGGAGCCCATTATGGATTGAAAAAACACAATAAGGTGCAGAGGACACACACTCAAAAACCTATTTTGAGAACAGACTTGTAGGATAAGGGCTAACTGTTTGTTTTGGCATATGTACAATGTAAAAAGTAGTGGCCCTAAAATTGATCTGGGGGGAACCCCACATATTATTTTTTTGGAGAAGTTATCATCAATTGCAACAAAGAACTCTCTCCTAGAAAGATAAGAGGAAACCCCGAGAGCCCAACGTGATCCATCAGTCTATTTAAAAACACTTTGTGACCAACTGATTTAAAGCAGCACTCAGATCAAGTAGTACCAACACCGACATGTACATGTATCACTGACTTCTTTTACTACAGCTGTTTCAGTGCTATGATGATTTCTAAAACCAGACTGAAACATTTCCAGCTTATTGTTTGAGTTAATTCACTTGATTAAGTGAATGAACTTTACCAAAAAAAATGAAAGATTGGAAATTGGTCTGTAATTGTTGGGTATCAGGAGATCAACTGCACAACTGTGAATGTGAAGCCCATTTTATTTAGACAGGAGGTGTTGGTCCTTTATACCAGAAAAGTTGTGCACAGCAAGAAGTTTTTGAGACAGTTTTTATTTTCCTTATGTGAGATTTCTACCTTCATTCAGATACCATTCAGGTGTTGATGTGAACACCCAGCAGGATGTTCCATGGTCCTTCAGATATCAACGGGGCCCAATGAGAAACCAAATCCAGCTTTACTACTCCTCCTTCGACACATCGCCTGACCTGGAGCTGACACCACGAGGGTATGTGGTGAGAAACACTCTGAGTTTTCTCATTGTTGCATGAAAATTAATTTCTGTTTTCAATCTCCTCATATCCATTGAAAATCCATCCAGATGTGTGGAGGACAGAGCGGCTCCATCCCAGAGGCAGCTCTTCCATATCAAAGCTGTGACACTGAAGGAGGAGGAGAAAGAAAGAGAGGAGAGCAGGACCAAAGAACAAGAAACTTGCTTGAATGGACAGGAGGAGGAGGAGCTTAGCTTGGATTCCCATGTCATGATTCACTATCACAAGGGCCCAGTCTTGATAGGACAGCCAATCAGGGTGTCTGTGAATCTGAGAGCCAACTTCAGTGCTGAGTTTGTTGTAATAAGGTGAGCACAAAATGATGTCAGTAAAACCCTATTTTCACTTTAAAAAAAAATGATGTCCTGTATCAGTCTGTATCAAAAACTGTAGTTTTACATTGAAAATCTGTGTCTTCAGGCTGAAGGTGAAGAAGGGCTTGGTGTCCATGGTGGCCCAGAGAACTTTGACCTCTGACCTGTGGGCAGTGACCCTGGAAAAAAGCCAAGGCTCCAAACACGATGTGGTGTCCATCTTCTGCCACAAACAGAGCACGCTCAAGCACACACACGAGTAGGTTAAGAGTTTTATTCCACCATACTTCAGCCTGTCAGTGAGCCATTACAGTAAAAAATACAGTGTAATGCAGCAGCGAGTTCATTTAGCTCATGATAACCGAGAACAACACCTTCAGCTATAAACACCAAGATGGAAATTACAGGCCAGTTCTCACTCTCAACACGTCAAATACAGCAGCTTGGTCAGTGCCCCTATGCTTCAAGCTATAGCACTGTAGGTATTCCTCAAGTATCGTATCTGGAGGCTTCCCTCTAACGTTATGTTCTGATGTGCCATGGAAGTCATATAGCATAAATTAGCGAGAAAGTCTGCGTATGAAGCAGGTTGGGTGGATGGACTGGATGGATGGATTTTATGTTTCTAAAACTCAAAGATTTAAGTTTATCTAAAGAAGAAAAGTATATTAACTCAACTAAAGATTATAGGTCAGCAAAACTTTTTAAAGTGTATTTCAAAATGTAAGAGTTTGCATTGGGCTCAAAATGCAAAAATCTATTGCAGTGTGTTGCCTTCAAATTTTAATCATCTCAACTTTATTTTAAAGTGTATGAACTACAAAGCCAAAATGAGTTCCAATGTTCAACATACTTTTGTGTAAATAAACAGTAGTATGTATCTTTTCAGACATCACTTGCTGAGAGCCTACTTGGCAATTGGGGACACGTAACTGGGGTGGCCCGTGCAAAGGACAAACTAGTTTTAAAAATATTCACGCCAAGAAAAGTGAAACCTTACTTATATTTAAATTTTGTGTTATTGATGTTGCATTAGAACTGCTTGCTGCTTGTGGTTGCTGTCTGCCTTTGTCTTATATGTTGTTGTTATTGTTGTCACTACTGCAATGCATTTTGGGATATTTATGCTGCTCAGTGTCCAGTGCTTGCATACTGTCCCTGGAAATCGTATGCACCTCAGGTACTATTGGTTTCACACATACTAAAAAATCTCACATACTAGGGGTGTGTATCTCACTGACTGAGACCGATTCGATACGTATCTCGATACATGTTCAACGATACAATATATCTTAGAAATTTTTAAATGACCAACGATTCGGTTCGATATGATTCAGCTCTGTCACGATACGATTCGATATGATGCAATACAAGAAAATGCAATGTGTGAATCTTTACATTTTGATTCTATTAATGCTACATTTGTAGAGTGCTATTAGTTTCAAAAAGACATCCAGATATTTTTACTAAATATAGTAACAGTAGAGACAGAGAGAAGGAGACATTACAGTGGTGTTAACATCTTATGAATGAGATACTGTAGCCTAAATGAGAATCTGAACAAACTTGAAACTGTTTAAAATATGAGTATTTTTGCAGTAAGATGATCAGCTGCTCTGATTCATATGAAGAGTTCTGTGGTTCTGATCAGTGTGTTTGAACAGTGATGCTCCGTGTTACCTGCTCTCTCAGTCACATGACGTCTCTGTGGGTCAGACTCGTGTCTCTGTTCTCTGCTGTCAGACACGTTTTACATAAATGATCTGCAGTGTCTCTCATCTTTCTTATAAAACACAAACTTATTCTACACCTGCGCGTTCTGAAAGTTTGGTGGTGCGACGCGGTACAATGTGTCGCTGTTTTCAGCACGGCCTGTTTTGAACAGATGAAGAGGAGACACAGGAGAGGGAGGAGGGAGCGCTTGTTTTGTGTGAGTGCGGCAGCAGGCGTTCAGCGAGAGCGGTGCAGGCAGAGGCAGGAGGAGAGAGAAAATGGAGGAAAGTTAAAATGGCACTTCATTGATGCCAAAAATTAAACATATGCGCGTCCTTATGAGATGTATCGATACGCTAGAGCTGAATCGATTTTTGTCCGATTTACGTTCAGCTTTTTACCGATACAGGCCGTCCGAACCGATGCACTCATATCTAACACATTAAGGTCCAATGCATCGGATTTCGAGTGAATCATTACACCCCTATCACATACTGTTTGTGTGTTCTATTAGTATGGAATTTCTGACACAGTTTATGACTTCTTTTTAACTTAGATAACATACCTGTTTTTTTTGGCTTCACATGGGGCATGAACCCTGATCTCCTGGGTCAAAGACCTTGTCAGTGTTGACTTATTCTGACCTTACTCCCTGCCTGAACCACAAGCAGGTCAGATGTGTTTTTCACCCACATGTCTCATGCAATTTCAATTTCTGCTGCTCTCTGTACCAGCTCTGTGTGTCTCACATCTCCGCTGTGTCTGACGGGCACAAACACGACCATAAGCATTTATTTAGACTTCTGTTTTTTTCAGCAATACTTCTCTTTAACTTCCGTAAAATACATAAGTTGCATTTGTAGGGCACTACTAATGTACTCATTTTAACCCAAACCATTACTTTTCCTTTACCTAGTAGCAGGGCCGTAGCACCAAATTCTGGGCCCTGTACACTCTCAATGTCAGTGGGCCCCTATCCATGCCAGTGCATGAGGCGCGTGAGCAAAAAAAAAAAGAAAAGAAAAAAAAGGGGGTATTTATTTAAAATAAAAAAGCATAGGGTTTTAAGCTGCAATCAGATCAGATTATATTGATGAGTGGTTCTTTCATTCACCACCTGAATTGATGCATTTGGCCTACTTGTGCTCAAATACCTAAAACTGTGTACTAACGTTTTGATCCATGACACTCGTCCAACTTTGATTTAAAAACATTTATTCTTGAACAGGAGAACAGGAGACACAACAGAAGGCACTGTAATGCTAAGGCTTTTTACCAGACAAAAATAATAAATTGCTTTATTGCTCAATTAATATATTACTAGTGTGCACTTGAGCCTACAGTGATATTGGTAGGCTATTTACATGTTGATATATGCAGCAGAAATATTGCTAGGTGGATCATTTATTAAGTCTCAGCACGGAGTTTCACTCTCTCTCGCTACTCTCTCTCTCGCTACTGTCTCTTTCTTCTCTCTCTCTCTCTCTCTCTCTCTCTCTCTCCTCTCTCTCTCTCTCTCTCTAAGTTGGTGGTGGGAACGTGTGTTTACCATTCAAACAATCAAAGATGTACATTTAAAGACTAGTTTCCACATGACCATATGACATGGTTCAGGTGCAGGGAATCTAGGAGCTCAGTGATCATATTTACTGTGTCAGAATTTTCAAAACATTTCTAGCAGTGCTCATGTCTATGTGCACTCAGATTTGCTTTGAAACTATCCTTACTGAATCAGTATGTAACCAAGGTGAGAGTGAGGGCACATCATCCCTCACTGTGGAGAGCTGTCTCTGATCTCTGTCGCCCTGCAGTCCCACTCTCCTCCAACAGGTGGTGTGTCTGTCCGTTGATGGCCTGAGGCACAGCTTCGGTGTTGCCATGGCGGTGCCTGCTAACTGGTGGGTGGAGTATTCTGGGCGTAGTAAGTCCCCGTCGCCACACAGGGCAGCAGTGAGCATTTTCTCATTCGCTGATCGACGCATCTTTGGAATCACTCCCATTACAGAGGTGCTTCATCCATCCATTCATTAATGCTGAGTTCAAAAGAGCATAATATATATAATCTCTCAAATGTTTAAAGGTCCATCTAATCTGATTTGTTTCTGTGTTTTCTGATCCTCTGTCCTCAGAGTAACACGATCATCAACACAGCCATACTGACCAACAGGCAGGTGTCACTTCCTGTCATTGTGTTGGCCATAAGTCGTGATGGGAAGGTGTCAGACGTCACCTCTGCAGTCACGTGTCACTCCACCAACGAGAACACTATCAAGGTTGGCTTTGGAGAAAATGTCAATTAAATAAATGTAATGCAAGTGGTGCTAAAAGATCAGTGAAAAGATTTTAGCTGCAGTGTTCAAGTGTTCATTTTTCTCATAAGTTTGGATTTAATTAGTCAATAAAAACGGAGGTTTCATGCCATGATTGACAGCTGAGCTCTGCTTGCAATTCAGTCAGCTAGTTATGTGGGCGGAAACTTGAAAGTGCATCTCCAAGACTGATCATTACTATGCAGGCTCAGGCTCCAAATGATGTCACCAGCGCTGGCAACGCTTGTATCCAGGATAATTTGGCATCAGTTTTGTACAGTGGGAGGAAATGGAGCCCCGACATCCATCTTGTGTTCATGTCTTCATGCTCAACTTTAGTCTATCTTAGAATAAAAACTGGAAGCAGGGACATAATAGCTAGAAAAAATATGCAAAATGCATTTATTTGAAAACAAACATAAACAAATATGGTTATGGTCTCAGAGGACAGAGGTTTGTTACCTGATTTGCTACGGGGGTAAAGGTATGCATTACATTTGGTTAAAATCTGCAGAAATTGTTTTTTTTGTCCACCTGGGGGTCTGTAAACACAACATCTTACATATTATCACCTTATAAAGTTGTTATGGATATCCTGCTAGCAAACAGTTGCTTATTTACGCATCCAGCAGTCACAGAGCAACTTTAGCATTTGATTGGAGCTGCATTTGTGTCCATTTGATGAATGTAATTACAGTGTTTTCTCTCTTTTAGCTCTGGTTTGGTCTTCAACTCCTGAGAAAAATATCTGGCTTTTTAGCCACTAAATGCTCCGCTGTGTTAACTAACTAGTCTCTGTGTCTGCTTTTTGCTGTTGATCAGGTAGTGTGGGTTTATCAGAACATTTTCACTGAAAACAGCTGCCTGCTGTGGCTGAAAACATGGATTATGAAAGCCATGAGACTGATCCGAAATACTAAAGTTGTTGTTCGTAAAATCAAAACAGTGAGCTGAAAGACAGAATTTGTTGTTCAACAGAGTTGGTGACAATTCTCTGTTTTCCACAAGTAAAACACTGTAGAAAAATAGTTGAGAAGACTTTCAAGGCAAGCACTGCAATAGATTTTTGAGTTTTGAGCCCAACTCAAATTACTATTATTACTACTACTAACATTTCAACTTTTACTTTACTAATTCATTTTTAATTAATTTACTCAATATTTTTTATATACAATGTTTTGAGTTTCTAAAATTGCAAAGCTTATCTAAAGAAGAAAAGTAAATTATCTCAACAAAAGATCAGCACCTGGTAAAACTTTTTCAAAACTTAAGATTTTGAGTTGGTACTCAAATCTCAAAAAGACCTGAAATTTTGAGTTTTCATAACTTTTCCACTTTCACAGTGCACCTTTCACATTACAAATAGTCATTGAACCCACTGTTAATTAAGAAAAAATTAAAATAAAAACATTTCTTACAGAATGAGCGACATTGTTATATTTAAACATTAAATTAGGACGCAATTAAATTTAAGTAATCTTGTCTAATGTTTTGACTGACCTGATATACTGTACATCATGTACAAGTGTCCTTTAATCGCAGGTGTAATTGGAGTCTTCTCCACTTGTCCTCTGTCTGTCTCCATCCACCCTGCAGGTGTCCAGTGATTGCTCCACCCTCTTTGTGGACGGCAGTGAATCAGGGTTGGGTAATACCTGTGCAGAGGTGGAGTTTCTACTGGGCACGCTCCGTGGCTCAGTGTGTCTGGAGGTGTGGGCTCCATCAGTGCCCCTGAGAGTGTCCTTGGCAGACCCTGTTCTCAATGCTATCGATGGTTGGAACCACTTCACAGAGATTGGGTAGGAGACAGTCAGTGTGGTTTATTTAGCCCTTTAAAGGCTTTTTTGGCTTGAAGTATTTAATTCAATATATCCTCAAAATGGAAATATTTGTTTTCTTCAATGCACAGACTGAGAAACCTTACCAGACAATGTCAAAGATTTTTTTGCCAAAAAGAGATGAGCAGTGTAGCTTGTAGCTTGAGTTTCATGTTCATCAGTCCATCCATCAATCTTTGTCTCTTGTTGTACTCGCGTTGTGCCTCATAGTAAAGTAAAGTATTTTAAATCCAGAATGGTTATTCATTCACTGGAATCACACATATATAGGGATTACTTCCATTTTACCAAAAAAATACATTTAAAACCTTTTATTAAAGTCCTTTAAAGTTACAGGTTAATGTAACTGACTACAGACATTATATGAGTCTGGACAGACTTGGATGAAAACTGTAACTTGACTGGTTGGTGGAGACAAACAGCTGTATGCAGTAGGCAGTAATCCTATTTTACTACTAGGGTCGCAAGTGGTTAATAACTGCTTCAAACTGAAATCTTGTTTCAGCTCAGGACAACATATGTGAAGGTCATGTTAATGTTGGTGGAACTTAACCAATCTCAGCTCGTTGCATCTGGCAGTTATGGTGACATTGCAGCAGGTGCTTCACCATCTGTTGCCTGGTGGCGATCTGCACTCTACTGAGGGACCTCTTCTAGTTTATATCATATTTACTAACTACTTGTGCATTGCTGCATATTTTGGCGTGTTACCGCAACCTGTAGATCAGTGGAATAGTGTGAAATCATCAGCAGGAGTATATTTTGTGCCTCACACATGTATGTGCATGTACTGTACATGTACACCCTTGTGAGCATGCATGAGTTAAACAAAAGAGGGACCCATAGAAAAACTGCTCTAAATTGCTACTAGAGGTTAGAAAATCCATGTTGAGGCTGAGAGCTTTCAGTATACTCAGAACACCACGGTTACTACGAATAACCTCTGATATATTCTCAGATGTACTTGTAATACAAACCTGATCATATGCCTCTGTGTATTATCTCACACGCAAAGAAATGTCAAGGCCTTTAGTTCCTCGTGTGCGTCCTGTCTCCTCAGGTGTGTGCCGGTGTATCAGTGCTCTTCAATCCAGGTTCTAACTCAGTTCACAGCTCAGGACTCCCATGGCAGAACCACACATCTCTTGGGCTCATCTGATTGGTTTGTGGATGTTACCGAGCTGGTCCTCAAATTGATGCGAATAGAAGACCCTCGAGTGGCTTCCCTTGGCTCTCAGAACAACGTGATTGGTTTGCAACCAGGAAAGACATCACTCCATGTAGGTGATGGATGAACATCAGTTCAGTTGAAAATCTTCACTCGCTGAGCATCATCAGCATCATCATCACCTCTCTTTATCTCTCAGGTCATCTCTGAGCAGTGGGATGGTGTGCTGGGAAGATGTGACATCACTGTGACCTCTGACCCCGTTACCCCAGGTGACCTGTCTGTGCAGGTGGTCAGTGGCCTTGGCATGTCGGTCATGGCAAGCTCCGCCCACCCTTCCATCATCACAGCAACAGTGACAGCCTATAACATCCTATATAACCACCACCAGGTGAGAGGGGTGGGGTTACATTGAGATGGTAAATTAAGTATAATGTACTGTGTATTTCCACGGCACTGAATCCATCAGTACAACTATACTCGCTACAATAATTGCTACAATAAAATCTTGTGCTGACATTGGAGGATGACTCACAATGACTTTTGTGATCCCCTGGTTTTTCCTGGCTGACTTTTCACCTGGCAGAATCAGCTTGTCAAAGTTTTTGCTTATCTAGTGAATTATCTTGGCAACTATGTGATAAATTGGCACACAGTTTGGTGCAGGTATTCGTGTTTCTGACAGGTTGAATCACCTGACAAATGGCATTAATTCAGGCACTAAAAAGCAGTAAAGTTGTGGATTAACTGATTGGTGGCAGCTGTTTCATTCATGCTGGCCTTTCACCAGTTGTTTGGCTACCACCTCAGTAGCAGCATTCATTGCCAGTCCAGTGCCAGTCTTTCTCTCAAACTTTCTTTGGTCATTCTTCACAGAACTGCTTCTATGTTAACTTGACACACCAGATGGTTTGTTACACAGAACCATGTGGGAAGTTGTTCTTAGAAACTGTTTAGAAAAGGGCGGGCACTTAAAAAAACACTTGGCAGGTGACTGGATGAGCCATCTGTCTCTCAGGTCTAACATGACCTAACTTCAACCAATCAGGTCAACCAATGGAGCCAGTTGGTAAATCAAACTCTTGGTGATGCTGAAAACATTTTATCCATGGAGAAAAGCCTTCAGCGTCATTCTTAGCTCTTCTTTCAATGAAGAAATACTCTTCGGTTCTGATATAACTGATGCTATCACAGTATCTACACTGACCTCTTCAGGAGTTGCTTCCATGGATGCTTCTCACAGTCGTCACACCTAAAACCATGCAGGTAGCTGCCAGTAGTCCCTCCTAGGACACTGATTGGCTGCTCCACCTTTGGTGTGGACAACACTACGATGCCCTCAATGAGACAAAGGAGAGAGTGTGAAAATGTGTGCCAGTGATGGCAAGCTTTTCAACCCCTGTCAGAGGGAAAATTCTGCACTTTTCCCATCAGTGTTGACGGTAAATACAGTCAACTGAAGCAATAAAATACTTGCAAGACCAAGAAAGCTAAGTTCTTCTGCTCGTGGAGCTGTGCCGGCACTGCCTGCATGTACTGGCACTGGATGCACTGAGTGTGAGCTTCTAGCACCCTCACCCATGTGGCACATGGGTTGATACCAGTGTCAAGCTAACTGGTATCTTTAACTGTTACTTTAACTGCTACTGTCAAAATTTCCTGCATATGTTTCCCACAAAACAACCACAAGTAAATGGAGAGATCATCTTTTTCTCTTTTCTCTTTTAGATAGTGGAAGACTCTTAATGTGAAACACTTGTGCAGGAAGTCTTGAGTTTCAGTGACAGTATCTTAAGAGTGAACAAAGTACAATCAAGGATGGTATTCCAGTTCTATTACTATTTCTGACTGTTGTGTATAACATGATTCTGTTGTTGTGCTAATGAATTAGTCTTACCAGGACAACAGGTAAACATGGAGGAAGTGTGGAGCTTTGTTAGCAGTAAAATTAAAACAGGAGCAGAACATGGAGGCTTCTTACTCAAAAAAGATCAAATATGCTCATAAAAACAAGGAAAATTGAGTTGAGGCAATATAAGGCTACTGTATGACTTAGATGATGGTTGAAAATTATTGGCTAACTGATATTTATGAGTTAATTGATATAAAGTAACAATGTGACAGACTTTTGAATTCTAATAATCTTTCCATCTATATCCTGTGGTGTCTTTCCAGGAGGCATCCATCAGCGTCTGGGTTCAGTTCAGTGACGACACCGCCTCCCTCCTCTCCTCCTTCAGCGACCTTCCCTTTTTCCTACGTCTCTCCTCATTGGCTGAGACTGTGGTTGTGGTGACGCCCAGCCCCAGCCAACGCATCTTTGCCCAGGGTGATGGAGGCGGACCTTTATTGCGTGCAGAACTTCTGGTTTCAACCTGTGCTGACCAGCCAATCACCTCCAACTCTATCAGCGGGACTGAAAGGGACTGGATGGACACCGGAGGAGGCGGGACCAGGAGGCTGGCGAGAGGATCTGGTTGGATAAGAGTCAACCTGGACCTAGGCTTCCTGCAGCCAGCAGGGGACAAGAATGAGGGGGTTGAGGAGTTTGAGTTTGACATTTCAGACACACTGGTTGAGTCAGACAGCGACGTCTATGTGTCAAACTTTGACAATGATGAAAGTGAGAATGTAAGCAGTGACTATTATCACAAAATCAGTGGGAAGATGAATAATAGAAACTGGAACGAGGTGGGGAATGGAGGGATGGTCAGTCGAAACAACCTGGAAAGAGCAGTGCTGATACCGAGCCAGGAGGAGGGTGCTGTATACTTCTCCCCGAGCCAGGAGAAAGAAAGACAGAGGAAGGAGGATGAGGAGGAAGGACAGGGAGCTCGAGAGCTGGAGCTTGGCGTGGGTGCTGTTCTCTCTCTGCTCTGTCTCTCTGCTGTCCTTTTCCTGGCAAACTGTCTGCCATGCGCCCTGCGAGACAGGAGGAGGACAACCAAACAGGACAAGGAAGTAGAACTAGAGGGAGGCTCAAAGGAAGAAGATGCAGCTGAAATGAAGAAGACAGAGGTAGAGGACAGGGAGGCAGGCGAGAGGAAGAAAACACAAGGTGAAGACAAGATAAAGCAGCAGCAGGAGAACACTAAAGAGTATATTAAAGAAGTAGAGATCATTTGCTGATATATGCGCAAGCCAAGGAGAATTTCTGTGCAAATCAGTAATCACTGTGTAAGAACAACATGGAGGGTGAAATCATTATTATAACAGCATGCTGTCATCCTGTTTAACATAATATAATTCTACCAGACAAACCACAACAATGCTCTCACAGACAGTTTACAATTTGTTATCACTCTGCTCAATTATTATGTGTTATCCACAGGGGAACTATGACATCACTTTTTGGGGGGTGGTTTTGTTGCATCATTTGGCACGCACGTCAAATGATGTGACGCTATGTGATGTGGCTGCTACGTATTGCCCTTTAATCTGTAAATTTCATTTTATATCCTCCACCAAAAGCAGAAAAAAGTGTGCAATCTGAATTCTGAGTTCCAGCTGAAACGAACCTACTGGTCCATTTTAGTCCATCTAGTCTTTATTCAGTACATCCAACCAATCTTCATTTAGTCTGTCTGACCTTTATTCAATCTATCCAGTATTTATTCAGTCCATCCAGTCTTTATTCAGTCCATCTGGTCTTTACTCAGTCCATCCAGCTTTTATTTGGTCCATCTATCAAGACTTTATGTTACATCAGTGGGCCTGAAAAAAAGCTGATTAATATTTAATCACTTCTTGACAAATAAGACCTTAAAGGACAACATTTTCTGAAAAGTATATTCAGGCTCACTCGGAGCCTTTTTGTGAACTGATAAAACTGATAAATCATGCTTTATAAAATCTTCACAATCGCTAGGAGGGCAGCCAACATACCACACAATGTAAATATATTGAATGATTACTTTATATTTATAAATGTGTTTAACTCTAAACCTGAGTGTTTTATTTTCAGAATATGTCAATTTGTCATCTGTCTATTTCTGTTTTCATTTAAAATAAATAAAATATGTTTCATTTGAAAGTTTGACGAAGTGTTTAACATCTAACAGTGAGGAAAAGGCAGTCATGGATGAATAGTGTGTATTGCGTATGCTTTGTTTTGTATGAGTGTAAACAGTACCCCAATTGGACTCCAGACATTTTTTATGTTGAATAATTTTATTTTTATTTTTAATTCTTGAAAAAGAATGCAAAATAATTTGTCCCTCTAGCACGAACTTGTGTAAATATCATTTAGTATTTTCCCCCAGCCTTAAAAGCGTCAGATCTTACAAACTAGAACCCCGTTTTCTTCAAAACTTTCCTTCAGATACTGGTCTTAGGAAGTCTGGTTTGGAGTAACTGTATTGTTACCAGTGGTGGAAAGAGTACTGAAAATCTACTGCTACATTACTAAAATACTACTAGTGCTGGTGCTAGAAAAATACGTCACCAAAAGTATAAAGTATTCTTTAAAAAAAACTATTTTTTAATACATTATCAATGGCAGCTTTATATCAAAGGGATTTCTGTTTGTCCAAATCTTCTGTCTAAATTACATGCTCATCTTTTCAAGGTTTTTCATTTTACTTAACAAATGAAAAAGCTAAGAATTGGTTAATTATTTTTTTTAGATACAAAATAGTCTAATTTCTTCTATTTTTTTTTTCTTTTTGTGGCCATTTTTTAATTTTAAGTTTCCTAACTCAATAAATGTCTCCTCCAAACAAAACAATGTCAGATAAGGTGCAATTACTGCCATGTCCAGACTACTGATTAAATATTAATACATTTTAACTGGTTTTATTCTTAACAGCGATTGATTGTTTAATGATTAATCATGAACACCCTTACTCCAAAACTTTGCTGATGCAGTGTTTTGTTTTTTTATCCATACGTCATGTTTTCATTGGCTTGTTTGTGATCAGATAACGCTTACTGACCACAAAAATGCAGATGAAAGGTTTGGATATTAATTCAAATTGCAATCAGTGCTCAATTATGATTTTAAAAGTAAACAGATTACATAGTGTAATGCATACTGAAGTACAAGTAAAAGTACAGACTTGAAAATCTACTCATAATACCCCCCCCCCCCCCCCCCCCAAAAAAAAAAAAAAACAAAAACAAAAACTACTTAAGTACAGCAACTTGAATATTTACTTCCAGCCCTGATTGTTGTCCAGGTCGAAACAGTAGACTTCTAGAGTTCTATAGGGCTTATACGCGCACAACAGTGTCAGAAACAGGTTGTAATAATAATAATGATAAGGGTGTGAAAATTGTCATAAATCGGGAGTCACAGAGGAGAATTGTGATCCCGGGAGGAAATAGGGCGGCGGCAATGCAAAACAGGAGTCTCCTGAGAAAATCGGGAGGGCTGGCGCCCCTGTGGTCCAGTTTGTGGAGCGTGCGCCCCGTGTGCCCCACTAGTATGTCTCTGCAGACCAGGAGGCTGCAGATTCAGACCCGCAGGGTGATATTGGTCCTCTGCAGCAGCCATCGGTTCGACTCCCGCCTACCTGCTTTCCTGTCATATCTTCCTGTCATATCTTCAGCTGTTCCTATCAAGTGAAAGCAATAACTCTTTCTCACAATTTAAGAACTAGAACTGAATAAACACACGTCATCCAAAATTTTCACCAAAATGTAGTGACAGCTAAATTTTAACTCCCATTGATATGGCAATGTGATATTTTGTGCTTTCAACCATAACGCTTAAAAAAAAGCTCACCATGCCTTCTAGTGGCGTAATGGTGACACGAAAAGCCCGGGTGCTCTGAGACGATTGGAAAAAGAAATATAGGGCACACTCACACACTTGACTTCCGTCTTCCCTGTAGGAGGATAACATGATCTTTCTGCCAGAGTTACAGATTTGGAAGCTCAAATTCTGGAGGTGAAGCGTTAACGTCGTGTGACGCAGTATATGCACACTTTTAAAATGCTCTTATGGCCATTTTTAGTGAATTTTTTATTTTTTATTTTTTACACAAACTTTATTGAAAGGTCTAATATACGACGGAGGATTAGGGCCACATAAAAAAAAAAATCACATACTTCGAGATTAAAGTCGTAAATTTATGAGAATAAAGTCGTATATTTATGAGAATAAAGTCGTAAATTTATGAGAATAAAGTCGTGAATTTATGAGAATAAAGTCATAACATTGTTGTTTTTGAGGAGGAGAGTTAAAATGAGGGACGTGGAGCATTTTGTGAAGTTGTACTTCAGAATAGGTTTCACAAACAAAGAGATACTTGATCTTTTGGCACATCAGCATCACATCATCATAAGTATCAGGACTTTAAAAAGAATATGCAAGAAATTGCATCTTTTCCGGAGAAAGAACCAGGCGGACTTGGAGGAAGTCGCTGCTTTTGTGGAGGGGGAGATGGCTGGACCCGGTCGCCTGCAGGGTTACCGGTGGAAGCATCAGCGGGCCATTCTGAGAGGTTTCGTGGTTTCCCAACTCAGAATTAAGAATTAAGCTGTTATCATTGCAAAGATCAGCATAATCAATAAGGTCTAGCACAAGCCTGATGTTATTAGCTATATGTCTATGTCTCATAAAACCACTCTGTGTTTCATCGATAATGTGATCTAGAGCATCTTTCATTCTAGTGGCAAAAATTCGAGCTAAAATTTTGTAGTCATTGTTAAGAAGGCAGATCGGTCGCCAATTATCAATCAAAAGAGGGTCTTTTTTAGGCTTTGGAATTAAGGTTAAGAGTCCTTGACATAAGGTGGGTGGAAGAGTCTGTTCATCAATGCTCTCTACGAACATACCATGGAGGAAGGGGGACAGCTGCTCTGCAAAGGCTATATAGAATTCAGACGTTAGTCCGTCAACACCAGGAGATTTGTTAAGTTTTAAGCGTTTAATTGCAAACAGGACTTCGTCAGGAGTTAAAGGGCTATCGCAAATATTCCTTTGGTCTTCACTGATTAATTTTAATTCAGTGAGATGTGCAAAAAAATTGTCAGCGTCAGTTTCATTATATTGTGATTCATACAAAGTCCTATAAAATGTGGAGCAATAATTAGCTATTTTTTGGGGGTCATCAGTAATAACATTATTAATATTAAGTTTTTGAATAGAGTTGCTTTTACCACGCGCTCTTTCTAGTTGAAAGAAATATGCAGTGTTACATTCCCCTTCCTCCAACCATTTTCTTCTTGACCTTACAAGGGCTCCCTCCGCTTTCATTCTGTATATGTCATCTAACTTATTTTGCTGTAGAATTAGATCTTGTAATTCATTTTCTGATAAATTTTCAGGTGAGATTTGAGTAAGTGTTGTTATTCTGGAAATCACATTTGTTTCTTCAATTCTTCTAGATTTTGATAATGAAGTCCCAAAATCTCTTAAATATTTTGTTACCACATATTTAAAAAGTTCCCAGTTCCTGAAAAAACATTTATCAACTACAGCCTTGTTCCAGTAGATATTTATTAATGTTTGAACTTTTTTAATGACTAGTTCGTTTTTGAGAATTGAGTTGTTAAGTTTCCAATAAGAATATCTAAACGTGTGAGTAGAGTTAGAGCCAAAGGAAATCCTTAATGATACCGTCTTATGATCTGTTAATGGGGTTGTTATTATATTGGTAGTAATGTTATTCTCATCTAAGCAATCAGAAACTAACCAATAATCTATGCGAGACATTTATTCCATGTATAGAGTTTATTGTTGGGATTTTTTTTTTCTCCATATGTCGACCAAATTAAATTTTGTCATGAAGGTAGTCAGGGTAGAGGCAGAGGAATTGCTAGCATTTGGGGGCCATCTATCTAAAGAACCATTCAAAGCAATATTGTAATCCCCACCCATTAAGAGTAGAGCATTTGGATATTTTGAAAACCAGTGTAAAAAACTAGATTCTAAAGCATCAAATAAAAAGTCATTTTCACGTTTTGAGTTATATCCATATATATTGGCAAGGAGAATGATATTGTTGTCAACATTAAGGATTAATATGTAATGGCCATTAGGGTCACTTTCTGAGTGTAGGATACCACCATTGAAGTTGTTTTTTTAAGATAGTAACCCCTGCAGATCTTTCTGAGCAATGTGCAAACCACAGGTCATTTCCCCACTGAGTTTTCCAAAAAGAAGCATCATTCACCACTGTATGTGACTCTTGAAAAAAACAAAAATCAGATTTCTGCTGTTTTGCAAATAAAAACAAAGCTTTACGCTTAACATTTTCTCTTAAACCCCTGGCATTTAGAGAAAAAACTGATAAGGACAATGTAAGAAGTGATGTGATCACAGTAAACAATTTTCACTCCTCAAGTGAAGCAGTTTTTAAACAGGAACAATGAAGTAATATTATAAGAAATAGGTTAACACTCCCTTGCACTAGTATTTAGTGCAAGTATATACCTTAGAGCAGTATGAATTTATATGCACAGTCAATCAACAGTGATTAAAAAAAAAAACTTAACCCTCAGAACCTGTTAACTTCTCCTGATAGTGCCCATTTTGGGCCATATTTTCAACAGCCTACCACATTGAAGTAAAAATAGGTATTACTTTTTTTTTTTTTTTTTCTTGCTGTTTAACTTAAGTCGTCTTCTCTTGAATTATATATTATTTCATCAATAAATTTAAAAATTAACCCTTTCAAGGCCTGTTTTAGTGGTGGACCGCTAATATCCGTCATAAAAAATGTTGAAAAACTGCAATAAATCAAAAATTTTAAAAATGATTTTATTTTCTCCTATTATTATAAGAACATGCACATGTCTGCCTGAGGTGGCCGCTCTGGGACGCCTGCTTAGCGGGGCGGAGGCGCTCGGTGACTCGGGAGAGTTTGATGTCGGGAGCAATGGCAGATTAGAATGAGTTTTGGCCCAAATCACTGCCTGCATTTCTGCAAAGGCCTCACAATGTTTTTGTATAGTGATTTTCAAAAATTGTTCATAAACATGCATTTTGACTTCCCCTGTAATGATTTGAACCATGAAAATATAGAAATTATGTTTCTGGGAAAAAATAACCCATAAGTGAAAATGGCTTTTTTTTTTCATTTTCGCAGATTCGTCTCTGATTTGTGCACCTGTAATACAGTGTTTGCATGACCATGGAAAGATGAAAGTATGTGCACAGACACAGAAAAATGTTTATTTATCCATTTTGTGGGCATAAGTTGAAATATAAAACCATTAAGCCTTTATTTCAAAGGCTTGACTTGCAGTGTGCAGTCAATGGGAAATTATAATGGGGTTTTTGGCCCAAATCACTGTCTGTGTTTCTGCAAAGGCCCTACAATGTTATTGTGTAGTGATTTTCAAAAAATGTTCATAAACATGCATTTTGACTTCCCCTGTAATGATTTGAATCATGAAAATATAGAAATTATGTTTCTGGGAAAAAATAACCCATAGGTGAAAATGTGTGGTTTTTGCTATTTTCAGTGGAAGTCTATTGGGCCCATTTTTGGCCATATCAGGAGAGAAGGTCCCAATGTGATAAAAGGAGTATTATAAGGTGCAGACAGGAGATCTTTTAGGAGCATGATGTACCTTGCAAAAGCCACCCCTCTGCAACCTACGAACATTGTAGCATGATCACAGACAAAATGACAACCAAATTAAATTTAAATTGTCCAAAAATGGGCCCAACAGGTTCTGAGGGTTAAATACTCAGGCACTATGGGCTATAAGACTGTGCTGAATAATAGTGAAAGTGCACATAGAAGAGGGCATAGATAAGCCATTATAAAAATATAAAATTAAATTCTCAGGTGTTAGTGCTTAAAATAAAGCTGACCCTATGAGTAGAGTGTGCATTAAATTTAGCCTACACTCCCATGCACTAGCATTGGCGCAAGCCTACACCTAAGAACATGTACGTATAAAAGAGCATAGTTTATCAACTGTAATAATAAAATATGTATATATATATATATATACACACACACACATATATATATATAGGCTATAGGCTAAACATTAAAACAAAAAAACTCAGGCACTACATGGCTGTATAATATGAGACTGTGTTGAAAATTAGAGTGAGTGCATGGAAGAGGGCACAAATAATATAACTGTAAAAATAGATTCTCAGGCATTAGTGCTTAATGTAAGGCTGTAAGTAGAGAGCGTGGATTCATGAGAGAGCGCAAATACTCATCATGCAGGTTTCGAGGTGATAATCAGGGCAAGAGTAAATTGTGCTTGTAGTGGAGACATTCCATCAAGGGGGTCTTGCTGTGTCCATCTGGTCAGGAGTAGTGTGGATTCCATGTGGAGGCAGCGTTGGGTGTATCTCTTTTCCCTCGATCACCACACGAACCCTGGCGAAGTGTGCCTTTTTCCCTTCCTTCTTGGCAGCTTCGATTATTGGCCAAAGTTTCTCATGCAGTGCCTTGTCGGTGGTGGTGAGGTCCTCAGTGAATCTCAGTTTGTTTTCTTTAAGAAAGCTGCTGTTTTTGGCCATTCTCCACACCAGGTCGCGGGGCGAACTGTTAGTGAAGCGGATGATGGTTGTTCTCGGTCTCTTCTGCTTGTCATTGAAGCGACCCAGACGATGAACAATGTCGATGTCTTCTTTGATCTTGGCCTGATTCTCTCCAACGACAGCACAGCAAACATCAGCAACTTTGGCTTTGATGTTTTCTTGTTTGTTTTCGGGGATCCCGTGAAGCCTCAAGTTCCATCTGCGCTGATACCGTTCTGCCTCGTTGATTCTCGTTTCAACCTCTGATAGCTTCTGGTTGTTGGTTTCACATGCGAGGTTCACCACCTTCATGTCAGCTTTCAGGGTTTCCACCTCCGCAAATGCAAAGTCAATTGATTTTTTCAGAGCATCGATGCTTACCGTGTTACGGTTGATCAAGCTTTCCAGACTGTCTGCACGCTCGTTGATTAGACCAGCAATGTTATTTTGTAATTGAGTGAGTGTTAAGTCACTTTTCAGTCTCTTTTCATCTGGTTTGGCAGGGGTGTTAGGGTCAGACTCCGGCAGTGGTGTCAACTCTGGCCTCTGTCTGCCCGTGATGGAGGAGGAGCACGCATATTCATGGTCGGAGACAGAGCTGGCAGCAGGAAGAGCTGCAGAGCAAGCCTGGGCACTGGAGTTAACAGTTGACATCTTGACTTTGTATGAGTCTGTAGTTAAACTCTTGGTAGAGACAGTTACCTCCTTTTCTTTACGTTTAATACCTTGCTCGGACCAAAGCATGGTAGTTGCTGTTCGGCTTCGTATGATGTTAGCCTAGCTTGAGAGCTGTTGACAGTTACCTTTAGTCTGTTGCCACGCTCGGTGGACTTCAACGTAAAACACAGCTGGGAGAATTGTGGTAATATTGCAAAAGTTCCTGGCTTAAGACAAGTCCATAAAAAACAGTGAAGAGGAGTGAAAATTGATAACTCCAACTCAGCCACAAATTCCCACGACTGCACTGACTGCCATCTTGCGCGACCCTCCATTTTTAGTGAAATCGCTCTATGGTGGTTGAGAACGTCGATGGATTGAAACCATCCTCTGCTAAAGCGTTTTCTTCTCTCTCTCAACTTCAGTGCTTATAATACTGAGACTCTTACATTGCATTGGTGGTTGCGTTGTCTACATTTTTGTAACTGATGATGTAACTGATACTAATGTAATACAACTTCCTTGTAAATACTTTTCGACAATAGCACGCTTTTTTGATTAAGTTACATGACTTGAACTGAACAAGCCAATTCGCAAATTAAACGAACCATCACAGAAGAATTTTCATTGAAGAGGGAAAACCTAAATAGAGAACAATGCTACTGAGTCACATTCACCTGGAAACCCCTTGTTTTTACGCTTTAACTAACGACTCACAGTCATTGGAGTACAACAACAACAACAACAACACACATACACACACACACACACACACACACACACACACACACAAACAAACAAAACCTACATATAGTGAGAGGTCTGCAGTCCTGGAGCCATACTGGTCATCAAAAACATCAAAAATCCACTTCAACACTGTAAAATAGAACAACTCGACAAACAAGGATGAGGATTGAATCGATTTAATTGTGCCTCATAAAATATTTATTGTACATATTAATAAAATACACTTAATGTGTTCACAATAAAAAAAAACTTTTAACTAGTCCAGTGGTTCCAAAACTTGGACGCACACAAAGGCAAGACAGCAAAGATTTGGATAAAATATCTTCATGAAGTAGCACCTTTTAAGGACTGAAACTAACTATATAACTACGTAAATAATTCTATAATTATAAACGCTTAATAACTTAATAAATGTGTTATATAGTGATTAAATAAATGACTAATAATTAAACTAAATAATTATAAAATGCAATGGCTAATTGTCAACATAAATAAATAAATCACAAATTACGCCACACTAAATTATATATATGTGTATACATATTTTTATATTTATTTAAGCATTGTTTCACATTTATTTATCTAATTATAATCTTATTTTATGTTTTCATTTATTGAGTGTAATTTGCTGCACAGAAATAAATATATACATGTCCACAATAACAAAATCAGAAATAGATATATGTGAATGTGAATAAATGTGAATAAATGAATAAGTAAATAAATTAATAAAGATTATTTAATTAAATTAAAAAAATACATATATTATAAATTAATTAATTAATAATTTATTCATTAAGAATTTAATTATGTAGTTATATATGTAGTTTCAGTGCTTAAAGCGATATTCCACTTTACATGATAACCCACTCAGTATGTACTCACCCCTATGCAGATGTGAGGATGGGTGAAGATCTTCAGTTCACAAAACAATCCTGAGGGGTGTACTATGAAGCGAGATTAATGGGTTAGCGAGCTATGCTGAGTCTAAATCCAGGTTTTCAGTGTCACAAAGGTGTCTCTCTTTTAACCTGGCTAGATCACCATGGTAACTTATGCTAAACTCATAACCTGGTTGGGAGCAGGTTATGTTCTGAGTTTCAGATTAAATCGGCTGTAAAAAGCGCCGCTCTTTAACTAATTATTGTCCTAACAAGGTTATTTATGAGCGATATAGCTTGTAAACTGAGGGAAGACATTAAAAATGAAAAGTTGCTGAGCTGTATGTTCGTAACATCACCGAACGAATCCGTATAATGTAGAAATCTAACATCGTGTCACAGCAGCACGAACGGTGCATCATGCTGTCATGGTAACCTCCGTTTGATGATGCAGAGTCATTTTTCCTGTTTGCTTCAGGTCATATTAACACTTTAAATTTACATCGTATATAATCCACACACTAAAGAAATGACGAAGCAGCTACAGACACTTTGAATACTTTTTACTTATTACTTATTTGGCCAAAAACTTCAGTGATCTCCACGTCTCTGTCATCATGGGACAGTGTCAGACTGACAGTGTCATGTTTAAATCTCCTGTATGAAGTTTTATTGTTTAATGTGCAGTTTTCATGTTGGAAATAAACGGCAGCATTACGACCGCATTTAGTCAATCAGCAATTTTCTGACAGCATTCTTCTTCTCCTGCTTTATTTGCAGCATCAATGTTGCTTTTTGCTGTAATTTATTTTGTATATTGTCCACAGCTCCTAATTATAACAACTTGATCATTTTTGACTGAAGTGTTCAGCTCGCAATCGCTTCACTTTGTGCAGAAGAAGAGTCAAATGATGCAACAAACGCCCCTTTTTATGTGAGCGCGTACAGAGTCTGAAGAAGAAAGCCTGAATTAACAAAGCAAGTTGATAACCACCGTCATGATACCCGTTATCTGTGATTGCGGTTTTAGGCTTTGTCGATCCAGATCATGCAAAGAAAGCCTGGCTGTGTTTCGTAGTGCACCCCTCTGGAGTTTCAGCAGAAAACAGGGTTGCAGCCAAATCCAGTACATCAATCTCGCGAGACTTTGTATATCTCTTAATGGACGCACTGCCACATGATACAGTTGACATTTCAGCTAAAAACATGGCGTAAATGGCGTCTTTTGCGGTTAAATTTTAATGTCGCAGCTCACGGACACTTGGATTACACCAGACAAGCAGGATGGAGACATTTTGTGTTTGTTTTGTGTTCTTTTTTTAACATTTTATCCGTGGTCACCATTCACTGCCATTGTACTGGATTTGGCTGCAACCCTGTTTTCTGCTGAAACTCCAGGATTGTTTAGTGAACTGAAGATCTTCACCCATCATCACATCAACATAGGGGTGAGTACATACTGAGTGGGTTATCATATAAAGTGGAATATCCTTTTAAAACACTGCATTGAGACATCAGTACATCACTGCCAGTGATTGTGACCACAGAGTGTAACTACTGTTAACAACAGTGAATAACTTTCACACCTGGTGTCTCCAAAAAGTAAGACCACATTTTCCATAAACCTTGAAAACTACTTCCTGGCAGCTTTTGTTTTGTACTGTAACAATGAGATTAGATTACACTAATGTCTCAGAAATTTGAATTAATTATGAATTGAACAATTATTTTCAGTGTCATTTTAATAATCACAATGACAAGATTTTGGCTTTGGCTGGCACCACTGAAACTCTTTATCCTCAGTATCAAAAAATACACATGGAACATTTGTTCTTTCCATTGACTCCTCTGCAGAAACTTACTGAACAGTCATATCGCCTGTATTATTTCAACATGTACAGTAGGATTATATTTTATTAAACTAAACTAAACTAAACTGTTTCCAGCTGAGAGTTTGACTGGTTGTGGCAGAACACCAAGAACAAGTTAGAGGAAGACCAGGCAACATTTAGCAGAAGTCATGTATAAATTACATTACTACCAACAACCTCACAAAATTTAATGTATTCCTCTGACATCTGTAAGATAAACTTGGAAACACTTGAAAAAAAATTCACAGTGATGTTATTGCTGCATGAAATTGTAGGGCTCAAGCTGCATTAAATGAACGCAGTAACTGCCTGGAACAACACATTCAAAACTCTAAAACAACATAACTTGCTTTGGTAAACAGTCAGTAGTAATGCGATGTACTCAGGATTTGTTGCTAATGAGCTAAACCATGAAAAACACTGGTTTGGTCCTTTAACTGTGAGCTTATAGCTTTACAGTGTTTCATCATAGACACAAAATACCTGGAAAAGTATGACAGACAGAATAATTAAATATGCAAACTGTTTCATACTTTGTATTGCTGCCATACCACTATTCAAAGGGATAGTTTAGGATTATTTGAAGTGTGGTTGATTGACATACTTATCCATAGTCACTGTATTACAGAATTAGACACCTGAAAAAAGTGATATTTGGCTGTTGAAAAAGTGTCTGACGGCAAGGTAGAGCGGTGAAAATATTCTAAATATAGCGTACACTCCAAAGCAACCAGGCTCCTCTGGAAAAAACAGTCATTTTACCTCACAGAAGACAGGAGTTGCTGGTCTACCACTGCCTTGATCGTTTAGTTGACCTGTGTCATTGTGCAACCTCTGTGTTTTAAAGGGTCAGTTCGGATTTGCCAAAGTCACACAATGACACAAACTAACTAACAGATCGAGGCAGCTGTAGACCAACAACTCCTGTGTTCTGCAAGGTAAAATTACTGTTTTTGACAAAGGAGTCTAGTGGGCTTGAAGAGATATTTGGCTTATATATCAGCAGTTTCCTGCCAGAAAAATATTCTTAATTTGTTGTACACTTAAACTGATATTGATTTATTAGGTGTCATTTTAGGCGTAAAATGCATTTTCCTGCTGACCCTGTCCACAGCAGTACATTGCTTAGCTTCCTACACCAATACTTCTGCTGCTTCTCCAAACTGGGGGCATCTACCTAAGCAAAAGTACACACATTCTTTCCTCACGTAGAAGTACAGATATCTTCTGATATAGATTAAACTTCTTTACTCAAGTAAAAGTGAAAAATACAGGCTCTGAAATGTACTTTAAGTATAAAAGTTTCTGTGCAAAGCTAACTGAACCTCACCTTTCCCCCACCTAGTCTCCATCTCTTGTCTGTTTTGTCTTGTTACATCTTTTGTCATTTTTTTGTCTTGTTATGTCTTCTAAGTCTTGTTAAATCATTTTATGTCATTCTTGTTGTGTCTTTTGAACTGTTTTTCATCTTGTTACCTCTTTTTTGTTTTGTTCATCTCGTTACACCTTTTATGTAATTTTTCTACTTGTCTTTTATCATTTTGTTGTGTCTTACATGTCTTGTTAAATCATTTAAAATCATTTTTGTCTCGTCTTTGACATCCATCTGTTGTCTTGTCATTTTTCACTTTGTTAGGTCATTTTTTTGTCTTGTTACATCTCTTTTATCTTGTTACATCCTTTATGGCATTTTTTGTCATTATCTATGGCTTTTTGTCTTTTTGCATTATTCTTTGTCGTTACGTCTTTTACATTGGATTTCATCTTGTTACATATTTTACACCATTTTTCTTTGCATGTCTTTTTTTATCTTGTGTCTTATGCATCTTGTTACATAATTTTAAGTCCTTCTTGTCTTTGTCTTTCACGTTGTTTCTCATCTTGTTACATCCAGTCATTTTTTCATCTTGTTAGTTCGATTTTTGTCTCGTTACATCTTGTAATTGACCCTTCGCTAAGCCCCACCTCCAAACAGCAACTGTCCAATCATTGCTTAGCAACTGTAACTAGAGCTGGCAAGCTTTTCATTTCATTTCATCATGGATTAAACTTTGTCTTCATCTGCACTGACATAAGCTGCAAACATTAGCATGTCCGACTAACTAACACTAGCTTACTAGCTGCAGTAACTTTACCTCCAGACATACTTGTTAGATCCCACTGAATTTGCATTTGTTCTGTGGGGGTTTGAGGAGGAGGATGTGGGCTGATGCAGAATCAAAGTGGGTCAATGACAATGCATCTCTCTCTGGCTCACTGTCTCATAACTAAGCCCTTAGCTCTTATCCCCACTGTCTTCCATGGCTCATCTGGCTGGGTGACCTGTCTCCAAGCCTGCTGCACTAACCTAGTCCAGGGTTTTTCTTGCGTTCAAAATTGCGTGGCGGCCGCCTCCAGCTAATTTTGTGCTGCCCCCAGCCAGAGCGATTGATATCGCTCAACACAGCGTAAAGCTCCAGCTGTGTTGATTGAGCGATTGATGTCCCTCTGCGGCAGCTACGTATTTTAACTGCAGTTGCAGCGTTGCGCCACTATGGAGGTGCTATATCAACAGCAGTGCACCGCAAAGACCTGAAGCAACTACCGAAGAAGAAACAGATCGAATCGTGTTTTTTTCCAATTTTTTCCCGCTAGTTGGTGCTATCGGCGTCCTGATTTTCCCTGGCAGATGGTACAAACAGGTAAATATTGCTTGTTTTTTTTGCATCCAAGCATGTCGTGTTTATTTAAAAAAAAGTTTCCTCCGTGTCAGAGTAACGTTTATGATTTTTAGCGTTGTAGATATGGCAGGCAAAATCAGCCACTACTTTAAAAAGCGACCTCGCGAGGAGGAAAGTCAAGAGTCCAGGTGAAACAGAGCAGAGAAATTAACGTAACAGGCAGTTAAAATGTAATAATTCATGGTGGTGACAACATGTGGAAATTTGTGTCAGGTCTGAAAGTAGTTCACAAGGGACTGGTGATAGCGAGGGTCAGAATGCAGGACAGGACGAGTCGGCGAGGCGAGGGTACTTAAATCCGTTTCCAGTTAGGAGCATAACAACGCAAAGCCAACGTGTACGTGATTGAAACATTATTTTTTATTCCTCTTTCCAGATCTTCTCAAAAACACAGAGCCAGTGGCTTTGACAAGCAGTGGCTAAATCAATTTACCTGGCTCAAGCATACTGAGGAAGGCATGCACTGTTATTTATGCCAAAAGCACTGTGCCCCAACACAGCAGGCAATTGCTGCCTCCCTAGTGAGACAGCCATCAACCAACTACAGGCTGGACACATTAAAAAGACATGAGGTGACGGCCATTCACAAAGCAGCAGAAGAGAAGGAGAAGTATATTAAAGATGGTAGTACCTAAAAACACTCAACTAATAAAGTTACAAAAACTAAAATAATATAGTTTAGATAGATAGTTTAAGAAATAATTGGTTGTTTTTTTTTAGGGAGGACACTGCAGCGTGCTATTGCAGCACAGGTGGATATGGACCACAGAGCGCTTGAAGGCTGCTTCAAAATCATCTATGAGTGTCTCAAGCAAAAGTGGCCCCACCACACAAGCTATGAGCCCATCATTCTCTTATGCAAGCGCTTAGGCTGTGCTTATTTTGATGGTTTGAATGTAAATTCTTAAGTTATATTATTACATAATTGTATATTCAATGTTTTTCAAATAATTGTTTTAAAATGAAGTAGGCCAACCTAATTACTGTCTGTTTTGCCCCCAGGTCAGTGCCAACACCAAATACACAAGCAGCCATATAATTGATGAGATGGTAGAGGTCATTGGCCAGATTTTGGATGACCAGTTGGTGGCAGAGTTGTCAAAATCCCCAGTGTGGGGATTAATGGTTGACGAGACCTCTGACATCTCTGTCACAAAGCAACTGGGTCTAGTTGTGAGGTAACATTACTTTGTACAATTAAATAAAATTGTGTATTAAAAATTACTTCAACTAAGAGAGATTTTTTTTATGTTTAGCTTTTTAGGACCCAACCATGTGGGAAGCACTGTAGTCCAAACCAGGGTGCTGCATTTGGGTGGAGTGTCTGCTGGGGATGCTGCAACTCTGTATGACAGCATCCTGCGAGTCATCAGAGATGACAAAATGCTGCCAACCGACAAGCTAGCCTCCTTTGCAAGTGACGGCGCTGCAGTAATGATAGGTGAATTTTCCTTTTTTTTGCATTTACCTTTTAGTTAACATTTTATAAGATTGACAGAGTTATTGTTTTTTTTATTATTTTAGGGAGAAAAGCTGGAGTTGGGAAGAGACTCCAAGACTCATTCCCTGGCCTTATAACCGTACATTGCGTGGCACATCGTCTCAATCTGGCAGTGTCAGACTGCATTAAGGGGCAGAGGGCAGTTCATTACCTCACTAAATATGCCAGGACTGTTGGAACTATCTTCTGGTTCTACCAGGCCTCCAGTAATAGGACCAGCAGTCTCAAGGACATGGAGAGGCTTTTTGAACTCCCCCAAATCAAACTGCAGGTTAGCAATATTCAGTGCTAGATTATTCAAATCCATTTTTGCTTTTTTTGTCATTTACTAAATAATTTTTTGTAGGGAGGAAACGCTACCAGATGGGAATCTAATAAGGAAGCAACAGATGTGATGCGTCGAATTCTGCCTGCTCTCATCGCAGACCTCTCACTCCAAGCCCGGAATGAGCCAACTGCACAAGGACTGTATTCCTTTGTAAAGGACAAGTTCTTCCCCCCTGCCCTGTGCCTAATGCAACTTGTGCACGAAAAGATCCACCGGCAGTTTTTGGTTTTTCAAAAGAGAAACCTTTTTTTCTCTCAGGTGGAGCAGGAGGTATGAGATCAATACCATAGTCCTTGGGTTTTCTGTTAATTGAAATGCTGTTACTAGCAAAGCTGTTGTGTTTTATCTCAGGTCACAGTGCTGAAATCATCACTGGCACAGCTGAAAGAGAGCAACATGGTCAAAGACCGCTGGCAGGCATGGCTTCAGTCTGATGCTGGTCTGAAGCCTCTGCAGGAAGAGGTCCCAGCATATTTCCAGGATGATGTGTGGGAGAGCTTCAAGAACACTGTATGTATTAAGAATGTATTTGTGTAATGTGGACGGAAGGACTGTTTTACCTTTTTTTTAACATCTTCTACAGGTGATGGAGCCATTTCTGACTGCACTGACTGAGAACATCGACAACAGATTCCCAAACACCGGCAGTTTGTCTGTCTTCAATGTGTTCTCTCCCAGACAAATTTTGTCAAACTCTAGTACAGAGTATGGGGATGCTGAGATGAGGACACTGGCTGAGGAGTTTCCAAGACTGAGGGAGTCTGACCTGTTGTCTGAGTGGAGCTCATACAGACTGAGAGTGGGGAGTCCTGATCTGAAGGTACTATATATTAATATTAAATTTATATTTATATTAAATTATTATATATATACATTAACTGTATCACCACCACAATAGTCTGGTTTTACTGAATAATTTCATTCATCTTTGTTTTCACTGCTTTTATTCAGACCAAATCCCTGGAGGAGGTGCTTCTGTGGCTTGTATCTGCAGAATCTGCTGAGCTGTATCCCACCTTAAGCCTTGCAGCTGCTATCGTCCCTCACAGCCCCTGTCCAGACTGCAGATGTGGAGAGGCTCTTCTCTGCACTCAAAATTGTAATATATGATTGAAAACACTATCACTCTTCATGTCTGTATCAGAATAAATACAAAAATACTTAATGCATGATGAATTTTGTTTAAAGTGAAGACACCTCTGCGCAACAGACTGAAGGAGAGGCACTTGGATGTCTGTTGTAAGGTGGCCATTGATGGACCAGACCAGGAGGCCTTGGACTACAAGGAGTGCATGAGGAGGTTCTACAGAATGAAAAAGAGGAGGCTGAAATGTTCTGTGTCTGGTTGCGAGATGTGTGGATAAAGTGTACTTTCAATTTAAAGTTGGCACCTGATTTGTGTATGTATATAGTTTTAATAAATGAATGCTTTAACATGATAATAGTCATATTCTTATTGGAACTCTTAACTTAAAGTATGTTGCCTGTAAAAGAAAGTGAGTCAGTTGAATTTACAGAATACATGCACGTCATGGCGCATGGTCAGGATGGTACCACCTCTGCCTCAATTTGAGCCAGGAAAAACCCTGTAGTCCTTGCATTTCCTTTCCCCACATTAGTAAATGTATTTCTGTCATCAATCATGTAGATATACCTGCTGTATTTCACCATCCGACCAATGTTTGCTGAGATGTAAGCTAGCTTTAGCCTCAGTTTAAACATCAAGGCAACATTAAAACATCAGCTGGAGACGGACTTCTTGGCCAAGTCAAGGAGTACAGCAGGTTACATCAGCCAGCTACACTTAAAAAATCTGCTTGTTAGTCATTATTTTAGCCAACAAAATTCACCGTTGTCAGCTAGAAATGAGAAGCTGCTTTTGTTTACATCTCTGGGACCTTGTGTTTCAACAATTACTCCCAATTTTGTTTGTTATATCTGCCGCCGTTATCACTGTAGGTAATACACTGACTATGGCTAAGTACCACACTTCAAATAATCCAAACTATCCCTCTAAGAATAAAATAATGATGATGGGCCTGTGTGTGTGTGAATAAAATAGTTGTAGCTGTAACAGTCATGCCCTCACAGTCTCCTCTATGTGATCAGCTCAGACCCAACCCTCCCCTGGCCTGTGTTCCACAGCCTGTGGCAGACTGCTGGTGTGTCCGCAAGTTGCAGATCCAGGCAAACCTTTTCCCACACTGCTCACAGCTGAAGGGTTTTTCCCCGGTGTGAACTCTCTGGTGCTTCTTTAGGTTCCCGGCCTCCGAGAAGCGCTTCCCACAGGTGTCACAGCGGAAAGGTTTCTCCCCTGTGTGGACTCTCTCATGGGCCTCCAGGTTGGACAGGCCAGAGAATGCCTTGCCACAGGCTCGGCACACGTAGCTCTTCCTGCGGCGCTCACCAGCCCCATTGCCGGCAGCCTGGCTTTTATTGTGGTGAGCCAAAAAGCTGGCTTGACGCTGTGCGGCGAGGGCTGCCTCGATGCTGGCCAACGCTGCGTTGGTTCTTCTGACAGGTAAAGTTGACTGTGAAGCCAGTGTGGAGCTCAGAGTCCTGCTGGTGGAGCTGATACCAGAGATGCTTGTTTTGTCAGCGCTGTCAGTGTTAGTGACAGCAGCTGTGGCCTGAGCAGAGGGGAGGCTGAGCTGCTGTTGCTGCTGAGAGATCCTGTTGTTGGTACGATGCTGCTGCAGCAGCTGAGCACTTCTTATCATGGCGGATGTTCTGTTCCATGGAGGTTGGGAGGACGGAGCCTGCATCCTCAGAGGGATGGACACAGATGTCCCTGCTGAAAAAACAAGGAGTCAGAACACATTCATGACATCATTCTCATTCTGAATGACTGAAAGATGACACTGGGTATTTCTGTCCTCATTCGACTAGTCTCCCAAAGCCAGACCTCACTCCACAGTGCTTGGCACTGGACAAAGACATGGCTCCACACATCATCATTCTGTTATAGGGGGAAAAACGGCCGGCATTATGCCCAGGATGCATCTTCACTTCACCCTGCAGCTGGTAAGCACAACAGGAACATGGGAATTTCTTGGACTTTTTCTGTAGTGCTTTCGTGGGCAAACTGTACATTTATTGCCACTAGACAACTAATCGTAAATCCATCTGCTCTGATTGCCAACACCTGTCTGTCCTGATTTTTTTTGGTCTGAGTTGCAGAGTTTTGGAGATATCGGTTGTAGAGATGTCTGCCTTCGTGCCAAAATAACAGAACTAGATGACACTCAGCTTGTAGTGCTCAAAGCACCAAAAAATACATTTGAAATATTCAAAACCAGTGTCTCTAAAGATAATCTGCAGACCCTGGGCAGATTCATGAAGGAACTACTTTCTTTCTGCAGCAGAATCTATCAGAACCACTTTCTTTCCAATAGAAAGAAAGTAAATAAATGGTTTCAAAATACACTTAGAGAGTCTGGAATGAAGCCAACAGAGATCTCAAGATTCACAATGGTATGAGGTATTGCTGGTATTGAGACAAATAAAAGGAGATCCTAGCCCTGGGCTTAGCTTAACCCTGGGTTAACAACCCTGGGTTTTGGGTGTCTGAGGGGAAGCACTCATCTAACCATCCATCCATCCATCTTCTTCCACTTATCAGGGACCGGGTCGCGGGGGCAGCAGTCTAAGCAGGGATACCCAGACTTCCCTCTCCCCAGACACTTCCTCCAGCTCTTTCGGGGGAATCCCGAGGCGTTCCCAGGCCAGCCGAGTGACATAGTCCCTCCAGCGTGTCCCGGGTCTTCCCCGGGGCCTCCTCCCGGTGGGGCATGCCCGGAACACCCTCCCAGGAAGGAGTCCAGGAGGCATCCGGTATAGATGCCCGAGCCACCTCAGCTGGCTCCTCTCGATGTGGAGGAGCAGCGGCTCTACTCTGAGCTCCTCCCGGGTGACAGAGCTCCTCACCCTATCTCTAAGGGAGCGCCCCGCCACCCTGCGGAGGAAACTCATTTCGGCCGTTTGTATCCGAGATCTCGTTCTTTCGGTCATGACGTAGATTGACCGGTAAATCGAGAGCTTCGCCTTTCGGCTCAGCTCCTTCTTCACCACGACAGACCAGTACAATGACCGCATTACTGCTGCCGCTGCACCGATCCGCCTGTCAATCTCATGCTCCATCGTTCCCTCACTCGTGAACAAGACCCCAAGATACTTGAACTCCTCCACTTGAGGCAGGAGCTCTCCTCCAACCCGGAGGGAGCAAACCACCCTTTTCCGGTCGAGAACCATGGTCTCAGACTTGGAGGTGCTAATTCTCATCCCAGCTGCTTCGCACTCGGCTGCAAACTGCCCCAGCACATGCTGAAGGTCCTGATTCGAAGGAGCCAACAGGACAACATCATCCACAAAAAGCAGAGATGAGATCCTGTGGTCCCCAAACCGGACTCCCTCCGGCCCCTGGCTGCACCTAGAAATTCTGTCCATAAAAATAATGAACAGAACCGGTGACAAAGGGCAGCCCTGCCGGAGTCCAACATGCACTGGGAACAGGTTTGACTTACTGCCGGCAATGCGAACCAAGCTCCTGCTCCGGTCATACAGAGGCCGCACAGCCCTTAGTAGAGGGCCCCGGACTCCATACTCCCGAAGCACCTCCCACAGAATGCCACGAGGGACACGGTCGAATGCCTTCTCCAAGTCCACAAAACACATGTGAACTGGTTGGGCAAACTCCCATGAACCCTCAAGCACCCTGCGGAGGGTATAGAGCTGGTCCAGTGTTCCACGACCAGGACGAAAACTGCATTGTTCCTCCTGAATCCGAGGTTCGACTATCGGCCGAATTCTCCTCTCCAGTACCCTGGAATAGACTTTACCAGGGAGGCTGAGGAGTGTGATCCCCCTATAGTTGGAGCACACCCTCCGGTCCCCCTTCTTAAATAGAGGGACCACCACCCCGGTCTGCCAGTCCAGAGGCACTGTCCCCAACTGCCACGCGATGTTGCAGAGGCGTGTCAACCAAGACAGCCCTGCAACATCCAGAGACTTAAGGTACTCAGGGCAATCTCATCCACCCCCGGTGCCTTGCCACCGAGGAGCTTCCGAACTACCTCGGTGACTTCAGCCTGAGTGATGGATGAATCAACCTCTGGGTCCCCAGCCTCTGCTTCCTCTACAGAAGGCGTGACAGTGGAATTGAGGAGGTCCTCGAAGTATTCCTTCCACCGTCCGACAATATCCCCAGTTGAAGTCAACAGCTCCCCACCTCCACTGTAAACAGTGTTGGCTGGGTACTGCTTCTCCCTTCTGAGGCGCCAGACGGTTTGCCAGAATCTCTTCGAGGCCGACTGGTAATCCTCCTCCATGGCCTCCCCGAACTTTTCCCATACCCGAGTTTTTGCTTCTGCAACCGCCCGGGCTGCAGCACGCTTAGCCTGCCGGCACCTGTCAGCTGCCTCAGGAGTCCCACGAGCCAAACAAGCTCGATAGGACTCCTTCTTCAGCTTGACGGCATCCCTTACTTCCGGTGTCCACCACCAGGTTCGGGGATTGCCGCCGTGGCAGGCACCGGAAACCTTACGGCCACAGCTTCGAACGACCGCGTCAACAATGGAGGCGGAGAACATGGTCCATTCGGACTCAATGTCTCCAGCCTCCCTCAGGATCTGGTCAAAGCTCTCCCGGAGGTGGGAGTTGAAAACCCCTCTGACAGAGGGTTCCGCCAGACGTTCCCAGCAGACCCTCACAACACGTTTGGGCCTGCCAAGTCTGTCCAGCTTCCTCCTCCGCCAGCGGATCCAACTCACCACCAGGTGGTGATCAGTTGACAGCTCAGCTCACCCGAGTGTCCAAGACATAAGGCTGAAGATCAGATGACACGACCACAAAGTCGATCATTGATCTCCGGCCTCGGGTGTCCTCGTGCCACGTGCACTGATGGACACCCTTATGCTTGAACATGGTGTTTGTTATGGACAAACCGTGACTAGCACAGAAGTCCAATAACAGAACACCACTCGGGTTCAGATCGGGGAGGCCGTTCCTCCCAATCACTGTCATTACCCACGTGAGCGTTGAAGTCCCCCAGTAGAACGATGGAGTCCCCAGTCGGGGCACTTTCCAGCACCCCTCCTAAGGACTCCAAAAAGGCCGGGTACTCTACACTGCCATTCGGCCCATAAGCCGAAATAACAGTGAGGCACCTGCCCCCAACCCGAAGGCGCAGGGCAGCGACCCTCTCGTTCACCGGGGAAAACTCCAACACATGGCGGCTAAGGTGGGGAGCTATAAGCAAGCCCACACCAGCCCGCCGCCTCTCACCACGGGCAACTCCAGAGAGTGGAAGAGAGTCCAACCTCTCTCAAGGAGTTGGGTTCCAGAGCCCAGACTGTGCGTGGAGGTGAGCCCGACTATCTCTAGCCGGTACTGCTCAACCTCCTGCACTAGCTCAGGCTCCTTTCCCCCCAGCGAGGTGACATTCCATGTCCCCATAGCCAGATTCTGTGTCCAGGGATTGGGCCGTCGGGACCCCCACCCACAACCGCAACCCAAACCACAACGCATTGGCCCCTTCTGAACCCTCCCGCGGGTGATGGGCCTATGGGAAGGCGGGCCCACGTCACTCCTTCGGGCTGTGCCCGGCCGGGTCCCGTGGGCACAGACCCGGCCACCAGGCGCTCGCCTGTGAGCCCCAACCCCAGGCCTGGCTCCAGGGTGGGGCCCCGGTGACGCCAATCCGGGCGACGTAAGCTTCCTAGTTTGTTCATCTATCATCAGGGGCTTTGGAACCGCTCTTAGTCTGACCCGTCACCTAGGACCTGTTTGCCTTGGGAGACCCTACCAGGGGCAATAAGCCCCAGACAACATAGCTCCTAGAATCATTCAAGTACTCAAACTCCTCCACCATGATAAGGTGGCAGTTCAAGGAGGAGCTCATCTTAGACTCACTTCAATTACAGTCATTAGAAATGTCTGTTTCTAGTTCTTCCTTCAAAATACTGAATTCTATCATCTTTATTTTGTTTTTTATCAGTGCCTGATGTGTTCTTTTATCCAGAACAATGACAAAAAGTGAAACAATAAAACAGGGACACATGAAGGCAAGCAGACGATGTATTACCTTGTGACACTGATGGCAGGATGCGAGCTCTGGATCGGCCACACGTGGAGGAGAAGCTTTGCCCTCCACTCATCCTCACCGCTGAGGAGGCAGAGCTTTGCGGTGGCTGGAGCACATGTTGAGGTTGTGGTTCACTCTCTACAAGAATAACGCCGTCCTGGTCACACTCAGCTGAGTCATTGGTGGTGAAAGAACACGAAGGCTCGCTGGGGGCCGATGCAGAGTCATTATCAGGGGCCCAGCGGGTGAAGAATGTCTCCAGTTCAAACAGAGAGTACTCAGAGCTGATACTGGACCTCTGCTGGTGTGTGCCGGGGCTGGCAGGTGTGTTGGTGTCTGGTACCCTCAGTTGGACCGTCATTATACTCCCGGGCTCTTGTGACGTTTCAGGGTTCGACGGAGGGGCTGCAGACTGGGGAGGGGAAAAGGTGGGGAGGGATGCATGAGCAGAAGAGAGGTGTATTAAAACCAGGTGGTAAAGGAGCAATATGTAGCCATTTCACAAGCAGAAATTAGTACAGCTGTCCAAATAGTGAGTTTGAGTTGGAGCCTTAGACTGTATATTTAATAGGTTGTAATACTCTTTAATAAACGATCAATGGTTAAAGCAAGTTGTTTCCCCTCGCCTCCTTCTCCCCAGACACAACAGAGGCTGATAGCCTGCAGGAGCTCTGCAGGAACACAGGATGCGTGCAACCTCATAAATTGACAATAACAAGTGATGACAGGTGTCATTTGTCTGTCAACGTAAATTTCAGCCTGTTATCCTGAAAACAAAAGCCCACTGCTCTGGAATAACACACTCTGGACGATGAGTTCAGTGGCTGCCTGTCCAACTGCCTGCCAAACTCCATAAACATTTTGCTCAATTTAACAGCTATAAAACCATCTACTTCCTCTACAAGATTATTGTAAGATTTCTTATGACTCATAAACAGACACTTATTCAGCAGAATTTAGCATTCATTTGAACTCTGATTAATGTGGAACAGATATACGACACAGTTATTCTGGTCCGGAATGGAAATTTCAAAGGAGGATACCGCGGCTGTAGCGTTAAAGTCAAGTGATGAGAATATTCCAACTTAAAAGGACCCCCCACAAAATCAATCAAAAATACATATATTTTACAGTCTGTTGTGCTGTTTATCCATCTAGATTTTTTTGGTGTGAGATGAGTGGACAGAGTTTTGGAGATATCAGCTGTAGAGATGTCCGCCTTCTCTCCAATATCATGGGACTAAATGGTGCTCAAAGCACCAAAAAACACATTTGAAAAACTCAAAAACAGTGTCTCCTTCCAAAAATCATGACCCTAAAATCATAATCCACAGACCTTGTTGTGAGTGGTTTCATGTATAAACAACTTCCTTTCTATTAGAAAGAAAGTAGTTCTGGTAGATTCTACTACAGAAAGAAAGTAGTTTCTACATGAAACTACTCACAACACAGTCTGTCTGTCTGTTTATTTTGGGCGACAGGGTCATGATTTCTGAGAAGAAACACTGGGTTTGAATTTGTCAGATCTATTTTCTGGTGCTTTGAGCACCACAAGCTGAGTGCCATTTAGTCCCATTATATTGTAGAGAAGGCAGACATCTCTACAGCTGATATCTCCAAAACTCTGCAATTCACACCAAACTATCTAGAAGGATAAACAGCACTACAGGCCAGGGGGAAAATATATATTTTTGATTTTGGGATGAACTGTCCCTGTAACATGTTTCCTTGATCTCTGACACAGCATGGTCATTTTATGATTTTTATATATTGGTAATATGATATGATATGATATGATATGATATGATTGATTGATATTGATTTCTCCTTTAATGATAATCTCATCAGGTACAAGACCAGATGGCCATCTAAACAAAATATTGGACATTGTTGGGGGACGTGTCTTCATTTTCTTGCAGAGTTAAGAGAATAGATATCACTCTCATGTTTGCTTGTGAAATACGGAGCTAGAGTAGTCTGTTTGCTGCTGTCAAGAAATAGTTACACTATAACTCCATAAATTCATACACAATCAAAGGACCGATGCAGAGATGAACAGACAAATCCACACCAGACAGAATAGTCCAGAGATAAGGTTGATCAGCACAGACCTTCATCTGTCAGACCAACCCTCATGTGTGCACGTGCAAATTCATGTGGCATTTACATGGCATTTATGTAGCACACCCATTCTTGAAAATCATGACATGACAAATCATGTCCTACCAAATAAAAAGTTTTAAAATGTTTTGCACCAACACTCTAATTACATTTTTTTTTTTTTTTTGGAGAAAAATGATTCCTTAAGTGTTTATATATACGAAATACATGTAATTTATTAAATGTTTTGGTTTGCTTTAATTTTATTTCTAAATTTGTTGTGTCAGAAAACAGCCTTGTCCCAGACATGAATTTGCAACTTCAAACAATTGTTAAAATGTGTTAAAAGGCTTCAAAATCTAAAACTAAAAATGCCTACTGATAGCATAGGTGTGAAAATGTTCTATTATGATCTTTGTTTTAAAATATATCCTAATGAAAATTTTGGCCCTTTAAAGTTGTGTCCCAGATTTCTGTGAACTCAGATTTTTAAAATCATGCAGAAAAAGGTTTAGCTATACCCTAAGGACCCCCATCCTTTAAATGGATTAGTAATTAAGTGGTTTCTCTAATTATTGGTGTATGAGTGCTACGTTTGCATGCAGTCTTCTGTCCCTAACAAAAGCTCTTAGTCTCCCAATATATGACAGCACTCATCCAAAACTGAGGGGACTCATTCTGTGAAAAGCATGCATGTGCTTCAGAAATTTGGTGAAATTTAATTCTATTTGGAGGTATAATAAATCTGTGCATATGTATGATTTATGGATTTGATAAGAATATTGTGTCACAATTTCGTAATGTATGATTTATAAATAAAAACACAAATTCGCATGTTGAGTTTTGATCAAGTTTTAATGATTTACATAGCAAACTGAAAACATTGAGAAGATTTTACAAAATTGTGACACAATAGAAAAAGCTAACGTTACATTTACAGTATACGTTTATGCTACAATGGCTTACTGTATATTTTACATAATCACACTTTAAAATGACACATTCCTTGAGAAGAAAATTATTCCTGTAGATAAAACAAAGAAAAAAATCAGAGGCCCTGTATTATTGAGAGCAAACTGGAAGAACAGTATTAAAACATGGTAAAATGCACACAGTTTTACGGACTGAACATTTCTCCAAACAGTGTATGAACTCATCATTCTGCCTTAAAGTTCTCATTATATCAGTGACAGGGAGTTTCTGTAGTTTAGCTTGTTTTGTACCTCTGTATCCATGGCCCTGTTTACATCTGGCATTACAATGCCTCTTGGGTAATCTGATCACAAGTAGACAGCTCAGAGTCCGTCACTTCTCACCTGTCATTATAATGCATCTGGACTTGCAATTGGATCTCACTTCATTCATACATCACTTCTGATTACGAAGACCAAATGTATTGTTTCTACCCTAAATTTGATGAATTTACTGTTTTTCATACCACAAATGAGATAAGAATTAGGGCCAGGTGTCAATGACTACTCTACAAAAACACAACTTTATAAATGTATTCACTGATTTTGGTAAAACTGAACTATATATTATAGAGAAATATTTTCTGGTTTTCCCTCTGATGTCCTCCGGCTGCTCTGCCTCTTTGTGATTTACAGTTTCCTGGTGGACTGATGGCTTCACTTGTTGCTAAAGTAACCACTGGCTGCTGCTAACTGCAAGGATAGCTGCTGTCAGCCATGCAACTAGCAGTCTTATTAGCTTTAAAACTTAAAGCTACTACATGGAATTTTCATATTTCATTAACTCTGGAGGCCCATGTGGACAAAAGTGATAGTTGTTCCACTGTAATAACCACAAAATAACACTATAAAGTATCAGTATTACAATGAGACTGTTCCTTAAGCAGTTGAAAAAAAAAGAAAAGTAAGTAAAAAGTAAAGGTTTATTAGCTCCTCCTCCCAGTGAGGGGTGCTCCTAGTGTAAACACCAACACTTCTCCAGCGTGCTGATCTACCAGTTAGCAGAGTAAGCTTCTAATAGGACTGCAAGTTGCACAGCTAACTCAGCTAACTAGCTAAAGGGCAGCTAGCAAGCTAGCTCTGCAGAAGAGGACATCAGTTATGTAAGTGGTCCGTTAATGTGGCTCTGGATGTGTTAGCATTCCACTACAAAAGATATGTGGTGGTAAAATGCGTTCCAGACCACCTCGGCAAGTGGTTTGATTGTAGTGTGTCTTGGTGGTTGTTTACACATGTGATCCAGTCAGCCAAGATGCATGTTAATACCAGGTGTAAACAGGGTCTATGACAAATACAGCAATGCTACTGTAACCCTTCAATTACTGGCTGGGCCCTTGGTTTACCTTCACTTCAGAGACACCCAGACCTTTATTTGAGACAGGCTTATATTAGACACAAGCCTTTATTTTTAATTTCCTATGCTTGCTAAGTATATTTGTATATTTGTTATTGCTTTATCATATGCAACACATACGTCAATAAGATCATGTCATGCTCACCAATCTGCAGCTCTAAGTTCCTCTTCTTTTATTCACTAATTATTTGAGGTTTTTGGTTAATTACTGTTAAGCTACTGTCAATTACACCCAGCTTTTTCATATTCAGAGCCATCTAGCAGCTCAAAGAACCTACTTCCTGTTACTGGTTGGCTTTTAATGTGAAACATCTGTATGATCTCAGAGAATTATGACATTTTTCTCCTAAAAAATTACTCACTGATTAATTGATTATCAAAATAGTTGGCAATTAATTTAATATTAATTATTTAATATAATTTAATTTAGTTATTATCATTATTATTATATTCTGTATAAAGAATACCAGCTGATACCCTGATATTGGAATCTTTTCACTCCTTAATGTTGATATCAGCCCCAAAAATCTATTATCAGTCAGGCTCCATTAAAAACAGTATTTATGTAGTAAAGAGAATGGTGAGCATGACATGACATGACTGTACTGATGGAATTAGTGATATGGAAATTATGAGGATAATAATAATAATCAGCCTTTATTTGTTCATACGGACTGTTATTTGACACCCATTTCTGCCTGCCAAAGAAAAAATATCACCATGGTAAATCCTTATTATGAGATAAAAAGTCTAAATTATGGGATGAAAAGTCTAAATTATGAGATAAAAAAAAGTCAACATTATGAAATAAAAAGTCATAGTTATGAGATAAAAAAGCTGAAATAATGAGATAAAAATTATGACTTTATTTCATAATTTCAACTTTTATCTTATGTCAAAAAAATTTTTACCTCCTCAGTATGACTTATCTCATAATTTTCACTTTTCATCTCATAATTTCAACTTTTTATCTCATAATTATGATTAATTAATTAATTTATTTATTATTATTACTATTATTATTATTATTATTATTAATATTATTTTGTATTTTTTTCCTTTCACTGGTGGAAATGGGCTTCTATACCCAGCTACTATCAGAAGACCCTGAATATTTTTGTTTGAGAATCTACACTAATTTTTAGAAATATAGAGCTATTGTTGTTTGGCACTGTGGTCATCACCTTGCTGTTGTAAATTACAACAATGATCTGATTTTGAAATAAAAGTTTGTTATTTATGATTCTTTTGAAACATAATAACAGAGCATATTCAGGTGTGGGTCTACGTCTGTGGATGGTGCCTCTTTTGGTGTTTTTTCAGGTTGCTGGGGTCGGAGAACCTGTCGGGGCAGAGCGAGCACTGGTATGGTCTCTCCCCGGTGTGGATGTTCTTGTGGATCTTCATGTTCCAGAACTGGGAGAACTTTTTGCCACAGATGCTACAACCGTACGGCCTCTCTCCTGTGTGAGTCCTGAGGTGGGATTCTAAGCTTGCCGGCGAGATGAATGCTTTACTGCAAAACCTACAGATACAAACCTTCTTCCTGGGGATTTTGTGCTGCAGATCAGTACTGCCATGACTCCCCTGACCCTGACTTTGACCAGGGCCCAGGAACTGTTGGGACCCCTGTATCTGACCTAATACCTGAACAGGGCTGGGCTCCTCTGACAGATCGATAACAGGAGGCTGCTGCTGAAAGGACACAGAGGAGTGGAAGCCTCTCGAGCTTTCAACAGCCAATCCCCTTCCTGCTGAATTCTCAGCGGCCAATCCCCTCCCACAGCTGCCAGGCTCTGCTCCAATAAGAGTGCTGGGCAGGAATGAGAGGGGTGCGCAGTGTGACGATGGCCCTGGGAGGCTGTCGTCATGACAATAACTACCCCCACCATTGGTCCACAGTGAAGAACGGCCATAGCTGACCTCTGAGAAGGCCCGCCCAGACTCCTGCAGATCAGACAGCTGATTGGTGGAGGTTTGTGTGGTTTCTTCAAATGGCAGAACTGCTCTGTAGTCATCGGTGCTCGACTCCACCAAGCCTGGATACAAAGAGAAAGATACACAGTGTTGGGAGGGTTACTTTAAAAATGTATCCTGATACAAATACTAATTACATGTTGGTAATTTAAAGTTGGTAGTGGGTCTGTGTAGCTGATGTTGGTGTAGGTCTGTGTAGCTAATATTAATAGTTGGTCTGTGCAGCTAATGTTGGTGGTAAGTCTGTGCAGCTAATGTTGGCGGTAAGTCTCTGCAGCTAATGTTGGCGATAGGTCTGTGTAGCTAATTTAAGTGGTTGGTCTGTGTAGGTAATGTTAGTGGTGGGCCTGTGTGACTAATATTAGCGGTTGGTCTGTATGACTAATGTTGGTGGTAAGTCTGTGTAGCTAATGTTAGCGGTTGGCCTGTGGAGTTAATGAACTGGCCACTCCAAGATTAGCTATGGCTTCATTCGAAACCAGAGTGATGTGAGATTTGTGAAGCGCTGGAATGTGTGTGCTCTGTGCAGGGTAGTATATCATTCTATATTTTAAAATGTATTTTAAAATTGTAATCCTGCTAATATTCTCCATTTTTACTAAATGTATCTGTAATCTGATTGTCTTTTTTTATTTGTAATTGTAATGGAATACAGTTACATTTTTTTGTATACAAACTATGTAATCCTGTTAAATGTAATCCATTACTCTGCAAACCTGGCATTGTATTGTGAAGTCAGAGAAGTGTGCATATCAATAGGTCATGGTGTGATCAGTGAGTGAAAGGTGGGTGGATGTGTCCACTCACCCTCCTGTATGCTGAGACCTGTCTGGCTCTGAGTCCCTGTCACTGGCTCCACCTCCTCCACCTTCACCAGCACCACATCTGGCTCCTCCTCCTTCTGCACATACAATAAAGAGAGGAAATGTTGGCTGTTACTGCACCGCAGACACTGAAGCAGCTTCATTCCAAACACAATAAAAAGAAAACGATCAAGAGACACCTGAAGATTTTAAGACATTAACTAGAGTGGAGATTAATCCAAAGTAGAGCTAATATTCCTTACAGACATGTCAGTACTGGCATATACATTGCATCAGACTGCAAAGTGAGCTAATAATTCTATTTCAGTCATTTCATCCACTGTGGAAAAAAATACTGACTTGTCGGCCTCCAACTAATAATTATTTTCATTGTCCATTAATCTGTTGATTATTTTCTCAAATAATCCATTAGTTGTTTGGTCTACAAAATGTCAAAATATGGTGAAAAATGTCAATCAGTGTTTCCAAAAGCCCAAAATAACATCCTCAAATGTCTTGTTTTGTCCACAACCCAAAAATATTCAGTTTACTGTCCTATAGGAATAAAGAAACCAAACATTTAAGAAGCTAGAATCAGAGAATTTTCACTTTTGTTTCTTAAAATATTACTCAAACTGATTAATAGATTATCTAAATAGTTGGCAATTAGTGCAGCTTTAATAACCCTATTAGATTTTTTAAATGATAAGGATTCCTTAGTATTTCTATTAAAAAAAAACCAAAACAACTATCTTGGTCAAGGTATCATTGCCAGCATTTCTTTCATCTCAGTTATCAATACTGACTTAAAAAATCCAGCACTGGGCACTAATCCAAAACTCGGACAAGTCCATTATTTTTTGTTTTTATTGAGGCTTTCATACCATTCTGGTGCTTCTCATTAGTAATCTTAATGTATGAAAACCTGAACATTCGCATTTTGGCTGAAGAACGTGTTTCAAAATGATATTTTCCCAAGCCCTTCTAAAAACAGTTTCCTATGTAACCTGACCTTGAGAAACCCTCTAGGTTGAGGGACACGAGGGCATCAGACACTGACCTACATCACTGCTTTTAGCTAAAGGCTGAGTGGGAGTTTCTCTTTGAACAACCCGGACATAACAGTGTAAAAGACATGAGACAAAAATGATGTAAAAGATATAACAGCACGAAAATTGTGTGAAAGAACGTAACAAGACAAAGGCAACATAAAAGGCGTAACAAGATGAAAATGACGTAACAAGACAACAATAATGTAAAATAAGTAAGAAGACAAATATGATGTAAGACCAGATATTGTAACAAGATGATGAAAACAATATAAAAATACATAAAAAGACCAAAATGACATAAAAGATGTAACAAGACAAATAAGACATACCCAGATGAAAACGATGTAACAAGAAAACAAAACCAAGATAAAAGACATAATAGGACAGAAGACAAATATGGTGTACAAGACGTAACAAGAAGAAACTGACAGAGGGAGACTTCACGCAGAGAGAGGTGAGGTTCAGTTAGTTTTGCATAGAAACAGTCCATACAAATGTCCTTCAGAGGATGGCTTTTTACTATATTTTGAGTACATTTCAGAGCCTGAACTTTTTCATTTTTACTTGATTAAAGAAGTTGAATCAGTACTTCTACTTTTACCAGATATTTTTTCTAAAACAACTATCCTTACTTCTGCTTGAGTGCAGAATATGTGGACTTTTGCCAGCTCTGATTCAGTCAAGGTCTAGTCATGAGATAGTCATGGAGTACCACTTGTTTAGACACATCAATTTGACAACTGGTTCAGGTGAACTATTTATTCATTCATTCATTCATTGTCCGTAACTGCTTATCCCTGAAGGGTCACGGGGGGCTGGAGCCTAGCCCAGCTGACGGTGGGCGAAAGGCGGGGTACACCCTGGACAAGTCAGGGCAGGGCAGTGGTTGTCAACCACTCACTCTCACATTCACACCTAAGGGCAATTTAGAGTCACCAATTAACCTATTATGCTGCATGTCTTTGGACTGTGGGAGGAAGCCGGAGTACCCGGAGGTGAACAAGTTTAGAAATATTCAGTCACTGACCTCAACCTGCCTTATACTGCAGGGACTGAGGGTTAATATAGAAGTGTCATGTTTGTTATATTTGTTACTGTCATTTCGTTTTTCTTCTTGTCTGTCTGACAACACATCGAGTTTACTGCTGTATGCCAAGTGAACAAAATATGACCAATTGTAATGTCTAAAGCTCCCCTCCAGACACGTTTTAATACTCTGTTATGATTAATATGTAGTTATACGTGTTTTTCCCACATAAACAGTTAAAAAAAGACTTCTGAAAAACAGCCGGATGCACATGTTTTCTTTCTCCCTCATTGAGAAATTCTGGATCTGGCCTTGCACCCCATCAACCACCACTGTTTGTGCTAGGTTGAATGATGTAAGAGTGCTGTGCAACAGAGAGATTCAACCCCACGTTTGAGCCTCAGTCAGACACAGACTCAGACAAGGAGGCTTTTGTGCACCAACATCTGTGACCGGCAGATGCAGCTTTTCTTTTTGTTATTTCTTAGCTTGTGAGCTTGTAACTGGCAGTGGCCACTACAGCTAATGCTAACTCTTTGTACTCACAGTCTGGTCTGCACTGAAGATTTCAGGTTTCTTTGCTGGTATCTGCAGATTAGACTGGATTTAGAATTTGTTTGTGAGCCAAATCTAGCTGCCTGGGGTACATTTGAATCTCAGATTTTAGGGAAATGCACAGACATCTCCTGCTTCAGTGGAGGAATGTGAAAACCAGACAGGGGAAGTACCTGAATATAAATACTTCATTACTCTTAAGTAGATTTTTCAGTTATGTGAACTTTACTTGAGTGTTTATTTTTCTGACAACTTTTTACTTTACACACAAATATCTTCACTTTCTACTTCCTACATTTTCAAAACATGCTCTTGACTTTAGTTTTAATGCATTTATGCATATAAAGGGATAGTTAATCCAAAATTGAAAATACAGTCATTATCTACTCAGCCTCATGCCTCATTGGGGTTGGGGTCGGGTTTATTTTGTTAGTCCACAAAACACTGCTGGAGTTTCACAGGGAAGCAGTGTTGCTGAATCTCAACAATGGAAGTGAATGGTGACCAGTATTTGAAAACTGGTCACCACTCAGTTTCATTGTTTGGGAGATTCTGCAGCACTGTTTCCCTGTAAAACAATGTTGCAGTACAGTTGTTCACTGCCCCTGGACTTTACAACTACTTTGCTGTTCTCTGTATCTGTATGTACTGTATGTCCTCTGTATTTGTATGTGTATTTGTATGCATGTATGTATGTATCACTTCTTTTTTTCACCCTTTTTCACCAATAAAAACAAACAAACAAAAAAAAACAAACAAACGACGCAACAAGACAAAAGCAACGTAACAAAACAACATAAAAGACGTAATCAGACAAAAATTATGTAAAAGACGCAACGATGAAAACTATGCAATAAGGCAAAACTAGATAAAAGATGTAACATGTCAAAAAAAGACAAGAAGAAGAAGAGAAAAGGTGATGTTCTGCTAGCTTTGCACAGAAACAGCTGGTAGAAATGTCTTTCAGATTACTTTTATACTTTGAGTACATTTCAGAGCCTATACTTTTTCACTTTTACTTAAGTAAAGAAGTTGAATCAGTTTACTTTTGCCACCTGCAGATCCAAGTCGGTATAGCCAAGTTCAGACAATTTCGTTGATATGAACAGAAGAGAAACAGAAACAGTGGATCTTAAAGCTTTTAAAGCTATGAACGAGGCTCATTTCAAATACCATTTTCAGATATAATGGGGATGGTGTCTGACAGTGACAGCAGGCCTTACAGTTCCCTTTTATAACTCAGTTTGATTTGTTGCCCGAAACAGAGTGTACATTTCATGCAACAGAAAGAATGAGACACAGTGTCATGTTGAGACCAATTCAACAATCACACTCAAGGCTTTAGGATGTTTGAACATATTTCACTGTGTCCACTTTGCTCTCCTCAATCACTGGTCAGTCTTTCTTCGTAGCAGCGATGCACATCTGATTAAATTCATATCTGAGATTCACAGTTATGACAACTTCATTTTCAAAAAAGGGGGTCATTAAATAAGAGATTCCAGTGGTTTAAGAAGCATTTTTTATTCCATAAATGAATTGTTGTATACAAAATATGAAATATTTCAACTATAAAACAGATAAAATGATGTTACATTTAGAATGAGAATCCAGTCCTTGACAGTGCTCTCAAACATTTATTAGAAGATACCATTTTCCCAGACAGTCACTGACTGAAGGCTGAATTCTAACACCAGTACTTCTTATTCGTTTCAGCCATAAAAACCAGGCTCACAAGGAATCTGTGCCAAAGAATTTTGATGATATTTTTGCAGATTTTCCACAGATTTTAAACATACAGAGATGCTGTTTGTAAGATACTGATGCATTTGTTTGTATATGTGTTGAAGTGGTAATTGTGTGCTCTCTGCTCCACATTGAACCTTGTATTTTAGCGCCCATGTGTCTGACATTTTTTTCCAACAAATGTTCACACTTGGTAGACCTGTTGGAGATGGAAAAATAATCAAATATTTTTTCAACCCTGCTTGAAGTAATTTTAGGTTATGTATTGTGTGCTGATTTTTGCTAAAAAGCGATCTTTGTTTCCAACAACTTTGAATCAATTTGAATTTGAATATTGTCTATCACAAGCAAAAAAACATTCTGAAGAATTCTACAGATTTTCCTTCTGGATCATCACTGAAAACTGTTTAAAAAATCATCAGATTCTGCTTGGACCTGCAAATAACCCATGAAAACAACACACACTGTAGTTTAATTGACTCAATCCCACATACACCATCCTTTTGCCCCAAATACGCACTACAGTACCAAATGTGGATTAATCTGCGACTGAAAATAGTCCCCAACTAAAGCTCTATTTCCTCTCGTTTGACGGACATTTGATAAAATATTATAGTGGACAGCTGTTTTGGGAAGTTACTGGATCTTTTTTTTAACGAAACAATCTATTTGTGAGGTGTTTTTAAAGATGTACATCTTGAGTAAGAACCAATGGGCTTGGAGCTGAGAGCCACAGACTAACTGTTGGTTTGAGTCTGCATGAGATTTGTTGACACTAACGGTCATTTCCTTTTTGATGCTTTTGAAAAATAGGAGTAAAACACAAACCCTGTTTATACCTGGTATTAACATGCGTCCTAGGTGATCCAATCACAAGTGGACAGCTCTGGGCTCTGAACATTGAGGACACACTGAGACCCAATTTCTCAGACCACATTCGGAGGTGGTCTGGGCCACGTGCGATCACATTCTTTCAGCAGTGTGTTTGCAATGTGTCCTGGTCTGCACTGAAGGACCACCTACTTATCTGTAATCACAAGAAACAGCTGTCTGATTTCAATTTGGTTCACTGTGATGCAATATCATGCACTTGGGGTTCTCTGACCTGCCAAGATAAGCAGGAGACATTTGTGAACTCATCGTCTGTTTCACCATAGAACTAGAAACCACAATATTCCCAGACTCCCTTAAAGTTTGTGTAAAGCAGCAATAAATGTGTACTTTGAGTTTGTCACACCACAGAGACATGTTATTATTCACCTAGCCAAATTTGAATAATTGAAAAAACTGCTGAAACACGGATGCTCAGTCCAGCAGCTTTATTGGACATGTCCAGACATGTTTGAGCCACCAGAGCCAGAGGACGGTGACAGGATGGTATTTTTTTTTTTCTTCTGTGTCGGGTTGTTGGAATGAAGTGAGGTGAAGTGAACTTCTGGGCTGACTGAGAGAGTCACTGAAGGTACATTTGTAACTGACTGTTAGGGAGGGTGAGAGGAGAGGAGGCAGTGTCGTTTGTGTGTCGGTTTGTGGGGCTTATATAGTGTTGGGCGACCATGACTCTGGCACGTCACCGAGCCCTGTTTCACCCAAAAAATCCTGAACACAGAAATGTTGAACAACAGTTTAACAGTCACTCCACAATTCAGTTCTACATAGTTCTCAGTGTTTTTACATGTTTTCAGCAATGATGTTCTAACATGTAGAATGTGTTAAGAAAAATTCCCTGAATTCCATTAAACGGAAAAAAAAAACCAAAATGCACAATTTTGAGAGTTGTTGAGTGGGGTGAAAGTCAATAAACTTTGTAAAATGTAAAATTCTTATTCATTCATGCTTTCTTGCAAATTTGGCATGCAGTTTCATGATGCTACAATATATTTTGTTGCTGTGAGGAGCAGACAGGAGAGACGCTCTAAGGTGTACTAGGACGCATGCTTTCACATTCTCTTTCTGTGTCATTAATGCCTTTCTTTTAGAGCTGCAACAATAAATGAATTCATAAACTATTCATCAATTTTTAAATTAATCGCTATCTAAACTATTTTGATAATTGATTACTCGGGTTGAGGATTTTTTTTTTTTTTAAAGAAAAACAGTCAAAATTCAGATTCCAGCTTCTTAAATGTGAATATTTTTTGGTTTCTTTACTACTTTGTGACTTCAAACTCAACAGCTTTGGGTTGTGGAAAAAAACAAAACATTTGAGGATGTCATCCTGCACTTTGGGAAACATTGAACTTTTTTTTGTTTTTTTACCATATTGTGACATTTATAGACCAAACTACAATTAATCGAAAAAATAATTGACTGATTAATTGACTATGAAAATAATTGTGATGTGAAAACATCATATTTCTACAACATCAGAAAAAGTAAAAGTGTGCGTCATCCTGCTTTTAGTTGAGGTACACAATCCCAGCGCACCACAGAGCGCCTCTAACAGTGCTGGTAAAATGTGAGGCTTGTGTAGGTTGATATAGGGGTTTAGTGTGGCACTGAACTGAACATAGGGAGTAATAGATATTCAACTGACAAAATAGGGCTAGTGTTTATTTGCATATAGATCGGGGAAGTGAGATGCAATCACAAGCGGTCACTTGAGACGCATGTGGAGAGTCCACTTGTGGTCAGATCCCCCAAGATGCTTGTTAATACCAGGTGTAAACAGCCGAACAGATTAATTAATAAACCGCATTTAAAAATCTCCTACATATAATGCCCAGGACAAGAGTATGCAGCAAATGAACTCCTCTGGGCTAACCTTTTGGAGAGAGGTTTAACATGTTTTCAGAGTTACAAAGCTCCAGCTGTGTGCGCTATCATCCTGGCTGGCTCAACCCAAGCATATGAATGGGTAACAGATAAATCAAACAACACATTTCAATTCTATACACCAGTAAAATGTGTTCCCACTTTTCACTCTGAAATCTTCATAAATAAATTCACCAGCACTAAATTATAATTGTCTGTCTACAAGCTGCATCACTCAGCATGTTGGTTCTAATTCACCTTATTCATTTATCTGTCCTGAAAACAACGCTACAGTTTAAAGATGTTTCTTAGAAATGCTGTGTAAACATTTAGAAATCTTTTTTTATAAAGTTCTTAAGAAGGTCATATGCACAAAATTTTCTGTTGAGCAGACAGTTTTTAGTCTTTGCTGGATTTTTACACTCTATAGCAGACCTCCGGTAAGAAGACAGTTCAGGTCTGTTCCCAGGTCTCGACTTCAGTATAAACTTCAGGGTGGCTCTTTTGTTGGTGTGTTTTCAGGTTTCTTATCCAGGCGAATCCCCGGCCACACATCCCACAGTTGTACGGTTTCTCTCCTGTGTGAACTCTCTGGTGTTTCCTCAGGTTCCCGGCCTCGGAGAACATCTTCCCACAGGTGGAGCAACTGAAAGGCTTCTCCCCCGTGTGGACACGTTGGTGGATCTCCACCTTCTTGGGCCGGTTAAAAGCCTTGCCGCAGTAGCTGCAAACAAAGAGTCTTTCCTTGGTGCCAGATCGAGGGGGCACCATGCTGTCACCGAAGGGCTGGGACAGGGGAAAACCAGGGCCGTAACGACTCCAGCCATTAACACTGGAGGAGGTTGATGGGAAATCAGCCGCTGCCATTGAGTATGAACAAGACGGCCCCCTTCCTTCCACTTCAACCCCCGACTGCTCATCAAAAAACTCCTCAACCAACGATTTAGCACTTTTATCACTGCCACACAAAACGTCAAACTGCGAGTCATTGCTGCCGTCTTCGATATACTGCTGTGGGTTTACTGTCTCCTGCAGTGAGTCTCTGCCTTCAACAGAGGCACTGAGTTCACACTTCAGGAGAGGAGAGGAGTCACTGACCTCCACTCCTCTGCTGCTGCTGCTGCCGCCCGTACGCCTCGTCCTGCTGCTCTGGATCTGGGACTGCGACTGGGTCTGCGACTGTGAAGAGGACTGGGTGTCCTGCTGTTCAACACTGGGTCTCCGTCCTGCAGCTACACACTCCACCACTCCTTTAAAGAGACAAGGTGGGGGCAAAGAATGAAGAAAAAAAATGAATTGTTAACACTAAATCTCTTTAACACAAAATATTCATGACTCATATGATACCAAGTCTGCAACTAAGAAGCATTTGTTATTGATCTGTCCATTTTTTTATTAATTAATCCTTTTTCATCAATATTAACCAGCATTAATAGCCGACATGGTTAATTTATCATAATGTACATGTCCAACATACTAATTCAATAGTACACTCTGTCACTTTCACTTTTTACCGCAAAACAAAACTGTAGCATGCAAAGAGACAGACATATCAACAACATCTAGAAACGCAGCAGACTTATCTGACATGGACTGACGCAAAGTGTATAAGTGTGCTGTGGCTAAAAAGGAACAGGATCCAGATAACAGTGGTACCTTCAAAAGCCAGCATCTATGATGGTATTGGGTATTGTGCTGTTAAGTGCCAATGGTGTAGCTACAACTGGATTTATGCTCGCCGTAGTGCACCCGGTGCGTGACAAAAATTAGGTCATATGTGTGTCATTGAGCGTGTTGGCTCTAAAAGATGTTGCATTGCTTTGTCGTGCACCTCTGAATTTTTGTAACTAGTTGGCCCCGGCACAAGCCACACCTCTAATTTTAACATGAAGACTGGGCAAGCAGGATTGCTTGTATTAGCATCAAATGTAAAGACCATTGTGCAGTGACTGGACACTAGGTCAAAGCTACAGAAAGATTTACAGATGTCTGAACTCTTGCACACAATGTAGTGTTAACACTGCATGTGTTCAAAAATGATGGTTCACAAAAGACCTGTGACATACTGTATATTAAATTCCCCCTTAAAAATCATTATGATGATGAAATATTCACTGATCTCTCCTCAGGGATCCTACAGCTTTTCAAGAGAAAAATTAAAGCACTTTCAAGGTATCCCAACAAAAAAATTCCAGACTCTCGAAGCCTTTATCATCACATCTAAATATTTATAAATGCAATTACAAATTCTCTTATACCCACAGACACATTTCTGACAGTTCTTTGTCAGTACTCACCATCATCTCCTATCAGCGGCACATCTTCCTCTGTTTCTACAACTCGTGGCATGTTTGTTTCCATCTTCTCCTCCTTCACCAGCATTGCCTCTGGCTCCACCAGCTCCACATCTGGAGACTGCACAACAATCAAGATTTGTAACTCAGTCAGCAAACACCAGTTGCATTTGGACTGGGTATCATTTAAAGCTCCAGTAGGCAACATTGTTTTGGTATAATTGAGAAATAATTTCATAAAAAACTTTAAGTATATTGTAAATCAGGTGTTCTGAGAGAGAGCTACACTTCTGCACCTCCTCCATGGCTCTGTTTTCAGCATTTAGAAAATCTGCCACGTGACGGTAGACTTGAACCAATAACAGGTCTTTTAGGACCTGGGAGTGCAGCTGCGTGTTCAAGTTCCTTCGGTCAGACCCTGAATCAATGATGGAAACTACTGCAGGGAAAGTCGCTATAAAACTGCATTATAATAAAGAGAAAAGAGCCCAATGAGCAACATGCTCAACCCAGGAGTTTGTCAGCTCACTCGGTTACTTTTGACTTCACCTTCAGTTGTATGCATTCACTTGTATCGCGGAGCTGACAGACACAGAGCCGACAGACAGCTGCTCAGAGCCGGGGAGCTCTTCAGAGGAGGGTCTGCAGCAGACTGGCACTTCTGGAGGAAAAAACCACAGGAGTTGCTGTGATGCCGGCTACTTTACTGTCAGGAGAGGAGCTCAGAGTGTATATTTCAAACTTTTGGGACTAAAAAGAGGATTTATCTTCACTCCTGCTTCAACCTTCTGCAGCAACAGTGAATTAATCATAGAGCCACGGACCGGCCAGACGAAAGCTCAGCATTTGTTTTTGAAACTTTTGAGATGAAAAAGTTATTTTTACTCCTGCCACTCAGCCCCTCTGCAGCAGCGGTTCACGAAACAATTGCGGATGTTCTGACCAGCCAGATTAGAGCTCAGAGTCTGTTTCTTAAACTTTTGGGATTAAAAAGTGGATTTAGTAGCACCATGGAGGAATCCACCACACTGTTTACAGGGTAAGTAAATGACACCATACTTTTGTACTTACATTTTTGGCTGTGCAAGTCAAACCATGTTGCCCCTGAGTTGCATTTTCATGACCGCTTATATCGCAGAGAGCCGCGCCCGACATGAACCGTCAGCCCGACTCGCCTCCATGTGGGCTGCAGTCATGTCGCGCTGACTGTGGCCCAACGGTGGTGAGCCTCCTTTCTGTCCCCCTCCAACAAGCAAGTGATGTGATACTGAGCTCGTGTGTGCAGGAGAGCAGAGAGAAAGACGTTTTTAAGTCTCTTTATGTTCAGCTCTCTGTACTTTTATATCTTCACACTGAATCTTCATGTTTTTAAATGTAGTTTCTCTCCTCTGTCGGTGTTTTTTACCGTCAGGTGTCTGTTTTATTACACACAGTTGATGTCTGTCGGTCTGTGCTCACTCACGATAGCCTCTGTTAACTGTTGCTTGCACTCATGAAGCGTGTGTTGCTCATCTACTGGGAGGGGCTGAGGACACAAAACAAAACCTAACTCAGATGAGACTCAAAAATCAACCGTTTTCAGGCTTTCTACTACTGGTATTGTAATTCTTTTAAGGGATATTGATACCAATGGAATACCTCATTCAATATCTTTTTCAAAGGTTGTTCTTCAAAGATTGTCTTAAAAGGTATTGAGTACTGATACCCAGAACTAAGTTTTATATTCATGCAGCTACACTATATGTACTCACTCAAAACAGCACAGCCCAGTTTATACACAACCCTCTGCTGTTTACAGACCAGTTAAGGGTCAAGTTTCTCTCTTCTGTCCTTGTATGTTGTTCCATGAGCTCTGATTTTCAGCATCCACAGGGTTTCTACTCAAAGCATCATGTCTCCAGTCCTCCACAGTCACCTTCCTTCCCTTGTGGTGAGCTTACCTTACTCTGGATGCTGTCAGAGTGGATCAGCTCACTGGTTGTGTCCTCTGCAGGAGCTCTGCCAGACCACAGAGACACATCCATCTGTTGCTCAAACACGCCATCTACACAAAAACAGGACAAATGTCTACTTAGAAACACTGACAGTGTATATTTCAGTGATGAGTATTGACAGTGTTGCTGCAGTGGAAGCAGAGATGAGAAAATACACAACTGAATGTGTCTTGCCCCTCAAATATCCAAATAAACCCAAGCATATTATTATGAAGGAAGATCAATATTTTACATTAACGATCCATCAAATGATTGTGTATAATGTTTTATTACTGTGCAGTGGACACAAAAGCACCACCAAATGAATACTCCTTTGTGTCTGCTGGATGTGGAAGTTGGCAACTGTTAAGAAGTTCACCATAACACAGAAGGGGAAGGAAAAATGATAGTGATAAAAATAATAATAATTAAAAGAAGAAGCAAAAGAAGAGGAAGGGCAACTGTTGATATTGGGTACATCTCAAGTCTCTTATTTGTCATTTCCTCACTCCCCGCTCGAACCAGAAGTTCTTCTGGTTCCCCATTTGCAGACCGTCCCAAGTCTCTTATTTTGGCTTAGAGCAGCGCGGAGGGATGTCTGAGGACTAATGAGCAAGGATACATGAGAGCAGCTTTTATTGAAGTTCTCTGAACAGCTGACGCGCCCTCTTAGATAAAATTTACAGACTGGATGCTCCAGCTGATCAGACTGATCTGATACATCACAACTTGACAACAGAGTAAAGACAAATAACAGATTAAACTAAAATGTATCGTTCCCATGTTTCATGTTTAATTTATTTCCTGATTCACAGTCTGTGATGCTCAGGTTTCAGTTAATTTGCAGACCAGGCAGGCCAGGTCATAAAAATTTACTTTATGATTAATGATGTTTGGATCACAGGTGGAGGCGTCTCTCCATCAGGAGAGAAGCAGTGCACAACTGCACACTTGGCACAGAACTGTGTGCAGGGAAACATCTATGACAGCCTCTCTAATAATTGACCAATTAAGCAGTAAATCATTAAAGAAAACATTCAGAGTTAAATAAAAAATACAGTAAAGAAATCACCTGGAGACTCTGTTCTTAAACCTGAGAAAATTAATAGTTTGGGTGGTGGCAGGTGGAGGATTTATGCACACAGAGGATTCAGATGAACCTGAGTTTGACATGAGTTACATCATTTTAATCTTCCCTGAAACATTTAACTTAATAAGTGATTTCTAATGTTCAAAAGACACCAGAATCATAATCTGAATTATTCAATCATGAATTCAATCAGAATATCAATAGACATCTGCGTCTGATCAGGACACAGTCTCAGTATAAGTGCAGAATGCAGGTTGTTTTTCATGGGTGCAGGTGTTTGTTAAACGTTAGGCACAAATACAACGATCGAGTGTGGAGGCAGCGGAGGGATGACACATTCACAATTTCTCCAAGATCAAGGTAATCACAAGGAAATTAAAGTGTGATTGTAATGAAAGCTAAGTTAGTTTAAGTTCCAGTAGTTACTAGGGCTGCACATTAATCCTCAGTAGCTCATTTTTTGAGCACCAGTAGTTGACAGATTAGTTAGAACACACGTGCACGTTTGCACAGATATTTTCCCTGTTTAACAGGTCAAAAGCTGCTTCCATCCTACTCTGTGCACTTTGTCCATTTAGTCCCTTAAACCATGACAAGGATCCCACAGTAATAAGCCTCCTGTTTGATCTGTCTCTACCTGATCAGATGCAACCAGTGCTGCATAACTGTTGGTTCACTTAGGAAAAAAAAAAACTCACATGACAAAGTGACTCCAAATCTATACTGAATTGTATTAGTACACTGGACAAAGAGGACACTAGAGCTGTGCCATATCAAACCTTCCACAACACTGGTATATTGTTTTATGTGATAAAAAAGTGTCATCTCACAATATCAATGACACGTTCCCTAGCGCGCTTAGTCGCAACAAGCCTAAACATGCCTTACGGCCAAAACGCACAAAAAGCGTCTGATGCTGACCTGAGAAAAACGTGAGGATATTTTTCCCCTCAGAGGACAATATTTTATTAAAGAAATAAACTATTATAATACTAAAGAAATAAAAAGAAGCTTATAAATAGCAACCTTTTCCTAGAATACTGCTGGTTCTGTTTGAATTTTAAATCTGAAGCCTACAGTGGACCATATAAGCTTCAACTGAAGCTTTTAGTGTGTGTTTGCCTTTAAGTGTTTACTTGCACAGTTCCAGCACTGACATTCTAACTTACCTCATTTCATGGTAGATCCATTTTATGTTTACACAAGAAATTAAAGGCAATGCAACAGTTTCACACTGATAGTCTAACTCATTTGATGGTAATCCATTAAAAAAAAGATGCAAGGCAACAGTTATTTAAGTTTTGACAGTTTTTATTTTATTTTTATCAGCAGTGAGTGTTCACATTTTGACTGAAGGTTTGTTTGGATTGCTGCTGTAAAATCTGAGGTCAATTTTATTAGGTGACAATACTGTGCAGGCTCCTGAAGAGTTACAAGATTAAGTTACTGTCATTGATGACAGTAGCTCACTGGAAAAGAAGGATGGAAAATGCCACTAATAAATGCTGCTGCCTGCAAGCTGCAATCACTGATAGAATGTTATTCAGTATTCTTTTTCTATATCATCACAAATATCGTTATGGCAATTGTCCTTGAAATACTGTGATATAGTTTTAAGGCTATATGGCCCACCCCTAGAGGACACACCACTTTTTTTTTTTATTGGATTTTACTGCTTATTCTTATATTAATGTATTTATGGAAAATTCATGATTTATTTCAATATCAGACTCTGTGCCTTTGTGTTTTTTTTTCTCCAGTTTCCTTCCCCAAACTGGCAAAGAGGTAAACACTCTAAAGATCCAGCTGTATATGCTGCACATGCCACACATGTTCTCCAGCCTCAGCCACTTTTGTCTCAAAAAATTCAGAGAAATCCCTGGTTAATTAACTGCATTTTCAAACCTAGGACCCCATGACATTTATCTTGAAATGATCCTGGCTCAGCAGCAGTGAGAAGGCACTGCTCTCTGAATCATTTGTCTGCGTGTTCATGTCACATCACCAAGTTTACAGCCTAGAAGCGCATAATGCATCATAAAGTGACTGCTCAAACTTATTGAGCCCAAAGCTCCACACTGCCAGATAGCCACAATATTCTCCTCAGACCATAAAGCAGAGCAACTGGCTCTGCAGTGAACACACCTGGGGCAAAACCACAGTGTGCACCTGACTGCTGAGAGTTTGAGTTTGAAATTAGCTTAAAGCAAAGGACACACCCTAACAATTAGTACACCTAAATGAATTCATTTGAAAGTGCAGTGACAGCATTTCTTTACTGCAGATAGCACCAGTGCACACAGAGTATTGATGGATTTCTGTGTCTGGGGTCAACAAAGAACCAGATTCAGAATCTGAGAGAGTGTAAAATACTTGTTGACAATATGGGACAGAGCCATGAAGCAGCTGCTAACTGTGATCACACACTCAGAAAGTTTTTAACTCTACACAACAGAGCTTCAACTACAGCAGGAGTGGTTGCTGTAATGTGTTTCAAGTTTGGAAATGACAAAGAGGGGACATTAGCACAATACTACTAATGTTAAGGGGAAGCAGGAGAGCAACATCAAGTTATGGGTAGCATTGGGCAATATGATGGTACTGTATGGGTACCCCCAGGATTTTTCAACTTAAATTTAAGACTTTTTAAGACCTTTTTAAGACCAATTCCAATGAAATTTAAGACCAACCTCGCACCTATTCTGGCATGCGTAAGAATGAAATAATGCAATGTAATGCTGTCAGAATTTTTAAAAAAAAAACTTTATTTCATTAACAATACTTAAAACACAATAACTGCATGGGGCATGTGTGAGGAGTGTGAGGCGTGTGTGTGCGTGCATACGTCTGCGGGTGCGCCTGTGTGTCAATGTATTACAATATAGGCAACACTGTATTAACACAATCAAAATCAAAATACAACTGTGTGAGGGAGTGTGTGTGTGCATACATCTGTGGGTGCGCCTGTGTGCGGATGCATTACACAAAAAAACTTACAGCCTTCAAAGTTCTGCTACAATCTCTTAACATATCAGACACAATCATAAATGAAACACAATAACTGTGCGAGGAGTGTGTGTGTGTGTGTGTGTGTGTGTGTGTTTGTGTACGTGCGTGCGTGCGTGCATACGTCTGTGGGTGTGCCTGTGTGCGGATGTAATACATTGGAGCCTACAGCTTTTGGAGCTCTGCCCCTTTGGCTGCAATCTGTTCATCCAGTTTAATTAGTTCAGCCAACTTCTCCTTGTGGCTCCTTCTAAAAGCATTAGATTTGGCAATAAGCTCTGCCATCTTGCTACCTACTTGCTTGGCTTCAGCCTGGTCCGCCAACTTAGAGCGGGCCCAAAAAATCCGGCCCGACCCTATACCGAGCCCGTGCACGTCGTGTCCGAGCCCGGCCCAGCCCAACATATTAACTGTAATTATGAGCCCGAGCCCAATTAAAACCCGACTTTCTTTTTTTTTTTTTTTTTTAATCTGTGCCGTGGGCTGTTTAAATTCGTCGGCGGCGCTGTTCAGGGTCCTGACTCTCCTGCATCTCTGCAGCAACCTCTGCTCCATACCTCCGACTTTCCATCCACTGTGCTCAAACTCAGCTCTCCTGACTTAATTTTTTTCTTTATATTTTCCAACTCCATGCTGCTCAGCTGCTCCAGGTACAAGCTTGAGTTGACCGGTGATGCTTGCAGTGTGTGTGGCTGTGCACATGGCGCGCCCTGTGCACGTGAAGGAGACGTGATGCTTGCAGCAGTGTGTGTGGCTGTGCGCACTGCTGTGCACGTGAACAAGACGTGATGCTTTTTTTCAACACTCGTTGGCTTACTTAACAAAAAATAAATAAATAAAATATTGCTGATTACGGCTTTTCGGCCCGGCCCGGCCTGGCCCGCAATCGGGTCGGGTTCGGGCCAGGCTCGGGTACAGGCCGAGAATCTAAACTCTACGCCAACTTATCTGCATCACTGGCCAGATGTTCTGCTACCTCCTGGATGGACCTTCTATTCTTTTTCAATTGCTCCAGGTGCTCCTCAATAGCCTTTCTTTTCTCACCTTGTGTTTGTGATTCCTTCTTTCTTCGCTCATTCTCAAGGTGAATTCTATATCTGCTCCTGGCAGAGGAGACGGAGGAAAGCAGCTCTGGTGTGAGGGGGATGTTAGTAACTCCTCCATGCAGTGACACATAATCACAGACGATTCTCTGGGCTACAACGGTGTCCTCTTGGATGTGCAGATCTCGATTTCTTTGTTCACAGAAAACCCCCTCTCCACTGTGGCTTGGCTGTGTGAAAGGAGCAAAAGTTTTTGAATGAAAGACTAAAGCTGTGGGTAGGCCCCACTGATGAAGCGGCCTAAAAAGACATCCAGTCTCTTCTTGAAGGGCTGGAAGGACTGGAATTCTTCATTTCTGACCTCTAGGGAGAGCACCTCTGAGAACTGCTGGATGATCAAATCACCTAAAAAGAGTGGATGACAACACATTAACATAAATACATGATTTAGCCAAAATATCACTAAGACTTCATCACTGAAATAAGGTGAGAATAATTATGTACCAGCAGCAATTCCTCCATCCAACTGCCTGTCTTGCAGAAACTTCTTGACTATGCTCTTCATCTGATCCTGACAAGATTCAGCATTGCTGTACATGATGGCTGGGTTCAGACAAGTCAACTGTCTGACAATGGGGAATTTCAAAGGGCTCTTCTCTTGAATCTTCTTGACCATTTTTGATAGACACTCCATGCATTCCTTTCGAAAGCGTAGGATGGAAAGTTCCTCTGAGGATCTACTCTGCTGTTGGAGTTCCTAAGGATGAATAAGGACTAGCTGAAGTAAACTGTCCCCTCTCCTTCCTCTTTCCTGTTAGCTAACCACCAAATTGCAATTTTGTGCAGGCCTATTTGTCAGACATGATTATTTCCAAAATACCTTTATAGCAGTCTCTGCACCAATGTCGATGTCAACTGCTCTCGGATGCACCCTGGACTGCTTGTCGGTGACATCAAGCCGTACCAAGTGCTGAGGTGCAGCATCAGTTAGAAGTTCTCGCTTGATGAATCGCCTCAGCAAACTCTGCAAAACAGGAGAAAAACATATTTGAGAATGAAAATTATTTTGACAAACTGTACCATCATTGTCACAATGCATAAGAGCAATCTGGATTTACTGTGAGTTTGTAATCCTCAGTGTTATAAAATTGATTAATTACAAGCATTTTGTGTAGTCAGATATATTAGCCTAAATCAACTATCCTCAGCAGTAGTCCTAGTGTAACTGAATGAAAAGAAATGTATATTCATATTCACATAGAAAGTACACTGAAACTTTACCTTAAGCAACTCAGGCAAGTCATTGGCAATGAAAGGAAGCACAGGTTCATCCGTTTGATACTTTGTCAGGAAGGGTGTTACACTTTGTGAAACTGCCATGAAAAAATGCAGCTTTGCCAGAATGAGAGGGTCTTTGGTTGCAGCCTCAATGGTATCATAAGAGGACGTCCCAGGGTTTGGGAGCTTTTTGGTTGTAACGGCTTCAACATGCTTCTTCATGTCTGGCCAGATCTCAATGGCTCTCTCCACCACCGGGAGGTTCTCGACCCAGCGGTGACCACAAAAAGGCAAAGCAAAGGTTTTGGACTTAGTAAGGTTGCAAAAATCCTCCCTTCTTGCTGGCACATTGTGAAAAATAGTATGCAGAGCTCTTAGTAACTTCTCCACATGCCAGTCAGTGAATCCATATTTGACAGCATTATGGAGAGTGTGGATACCGCAACTTCCCACAACTACCAACTGGGCACCCCCAGAATGTTCTGCATGCTCCTTCTGCAGCACCTCAAAAAAAACGCCAGTTGACGTTGGGACCGTCCATGGACAAAGACACCATCTTCCTCAAATCAAGGTCACGTAAACACTGCTACAAGAAATAAAAAACAAATATAAAAACACATTATATCATGGATACTGTCATAACATCATAGCACTCTGTAACCTGTTTTTTTTTTTTTTTTTTTAAATAAGTGTTATAAATAAAAAATGTTATAGTGTGGTGGAGATTCAAGCCTCCAGGTTAAAGGGTTCTCTCTGAGAAGTGAGATCCAGCATCATACTTTGAGTGGGAGAATATTACCATCACTGCTGTCATTATAGTTTTTCTCAGTCACTTTGGTGCATTTTTCGAATCATTACAATTTCCACAATGGTCAGAGCATTTTTCAAAACAATGGCAAAACAAAGTGGATAACCTGCAAAATCCCGTAACTTGTTCAAAATGCCTAGGTTATGTCTCAAAGGCAAATATTTATGCCAATGAAACTGTCAGTGCCATCAGGATGACAAGTTACTGTGCCATTGTTTTGAACAAGATAGTCAAAATAATTACTCATATTGTCAATATAACAGTTTACTCTATATGCATTTTCCTATGAAAATGCACAAGGCTGCTGTTTTTTCTGTTTTACATATGTCAATTTCAACAGAAAAAAGGTTGCACAATACTATATAGGAGACTGTAGAAGCTCAGACAGGATTTATGCATTATTTTACAGTTCTGTTTCTTCTGCAGCTTTTCTCAATATTTGCCGAAAACTACTACCACTAAGTGGCAGTAGCACACTACGACTCAACAAACTACAAGACCAATTTCAATATCAAGTTTTATAAATAATATTTTCTAATACATTCTTAAGCAGGTAACAGACAAACAACATCCATATTTTAGCTTAAGGTTATATTTGTGATTTAATGTTAATGTTAGTTTTCTTCAGAAAAAATAGCTATGGATACTTACTTTGAAATGACTTAGCAGGTCCACTGCCGTTGCACTGAACTGAGAGCCAAAATATCTTGACTGAAGATGGTCACCAACCCAGTAGCACAGATGAATGTCCAGCTGTTTAGTTTTTGTGCTTTTGTTTAGACCTTCGTCAAGCATGACCACAAATCCAGAAGCTTTGTTGACCTGCTCGGTCAGTTGTTTGGTGATGAAAGGGGCCAGACCAAACATAGGCAGTCTTATTGCTCCCACATGTGAACGTAGCCGCAATCTCTGAGTCGGGGGAACATGACTTTGGAAAACTCGCTAATGTTCTCATTTGACGTGTATGAGTGGTGGTCTGATATAGTTTTTAGTATCCACATCACTTCTGCCTTCAGAGTTGGCGTCGAGCCACAAAGAGCTCTTATGTTACCTGGCTGGGTAGGCTGGGTAGGCTGGGGACTGCTGCTAGCCGAGGTGCTTGTTGAGGAGTTCGGCGCGCAGAACTGTGATATCGGTGCCTGCCCCATGCGAGCTGCTGAATATGCTAGGTGTTTAGCGCTCTTCATATGCGAGTCCAAGGCAGTGTGTCCCATGGTTCCAAGCTTGAAACTTTTACGGCACAAATGGCATTGAGCTTCCCACTCACTACCTGGCACAGGCTGAACCCAGTCATATTTAGAGTCATTTAGCCATAACGGGTTGAAACGACACTTTCCCATCTTTGACTGACACTGACTGGAAGTTGCTGCGTGAGCAACGACTTCAGTGGGTATGTCACAAGCAGTGTTGCCAGATCTTGTGAGAGAAACAAGTAACCGGGCCTCACACAAATTACTGAATAACTGACTGTAAATTGGACTGTGTTTGCATGTGATCCTAACTTTGATACAAACTGATTTAAAGTTCTGAATATTAGGCCTGCACAACATGGCAGCACAGAGCCCCAGCTCATCATCAACCTGTAACATCCCTTGACAACGGAGCGTGCTAAGAGTGACACGTGAACAGCCAATCATCTAACAGACAGTCCCGCGTTACGACACTATGAGTGACAGGCAAACAGCTTTGGGTTGTGGAGCCAGCAAGCGGACAGACTATCCTGCGTTTGAATAACATATCAAAAATATCTGTTTGACAACTCATGGCGTTGTATCATGTAAGTAAGAAAGGGAAAAAAATAAGACCTTTCAGAACGAAATTTAAGACTTGTGAACAAAATTCAATACCTTTTCAAGGCCTTAATTTATGATTATTAAATTTAAGACTTTTTTAAGTTTTTAAGACCCCGCGGGTACCCTGATATATCATGTGACAGGAGAAATGTGTCCACCAGTAGAGGTTTGGCAATATCATTTCTACTGTGATAACTGTTCTCAAATGATCTTACAACTAGGGCTGGGACGATTTGTCAACGTAAATATTTCCATCCATCCATCCATCTTCTTCCGCTTATCCGGGTCCGGGTCGCGGGGGCATCAGTCTAAGCAGGGATACCCAGACTTCCCTCTCCCCAGACACTTCCTCCAGCTCTTCCGGGGGAATCCCGAGGCGTTCCCAGGCCAGCCGAGTGACATAGTCCCTCCAGCGTGTCCTGGGTCTTCCCCGGGGCCTCCTCCCCTTCCGGGAGGAGGCCCCGTAAATATTTCGATTTGCATATTGTGTGTTGATGCCTTGCTATGAAGTGCTACATCTAGTCAGAGCATGGATTCACCTGCAGAACAGCAGCAGAGAGCAAGATTCGCTGCGATCATCTAAAGTGTGGGAGTATTTTAGACAGAGACACAACAGTTTGACTCTGTTTAAGCTCCACAAACAGGACACGAGTAATCACAGCAGGACAAACTGCTCCACGAGTGCTGGAAGTGAAGCACCAAGGGACCTGTCCTCCTCCTGCAGCTGCAGCAGCAGCAGTTTACTTTCTGACAGCACCAACACCATATATGACAAGTATCAACACGTGGAACATGTTTCTGTTAGTAGAAGTCTCTTCATCACCTCCATGTTAAAAGTGATGTCTGCACCACTGCTGTTAACTCTACACCATGCGTCATCTGACTGTGTTATTCTGGCGTTGTATACTTTCTGCTGTCTTTATCAGCCACGTATGAGACAGAAATGGTCAAAACTAATATAATTCATTTCAGACAGCTAAAGCCTCATTTAGAATTGCAACAAAGAATCAATTAACTGATTATTAAATTAATTGCCTTTTTTTAAAAATAAAAACTGTCCAAATTCTCTGATATTAGCTTTTAAAATGTGAATATTTTCTGGTGTCTTTAGTTGTCAGTAAACAGTAAAATGAGCATTGTGTGTGTGTGTGTGTGTGTGTGTGTGTGTGTGTGTATGTGTGTGTGTGTGTGTATGTGTGCCTGTACTTTGTGTTTTGGACAAAACAAAACATATGAGGACATCAACTTGAGCTTTAAAAAACAGTGATCAACATTTTCCACAATTTTCTGACATTTTCTGGACCAAACCACTAATTGATTAATCGAAAAAATAATCGACAGATTCAATGATGAAGAAAACAATCATTTGTTGCAGTCCTAGCCTCTTTTACACTGGACAAAAAACCCACAAACACCCACTAACTTCTGGCTTGATGGAAACATGACGCCCGGATGCACAGGTCATATTTGCCCCTTTTTCATACGCATGTGCTACTTGGCTTGACTCGGTGCAGCAGCCAAGCACAGCAGAGTTTGCACCTGCTTGAAGGTCTGTAATTAGTGATGAAGCACACGTATTTAGTCTAGCGGCTGAATGGTGTATGAACATTTCACTTTCTATGAATTCTTCCCAATAAAAGCCTGTTATTTTGTTATCTAAAACTCCTATCCTGCTGAAAGGGAACATGAGACAATAGAATAAAGCAGATACCTGCACATACAAGCAGCAGTGCAGCAGAGAAATTTAACTTCAAACCACAGATTCAGTTAGAAGTTACACAAGCACTGAGAGCTGAACACACAGACACTTTTAAAAGCCTGTTTCTCTCTGCTCTCCTGCATACACAAGTTCAGTCTTGGCTTTCCAGTGCACCCCAAAAAAACAAAACAAAAATAGAAAGGCAAGCAGGTCTACTGGCAATTGGAAAACAGAACATCGCCTCTTTTAAACAGGACACACATGCTAATTTTGATGTAAAACAGTATAATCTGGTTTGCCACAGAGCAGGAGGTAATCCCAACCAGCCTGGTATTTTTTGCATACCATCCATCCATCCATCCATCATCCATAACTGTTTATCCTTGACAGGTTGTGGGGGGCTGGAGCCTATCCCAGCTGACACTGTGCAAAAGGCGGTTTACACCCTGCACAAGCTGCCAGTTCATCTCAGGGCTGCTGAGATAAGCAACCACTCACACTCACATTCACACCGACAGGCAATTTAGAGTTATCAATTAACCTATTACACTGCATGTCTTTGGACTGTGGGAGGAAGCCGGAGTACCTGGAGAGAACCCACGCGGACACAAGCAGAGCATGCAAACTCCGCACAGAAAGGTCCTGCCCCAGCCACAAACTCCAGCCAAAACCCCAGCTGGCAGGGGGACTCAAACTCAGAACATTCTTGCTGTGAGACGGCAGTGCTAACCACCGCACCACCGTGCACACGTTAACCTTAAATCCTGTAACACTTTAAATTATTGTTCTCACTTGGAACCTTAAAGCTTCAGGTTTTTTAAGAATGTTCATTTTGCTGTCTTGAGTTATTGTTTCAAACTTGAGTGAGTGACTATATTTTTTATATAGCCCAATATTGTCCAGATTAGGGATGTGCGCGATTAGTCGACTATATGATTAAACGTCCCCACCCTCGCTAGTCGGTACCAGAAATACTATTTCATATATATTTTTAAGATTTTATGCAGCCGCCCGCCACTAGTCGGGGCTGCGGCCCCATCAGATGGCAGCCCCTCTTGCCCAGCGTGTACGCCCCAATCGCCTAGGCAACCCCGGATGTTTATATCAGCAAAGTCGGACAGGTGACAGCTCGTAAAACCAGTGCGGTTTGGCAGTGATTTAATCTAGACAATGGAAATAATGCTGAATGTAGACTGTGACAGAATAAGCTGATATATATTCACTGGACTGGAGAAACGTGCCCACATTAAGCAGAGACACGGACATAAACCTACAAGCGGAGCTGCTGCTGCTGTTAGCTCTGCTAACGCCAACTGCACTGTGTGGCAGGCTGGCAGCTAACGTCAGCTCCCGGACGTTTACCCGCAGACACTGTCATCCTCTTCAGTCTGAAAAGGTTAAATTTAGTGAGTTGTTGTCATGTTTTATACATTTGTTCCACGTGTTGCATTTCAGCGGCATTTAAATTACGATTTGGCGATTGTAGACTGTGATTAACGGCTTTATATGACTCTTAATACACAGTATTTTTTTCAGACAGTGTTTAACATTACAAGTTAATAAATTCTGCTAAATTTTAACTGCTTTCTGAGTGTTTTCTTAGTGTTATACTAGTCAACTAGTCTAAATTAAATTTTGCGTTTAGTCAACAGGGAAATTAGTCGCCAGGAACATCCCTAGTCCAGATATTCCATCAGTTTTTCCTCAATTTCAGTCCAGTCATCCAGGTTGAGTACAGTGTGCACAGTAAAAACAGTTTATCCAGCTGCACCTTTAAAGTGTGTAATTGTACAATAATATCCAATGCAATTTTCTTTCCGTTAAAAGCAATTTTATACAATTGGTATCAAAAAAAAGTATTGTTCAGGTATTGGTATTGAGGCCAAGATTTCAGTACAGATATTGGTATTGAAAATCTTTGAATGACACCCAGCCCTACTGATACCGCAATATAAAATTATTTTTAGTGATAAAAGATTCCAGTTGTTTGCTCTGATGATTTCAGTGTTGGTCACACTAGTCTGAAGATTTTAGATTAATTTGTTCTCAGACTACAGCCAGCTCGACTCACCCATCAACTATCAGATACAGTGTTTCCCCTACCCTGGTCCTCAGGGCTCACTGTCCTCCATGTTTGAGGTGTTTCCCTGCTCCAACACACCTGATTCAAATGATCAGCTCATTATCAGCCTTCTGCAGGAGCTTCATGATGAGCTGATCATTTGAATCAGGTGTGTTGGACGCAGGGAAACACCCAAAACATGCAGGGCAGTGAGCCTTGAGGACCAGGGTAGGGGAAACACTGAGATAGGAATGGGAACCAAGAACCGGTTCTGGTTCAGAATTGGTTCCAAATTGAACAGCTGTTAAACAGAGAAACCTTGGCACAAAAACTCAGGTCTGAGTCACATGCATGCCTTTTTTCTACTTTGTTTCTACACTGTGTTCAGACTCCAAGACCATGAAACAGTTGCATTGATGCTAAAAACCTCTGTAGACCTGTTTCTGCACAGAAAATTGATCAGGAATTAACAAGGGAATTGATGAATAATTGAACTAGGGCTGGGCAATAATTCATTCTGATTCAATAAGTTAGGATGCTGTGTAAAATGTGGGCTAAATAGAAACAGAATGCAACCCCTATTTGACCTATATTCAATTTAATACAGTACAAAGACAAGATATTTAATGTTTAAACTCATAAGCTTGATTGTTTTTTCTAAATATACACTCATTCAGAAATTGATGCTTAAAACACATTTAAAAAAATATAGACAGGGCAACACACGACAGGAAAGGTTATGGAATGCTGAAAAAGACCCATTTGGAATATTCCACAGGTAAACAGGTTAATTGGCAAAAGGTGGCAGTATCATGATTGGGCATTAAAGAGCATCCTTGAAAGGCTCAGTCGTTCACAAGCATGGATGAGGTGGAAAACTGCAAATAGTCCAACAGTTTAAGAACAACATTTCTCAACATCTCATCATCCACAATGTGTAATATTAAAAGATAATCTAATCCTAATCCCAGAGGCTGCACTGTATTAAAAATGAACATGATTGTATATAGGACAGTATGTGGACTTGGAAAAGTCTGGAAACTGCTGACAGTTAACACAGTGTATTGCTGCATCTACAAATGCAAGTTAAGACTACCATGCAAAGAGAAAGACATATATCAACAACATCCAGAAACACTGCAGACTTCTCTGGGCCCGAGCTCATCTGAGATGGACTGACGCAAAGTGGAAAAGTGTGCTGTCGTCTGACGAGTCCACATTTCAGATTGTTTTCACTAGTCATGGAAGTCATGTTCTCTAAAGAGGCTAAAGAGGAAAAGGAAAATCCTGATTGTCACCAGTGCAGTGTTTCCCATTAATCAATGAGACTGTGGCGGCCCGCCCCAGTCTCATTTGGCCCCTCCACAGTCTCATATGGAGAAAAAAATACGATCAGTCACTCTGTCAGACCATTACACAGCTGTACTTGCGCGCGCACTGGTCACGCTCATAGACGTCGCTCTTTATACATTTGGCGCGAACCAGATTCCAGCGACACTGGAGCGGGACGTCTGACTCTGAGGTAAGTGCAACTTCTTTTTTGGGCAATAGCGCCCATGCAGAGTTATCAAGTTGGATAATGTTGTTGATCTCATCAAGCCAGTCAACTTCTAACATTCCAAACCGAGTTTAACTTTATGCTCTCCATGGTGCTGATTTGCCGCTATTTCTCCCTCCGCTGCTCGCGCCATTTATCTCATCCATCTATGCCAGTGCTGTTCACCCGCGAAGCTACTTTTGACCCAGTGGATCCAGATCCACTGGGTGATTTCCCAACTTATGACGTGAGGTTACCGTGGCCTCACCCCAGTGTTCCACGATTCTGCCTTCCAAGCAGTGGTGTAGTCTACGTGATACGCAGGCATACGCCGTATACCCACTAGAAAACGTCCCGAGTTTCTGTATAACCAGGGGTTAAAGTGGGCCGGAGCCCTCCGGAGCTCAGCTCCGCCACCTTATTCAAATAAATACATTTTTCAGTTCAAACTGGCAGTAGCCAGTAGCTGTTAGTTTGCTGTGTTTCTCTGTTTGTTAGCCATGTTAAATTGCTATGTGTGTGTTTTACCTGTTAATCCGGCCTGTATTTTTCTGTTGAGAATAGACTTGCACGGATTTATCGGCAGTGCTCGGATTCGGGCAGGTTTTCACGTGGTCATCCATGACCTGCGACCGGCCGGTCAGTCTAAATTTGACGGTCTAAAGCACCGGTCAAATTCCCATCGCGCTGTGGCAGCAAAAGAAACAAAAAAAACAAAAACCAAACACACCATGTTATAACGTGTTATAACATGCTTTGCCTCAGGTGTTTGGTACCGCTGCGCTCTCACAAGGCGCGGATGCCGCGGCGCTTTCCAAGGTGCTGATCCTGACTTTGTTGATTTATTTGTTTGCTCGGTACTGTTTTACTGTTATTCTCTGTAGTTGTTTTTGCACAATTTCGTACTTCGTAGTTTGACAGAGCCTTTTGGGGGCGTCGGGATGAATATTTTCCCGAAAATTACATTTTCTATCCTGGAAACAGAGGCGCTATATATCCAATGTATGTAGGTTCCCAACCTGACAACTTTAGTGTATTTTCTGCTGATATCAATAATTATTATTGAGGAAGAAGACCGCCATTTCAATATTAATCAACATTATAAACTGCAGGCTGCGTGCAACTTGACGTTTGCTGCAGCTGCACAGGCGGATGAAATGCCAAGTTCAGCCTGTGATCTGTTACTGTCTGACTGAACAACCTCATGGAAGTGATATTTTACACTTCTACATATTTTAATCTAACAAAATTCGTTTAAAAAAGTCAGTTGGTGTTTTCAAAGTCATGATATTGAGCTGAAACAGGTTCTAGACTTCGTTCGCATTCACAGGCTGCTGCAGAGCGGAGCAGACGGCTCACACCGCGCACACTGCGATGTTCAACATCGTAGACTTAATAAAGTTAATTATCACTGAAAGTTAAAAAGCAAAACTCTAGGGCTTTGTACGCATTTCCTGGAGATGTTGGTGTCTTTCTTCAGTGAGGGGCGCTTTTTGCCACAACCAGCTGCTGATGGTAAATCCATCACATGCAGTATTTCACCCTGACGTGTTTTGGATAAAATATAAATCCAGTGACCTTGAAGCTTCGAGCTTCACCGGGAATTTTATCTGAGATTCTAAAAGTTGCAGCAACAGTTTGCATCTTCATTGTTTAATATTTTGAAGTATTTCCACACAAAGCTGGTGGCAGACAGTGTGTTATGTGTCTCATTAAGATGGTCGAGTCAAAAGTTATTGTATTAAGTGCATTCATAATCAGACATGCTTGAATTCATGGCGATTTGTGATCGTTCACCAATTAATAAAAGCACCCTGTGTACTCAGCTGGTAGCAAATAGGAGCCAGAAAACACACACTACCCTGAATGAAAATAAAATCTTAAGAATAATATAGCACATGCTATAATATGATGATGTTATAGACAAAAAGTTATATATTATTTATTAATGTAGAGTGTGTTTTAGCAAAGACATGATTATTGAAAAGCTGGTTGAATCTTGGTTAAAATGTTCTAATAAAGGAAAGTTAGAAAATTTTGCAATATCTTGTGTGCTGTAAAGTGGTTTGGAAAAAATGAAATCGGAATCGGCCGAAATCAGTATCAGCCATCCAAGCACTCTGCAAATCAGAAATCAGGATCGGCCCAAAAAATTGTAATCGGTGCAAGTCTAGTTGAGAATAAAGCCAATATAGTTTTTTGCAATCATTTACGTCATTTTCCCTACTGCGCCTCAGCACCGAATTTTAGGGCTCCCCCACCTGTCAAATCCCACTTTAACCACTGCGTATAACCATTTAAAAATGCGCAATGATACGTATCAACATGATTTTGTGAGAGAACTTTCTCTTTCCCATTCATAAATTCGCCTTTGCTGTGTTATCAAAGCGTGCGCGCGCGCGTGTGTGTGCTCCGCAGGCAGATCAGAAAGTAACGTCAGACGCTATGTGAAGCGGGAGAGAGAAGCTGCTGTGAACGGTTTAATATAACAGATAAAACTGTAAAAAAAAAAAAAAATAATAATAATAAAAAAGCAACATAAGTTGTCAAAACAGAAAAATAACAGACTATACTTTGCTGTAAGTTTGTAGAGAGGCTCAGCTCAGAAACCTGTGGAACAGTGAATGGAGCGAGAAGTTTTATTGTGGGTATGGTGTATTATTGTGATGTGGTTATGGTGATTTTGATATTGATGAGACAGTGAATAGTGAGCTGTTCTAAGATAAAGTGAAATCCTGTCTGCGCAGTATTATCTGTGATATGTATCTGCTGATATATGATTCCTTAGACACTGAGCTGTTTTATAAATGTTCTTTAACCTGCAGCTCCAGTCATATGAGAATATTCCTGTAGAAAAAAATAAAATTGAAAAGTTGAAAAATTACTGTAGCAGCAAATATCTCAGTTTTTTTTAACATACAGTTAAATGTTATACACAGTTACTGTGTACTTACTGTAAGGGCGATACATCGCGCTTAAAAATGTACACACACATTAAAACCGCCGAGGGTCAGAGACTCTCCCACCACAGTCTCCTAAAATCCTGTGGGAAACACTGCAGTGCAAAGTTCAAGAGCATCACAGCAGCTGTGATGGTATGGAGGTGTGTTAGTGCCCATGACATCATGGGCAACTGTCACATCTGTGAAGGCCCCATTAATGCTGAAAGGTACAAACAGGTTTTGGAGCAACATGTGCTTCCATCCAGATGACGTTTTTTTAAGAGACGTCCCTGCTTGTAGAGCGATAGAGACAATGCCAAAACACATTGTGAACATGTTCCAACAGCATGTCTTCGTAGCAAAAGAGTTCAGGTACTAGACTGACCTGCCTGCAGTAAAGACCTGTCTCCCATTGAAAATACAACAATGACGACAATGAAGACCCCGAAGTGTTGAGCACCTGAGGTCATAGCTATATCAAGCAAGATTGAGAAAGAATTTCACTTTCAAAACTTCAACAATTAGTGTCCTCAAGTTCTTAAATGCTAAACATGCTCTTGTCACAGCTTTTTGGAACACGTTGCAAGCATCAAAATCAGAATGTGTCTTCAGGGTGTATATTTACTCAAAACCATTAAGTTTATCCATTTGAACCTCTCATATACTGACTTTGTACTGTGTTCAACTGAATTTAAGTTGAAAAGATTTTGAAAGTGATTGCATTCTGTTTTTATTTCCGAATCAAGATACTCCACAGACCTTGTGAGCAGTGTCATGCTTTAAAGTAGTTCCTTCATGAAAATACCCACAACAAAGTCTGTGAAGTATCTTGAGTAACCGGGGCACGATTTTTGGAAAGAGTCACTGGTTTTGTATTTTCAAATGTTTTTTTTTGTTTTTTTGTTTTTTTGATGCTTTGAGCACCACAAGCCAAGTGCTGAGAGAAGGCAGTCAATATCCCCAAAACTCTGCAAGTCACACCATAACTATATATGGTGTGTATGATGGTTACAGCCCAAGTGAATATGATCTATTTTTGATTTTGGGGTGAACTCTTCCTTAAATAAAAAATGAGTACAAACTATTTAGCCATTTTAAAGTCAGGTTTAACAGCTGATTTAACTGCTGTTCAGACACCATATTACATCAACTTATATTGTAGTCCAGTAATAGAAAGCTATCAATAAGAATTCACTCCAAACACTAGCATTAGGTTGTTGTTTGTATCTGTCATGTGAGTACTGAGTTTAGGCCCCAGCAGTATAAATTATAGTATGCTGGTTCAGCAGTTATGTGCTGTGTGTCCTGCATGATTATCTTACCGGTGGAAGGTGAGGACTCTCGCAGCCTGTCGCTGCCGCCGGTGTTGACCTGCACCCGGGGTCGGCTGCTGTTCATGGCGCTTTCCCGGAGCCTCCTCTCGGCGTTTCCCCGGGCCATCTTGAGCTCCAGCAGATGCAGCTTCCTCTTCAGGGCTTTGTTCTCTCTCTGGCACTGAGACATCTGTAAACTCACCACCGCGTAGTCGTCGTCCACCAGCTTGCAGATCTCCGCCACCGCCGCGTTAGCCAGCACCTCCATGATGGAGGCCAGCTGGGTCTGGAAGGCCAGGCGGTTGGACATTGTTCCCACAGTCGGTGACTCGCTGGCTGCTCCGTCGCTTTGAGAAAACAGTTTAACTCCTCTGGCAGGGTTAAGATATATTGGAGGTTCGGTCACAACATTACAGCAACGGTGGAGACTGCGCGTTTAACTGAACGGTGAGCAGGTAAAAGATGGCTAAGTTACAGTAGCTTCTCCTCCTCAGTCCACAGGCTTCCACCGCAAACATAACACGTCACTTCCGGTACCTTAAGTACTCCAGTAGTTCCTCTTCTGAATTTAATTATGACTTACTAACAAAAATCTCCCTTTATCGGCCACCTGTTAGTTATATTTCATGAGGTAAGCCTAAAAAATATAATAGTCTTTATATATATCATGTAGAATTTACAATAACCAGTGCAAATACATACAGAATTGTTATTACACCGTTATATGTGATTGTAGCTTGATGCACATTTTCACATATTTTTATCCATAGTATATTTTCCATACATTGCAGTTTTATATTTATATATTGCTGTTATATATTGTAGATGAGACACATGCACCTTTACACACTGCTTATTGTATTTTTAAAAAAATATTATTGTTATATAACCTCTTTTATATACTGTAGTCAAGTGTATATATTTTTACATACTTTTCTATTCTAGGCTTGTATATATTTTCTATTCTTAAACAGGAGCACCTGTAACATCAACAATTTCCCCCCCGGATCAATTAAGTTTTTCTGATTCTGATAAAAGGGACAGTTCACAGCAAAGTCAAAAATACATATTTTTCGTCTTAGATTTAGATTTACTGATACGAATCGGAAACCGGTATTAACATTAATGATGCAACTACATCATAGTGGGGCCCTGGATCAATGCAAATGTGTCACGAACTAGTTGATGGCTCAGTTCTAAAGTTATGGGTTATTGGACTCAGTTGACTGAAGCTTTGCTGCTAGTTTTGCCCATCATCTCTCTCAAAACATAAAAAAGGTGAACACAAGACTCACATTGTTGCAAGACTCTCTTGTCGCCATTGGCTTTTAGCTTTAACAAGAGTAATGTTTTTTGTTGTTGTTTTGTTTTGTTTTTTTTTAGATTATCTTTTGGGCTTTTTGCCTTTATTCAGACAGTGACAGCTGAAGATATGACAGGAAAGAGGGTAGAGAGAGAGGGGATGACACGCAGCAAATGGGCTGCAGGCGGGAATCTAACAAGCAGCCGCTACAGAGGACCTACAGCCTCAGTACTTCAGGCGCACGCTCTACCAGGCACCTCAGGTTAGTGTAATGTTGCTTAAAACGTAAACACAAGAAGTCTGATAATGTGGACCTGGTTTAAAATGCACGTACAGATAAAACATTTCAAAGCCATTTCAGTTTTAAAAGAAGTAAGAAAAACTGATCAATAGCCAGGCATTTAATATTTGTAGAACATTAAGTACAACGGTAGTATGACATATCTAAACACTCACCTGGTGAGACATGATGGTGACACCTATGTGGTCGATGAGAAATCTTTGGGTGCTAGTACAGCTAGCATGAGCAAGGACACACAAAATAAAGACTTGCATATTAAATTTTTTCTGGCCACAACATGCAGATATCTAAGGTAATCACAGCATCTACAGCTCGTTGTTTTGAACTCATAACCCGAAAGTGTGGTTGGGTGATGCCTTTCGTCACATAAAGTGGTGTAATGAACTGTATCAGATTGCATCGTGTCATGGTCAGTGTATCTAGATACATATCAGTTTGTCTTTACAAAGCAGAGATGCACACCACTACCATTTATCCATCTGGATAGTTCTGGCATGAGGTGCTGGATTTTTGAGATATCAACCATAGGGATATTTGCATTCTTCCCAATATAATGGAACCCGATGGCACTCAGCTTGTGGTGCTCAAACCGCCAAAAATACATTTGAAAAACTCAACAGCAATGTCTCTTTACAGAAATCATGACTCAGTTACTCAAGATAATTCACAGACCTTGTCATGAGAAATTTATTGTAAGAGCCATTCTGAACTATAACCGTATCACTGTGCAGTAAGCAGTGTGCATGAATGAGCAGTTCGTGCTCCTGACAGCACGAGATATAAACATTAATGGTGCCTTCCTCGGCTGAGCTGGAGATGGTGCAGACCAAACCAGAGCTAAAAGAGAATAAATGTTGGATTAACATTCACCAGGTGGCCACAAACACGACTCCAAATGAATACAAGGCTTAAATCTGTTTTGGTTGCTGATAGTCAGCTACTACGCTGATCACGTTTCTTTAGAAATCTAACTTAATGAGTTGATTGAACTGCTGTGCAGCACCTTGACTCAACTCATCATTTCTAGTCAAAAGACTTAAAGTTAGAAGAACTCATACAAGTTCTTATGTATTCTGAAATGAAATATGAGAATTTTTAAGTTTAATTAACTTGAATAAATAAAATGTGTGTATATTTCTGTTAATGGGAAAAATTGGTTGATTCAACTAAATTCTTGTTTAATTTTTTAGCAGCAAGCAAAAACTTACATTGTTATCTTAGATAACAAGCAATGTAATGTTTTGTGAACATTTAGCTAGCAAGCAAACAATGTAATGTTTTGTTAACTTTTAGCTTGCAAGCAAACATGTAACCTGCTGATCATGTTTCTTTAGAAAATAATTTAATGAGCTGATTGAACTCTGTATGACACATTCATCACCTCGTCATTTCAAGTCAATAGACTTATAGTTAGAAGAAGTCTACTACAACTATGTTCTGAAGTGTTTTGAAATTAAATACAATTTTTTAAAATTCAACTAGAATAAATCAAAGTTGTATGTTAAGTTGATGAGAAAAATAGTTGTCTCAACTAAATGCTTGGTATGATTTTTTCTTTTTTCTTTTTTTTTTTTACAGTGTGTGACCTTCTTTTTAAAATCTGAATGGCTGAAAACATGGCAGAGGAGTCCGGACGACAGAGAAGCTCCAGTCCTTTATATATGTGATGACGCCACACAAATGATGCCACCAGGACAGCCAAGTTCATTGCAAACTGTTTACATGTTTAATGACACCCATACATTTTTAAACACTGGAACATGTCATGAAAGAATATTAAAAGGCAAAATATTTGTTTTAGCTGTGCAACCTACAGCTAGTGCCCATTACATCCAAACACCTACACATACAAACACGACTCTCTGATATATACTGTATGTTTTTACTTTACATCTTTGTACAGTCCTTTTGTTCTCTGATATTTAATTAGGTACAAAGAATGATTGACGTTAAAAAGACTGTTACATCTCAGGCTTCAACCTGTGAGAAGTTGAGAAAGGGAGATTAAAACATTGCAGGTCTGCCTCAGCTGGGCTTTGTACCTAAAAAATTAAATATTCTGATTTCACTGCCCGATTCTGGAAACAGACCTTGAAGACAATCTTCTGGACAACAGCTCATTACATCTGTGAAATGAGCAGTAAATAAATATACTTAAAATCAGTGTGACAGATGTAATCATGAACACAATCGTACATGAGAATGTGCAGACCTGCGCTAGAAAACATATTCAAGTGCCAACATTTACCATTCAACACCAGGCTGCCCCAAGAACCGCTCATTAGTGGGTAACAGAGTGGACCATATGTTATAATAGATCATGAAAAACTCTGTATAGCTCCAAATTCAGCCCATGACTTTAATGATTAGTCACAAGAATGTTTAAAGTGCTTTAAAGGAACAGTCTGACATTTTGTACAATATTCTTACGTGTTGTCTTGCACATACTCAAGAAAGAAGATGAGCGTCCAGTATGGAGATAGGTCCAGGACGTGGTTAGCCACAACCAAAACATAAATACGTAAATCAGAACTCTACTGAGGATGTCCCAGCATTCTTAGTGTGAGAAACTAAGGCTGGGTTGCATCAACAAGGTTTCATTTTTAAACCTATACATTACATTGTTTTTAAACTATCATAAGATAAGAAGAAACATTAAATTTAGTTTTTACTCGGCACCAACATTAAATTTAATTCTGTTGCACCAAAACATTGAACTCCAATTCATGTGATCCAGTATTAACTTAAAACTTACAAAACAGAGGTTTAACCTTTTGCTCTTTTTGGTATGGGTTGACCAAAATAATCAAGTTCCTTGAAAACAGACTCAACCCAATTAAGTTTTATGATGCGTCACTTCTTTCCTCCACTCCAGTTGACCTCTACCATTGAAAGATTGTGATTTAAAAGCCTTCTGTATTTGAGGTAGTGTGTCCCTTCAGACTTGCCATAGAGTTGTTGTTTTTTTACATGTGGGAGAGAAAATAAAAAGCTGTTGCTGCTGTACATTGTACTGCATCTCCATGTCATGTTTTTTTAAACACAACTAAGTTATACTGAGACAAAGACTCTTTAAAATTCAGCAGCAAGATCATCGTCCATCACAGTGTTTCACTACAGACAGCATCATGTGCCAGTTTGGTAGATATCGCCCAACCCTACTCTACTCTCTTACTTAGTTGTTATTTGCTTTTTTCCAGCCAACAAGTTCTTCTCAAAGGAAAAGATATTAGAGGTTCTCTGCTGAGCCACCATGAGAAGGTTAGCTAGGCTAACAAACCTTTTAGCTAGCTAGCAAACAATGTAATGTTTTGTCAGCTTTTTAGCTAGCTGGTAAAAGAATGTAACATTTTGTTAACTTTTGAGCTTTTTAGCAAACAGTGTGATACTTCGTTAACATTAGCTAGCTAGCAAATGATGTAAGATTTTGTTAACTCTTTAGCTGGCAAGCAAACAACATAATGCTTTGTTAACCTTCAGCTATCAAGCAATGGAAGGTTTTGTTAATATTTAGCTTGCAAGCAAACAATATCAAGTTTTGTTAACTTGGCTAGCAAGAAAACGTAACATTCTGTTAACTTTTTAACTAGGAAGTAAACAATGCAATCTTTTGTTAACTTTTGTTGTTAACTTACCAAGCAAGCAAGCAAACAATACAGAGCAGCTGAAAGTCAATGGTATCCCACCTCTTTTACAAGTCCCAACAGCGCTCACATTATTATTTATTTATTTATTTATTTAATATTGGGTAATCAAGTATCTCCATATTGATTAAACTACACTTAATTTGGATTTACATCAATAAACTTGTATTTACTTAATGTACATTCACTTTTAGTTGTGCAACAGAGCTCTGTTTAACTTTAAATCTGTCTTTACTGAATTTTAAAGCTATTTTTTATAATCTTAGATTAAATAAATCTCTGTTGGTGCAACCCAGTCTAAATCCTGTTGTGCCAGCAGTCCTAAAACAAACAACAAAAAGTGTTTACAAATGTGGACCTGACTTTAGAAATCACAGCAGGATAAGGGAAGAACAGATTTTTGTTTGTAATGGGTGCTTAACGTCTGATTAATTTTAAAAGTAAATTTTATTATGTCATCTCATTACTTAAATACTATAGCTGGCAGGTATTCAAATTGGGTTCTGTTCATCCAGCAGGTGGTCAGTAGACAGTTGAGGTACACTGTGATGAAGGCTGTGTACCATCATTATCATCAGCTAAAATGATCCAAGATAAACTATGACCCTCTTCCTCACTCCCAGATCAGCACACGTGTGGTAGTTATGTAAACCAGATAGTGTGTCACAAACAAGACCATTTCATGACAAATGGATAGACTGAGTGTTTTCAACACTGTCTCAGGCACTCTGTAACAGTCCACTGTCTGATTCTCTGTGTTTGAAACAAGAAAAGGTTGAGAGATCTTTAGGGGAAAAAAACTTAAAACAGAATTCACATTGTACGGCTATGATCTAGGACAAATATCAACTCTACGTGCCATGATGTCACAGGATACAGCCTTGTTTCTCATTTGTTCGTGCTTACATAAGATACTAGGATTTCAATCACCGAGTCCAAACTGTACGAGGATCACTCCCGGACGTCATCCACCTCCTGCAGCGGTCAGTCTACAGGCCACACTGGGACTGCTGCCGGTGTCTGCGGACGCTACACATTTGGCTGAAAGACTGTCCGCAGCGGGAGCAGCTGTAGGGTTTCTCCTGTGTGTGGACTGTGCGGTGCCTCTTCAGATGGCTGGACGAGATGAAACTCTTCCCGCACAGTGTACATCGATATCGCCTCTCCCCGGTGTGGATGAGGAGGTGGACCCGCAGGTTGTTGGGCTGGGCAAAGCCCTTTCCACAGTGGGGGCAGGTGTAAGGTCTCTCCCCTGTGTGCACCCGTTGGTGCAGCTCCAGGGCAGCTGCACTGGGGAAGACACGCCCACACACAGCGCACACCACAGGTTCTTTAGTGGCAGCAGTGCCACTCCTGTAAGGCCGCCTCTGGCTGGTCGTAGTGGCAGAAGGAGCTGTAGGGGGAGGAGGTGGAGGAGGCGGTGGAGGTGGTGCAGCTACAACAGCAGCAGCAGCGGCAGCGGCAGCAGCCATGTCAAAGGAGGCAGCAAAGGCAGCCATTTCATGAGCACCACCTGTGAAGAGCATGGTGGGAGGGCCATCTAGACTGTCTCCTCCTCCCTGTGAGGGGAAGGAGGCAGAGGGGTGGCCAGTCTCTGTGTTCCCCAAACCCAGCTGTGCGACTGCATACGCCGCTCCAAGATGGCTGACCCTCTCCTGCATCCAGGCCAGGTCCAGGCCCAGGCTGTTGAGGCGGTCGGGGCTGGGCTCATCTGAGGCTACAGGGGCTGACAGCTGAGAGGCATGGAGTTCATCTTCTGTAGTATTCTCTGTCTGGATCTCTGGCTTCAGAGCACCGTCTGTTAGGTTCCCTCCAAGGTCCCTGCGAGCGGCCTCAGGAGCCACCCCCCCCCCACCGCTGACTGTCAAACTGTTGCTCAGAGGCTTGGCGGCTTTACGTTTTGCTCGAGGCCTGCAGGTCAGGTCCATTGTGGCGTCAGTGGGGGAGGAGGAGGGCTGGGTGGTGGAGGAGGAGGTGGTGTTGGTGACACTGGTGTCGAGAACAATATCACTGACAGGGGTTTCCTCACTGGGCTCCAGAGCTAAGGTGAACAGGATGAGTGGAGTTACAGAAGGAAAGGGACATTTCAAAGAGAATCATGTTGCTGTACTCTAACATTATTGCTCCCCATCATTATTGCATCATCTTGGTTTTTTGCATCTGGAGCATGGGCTGTACAGATGAGAGCACTGAGTGGTTTGCGTTATGGTCTATTTTACTCTAAATAGGAACATAATTTACTAAATGAACATCATGCTGTATTGAGGAAGACTTGAAACTAGTGACTGAGACCATAAACTGATTAGAAAACAGTTTACTGAGGTCATAAATCATATGAGAAGAAAGCTCATTTTATCATTGGACTCCATACAATCAGATTATTCTTTGCAACCAGTGGAGTCACCCTCTGCTGGCCATTAGAAGGACTGCAAGTTCATCTGGTTCCCAGGCTAGTACACTCACCAGTAGACAGGCCACACTCCGCCCTGATGTTGACCTCCACCTTGAGGTCCAGGTTACAGTCGTCTCTCTCCACTTTCTCCTGCTTCACCAGAGGCAACACTGTGGTCTCCTCCTGCTGGGATAAAGTGACAGGCAACATGAACATGACAAGGAACATGACAAGACATATTTGCATTTTTCAGGTTCACTTATCATGTTCATACATCTGGGCTACCTGAAATGCATGAAGTCATAGCAGACATGGGTATTATGTTAAAAATCCCACACTCGTGTTGATGTGGTTTTAGCCCTTTGGTCCAGTTAATAAACACTACGTCTGAGGGGTAAAGTTAGATTTCTGCATGCTCAGAGGGTAGATGGGATGCCTTACAAACAGTGTAACCCTGGTTTAGCTCAATAGAACTCATTTAGAAATGTTCTGCTGATTAGTTCTTTACCTTTGAAACGTGATGGAAGGGTTTATCTTCAGAGGAGGTAGGAAGAGGCACCACCAGAGGCTGATGGTCATCAGGTCCTGAAAAAAATAGCACAGAGCACTGAGCTGCCTGTTTAAGTTGATTTTGGCTGACTGTGTCAGTCATTTTGCATGTACCACCTATCTCTTAGCTTCTGAGATGTGGACTTGAATCACATAACTCTGACTTGGACAAATTTGATTACTTTAGATTAACTTGACAAAAAAAAAAACTTGGACTTCAACACCAATGACTGGTGACTTCACTTGACCTTGAGCCTTTAGACTTGAAAATACTTGATAGCTTCCCCCAAGACCAAAGATTAAAAAGTCTGTTCAACTTGGGTTCACACTATTGATTCTCAGCAAGTCAACACTTAATTCCCCAGACACACTTTGCTTAAACCAATCTGATAGCATCCAATCAAGTTGCAGGAGAGAACCATGAAGAACTAACATTACATACATACTGAGCTCAAGGCTGGCTTCGTTTGACATCTGAAATTGCTCTAAGAACAGTAAGTCGAGGCCCTGTTGTTAAAATGTCATTACATCTGGTGAGGAGTGTTTCATGACTTCTTTAGGACTCAAAGCTCAAAAGTAGGACTTGATTTGGGACTAGCTTGTTTAGATTTGGGACTTGAGTGACTTACAAAACAGTGAAATGGTCCCACCTCTGCTGATTGAGCTCCTATTGCTTCAACCCATGCATACCTAAACTAGGGTTGGGCTGATGGACAGTGCCATCATCCATCATGATGGCTGACAGTTATCGACTGCAGAACTCTCTAACATCATGATTTAAAGGCCTTCTTTGTTTGAAGCAGTGTGTCCTGTCATAGATCCCTTAAGGCAGGAGTTGTTGGCAAAGTTTCGATGTTGACATGTTAGAGAGAAAATAAAATGAAGCTGATGTCTCCATGTCCCGTTTGTTATTTTCTTTCTAAGCCCGCCCAGTTAGGTGAACCCAAGGATACATTGGTAGCAGCGATGTTTCTTTTCATTAGGCAGTTTGTGTGTTTCTTTTAACTGCATCATTATTTTCCTATTGTTTTCTTAGCTCAGCTTTGTCAGTATAGCTAGCCAGCTAACCAACAACAATATTATCATCCTTCACGTTCTGTGTCTGTTTGGTAGACATTGCCCAAACCTAGTCTAGACTGCAAGCATATCAGAAGTGGTTTTCACTTGCACATTCACACTACAGATACGTTTAGAATCTGTGCAGCGGTGTGCGCCGGCTCTGCGCAGGCTCATGTTTCAGTTGTGTCTCACAACCTGAAAATAACTGAATTAGCACTATTTATAACCTGACTGGTACTGAACTGAACTTTTTTTTTTTTTACATCTGCAACTTGAAGATTTTTTTTATGCTTCTGTTTTTTGCTTGTAAACATGAGGTTGATGCCCAATAAAAAGGCACTGAATAATCCACATTTTGCAACGTGGATGGAGCAGAGTATGCTGCTGTCTGGCTCTCTGCTCCATTTTGTAATGGAAGCTAAAACGGCTCCCTTTCCCATTATGCAATGCTGGACTGAGTTTGCTGGATTAAGTTTTCTGTTTTACGTTCCAAAATGCAAATGTTACTTTTGTTGGTGTTTTCTGTTCATCTTTTGTTAGTGTAGTTAGTAATGTGTCTGTTCAGGTCATGGTGGAATGCTGCCTGTTCTTGTGCTGGTTTATAGTTTGAGCCATTAGAGAAGTGGCTGTCACATTTCTAGAGGGCAGCTGTATTTCACGAATGTTTCAGACACACTGCCTGCCCCACACTTCTGTTGTCAATCCGGTGTCCTCATGATATGCTGAAAGCTTATTATGGAATTTTGGCACAATTACGCCAAAAATAAACCGCCTACCACAGCTTTAACAGAAGAGCAGAAGGAAGAAGAGCCCAGCAGCAGAGGGCTGTGAGGACATTTCCGAACATGGACAAAGAAGATCAGAACTGTCTGCAAGTTACAATACAGCACAGGTGGGACCAAGTCAATGTTTTGCAAGTTGACTTTTGAGTCCTAAATAAGTCATTATGCACTATTCACAGAACGCCAACACTGTTTTTATAGAGCCTCGACTGTTCTTTGTGCAACTTCAAATGTTGAACAAAGTTTGAAGTTGCTGCGTCTCCATCTGTATTTTCAACCCCCACATTTTACATAATGCAACTCATTTATTACTGAGCACCTTTTATTGTTTTTATATCAACAATATGACCTTTAGCACAATTTTTTCCAACTGGAGCTCAGTAATGTACCGTTAGTTCTTTATGGTTCTCTCCTGCAACGTGCTTGGATGCTGTTAGTTGTGGGGAGTTAAGTTTTGACTTACTGAGAATGAATAGCGTTAACTTCACTTGATTCAGGATGTGAAGGGAAATGAACTGATTCATGGCACACTTTTTAAATAACATACCTTTTAATTTTTGTTCTGGGAGGGTATCAAGCAGTGATGTGACACCTGTGAACAAGTCAGCTCCTTTCTGAGAGCCATTCTTTTTTCCCCCTTTTTTTGTAAATGAATACCAGCCACATTGTTTGCTGGCTGTGCACGCTCCATCATGCACTGACTGAACATTGTGTTGATGTGTATGTGCATGCACCAATCAGACAGACAGAGATCATACCATCAAATTAAAAGCAGGCAGGAGTTGGCAGTATAAGTTATTTAGTGTTACTAAACCTCATCCACACATGCAAAATAAAATGATATTGGTGGGATGTCAAACTTTGACTCAGATCCACAGTTGATGTTGTCCTATTGATTATTTCACAGATAAACCTGATAACCTCTGACCCCAACAAAAAGAACGACGAGCTGTTCTTTTGCCACTAGTATCAAGTGTTTTCAAGTCAAAAAGCTCAAGTCCAAGTGAAGTCTCAAGTAACTGGTGTTAAAGCTCAAGTTGAGTTGCAAGTCTTGTTTGATTTTGTTGAGTCTTAAGTCATCAAATTTGTGAAGTCAACACATTTAAGCTGACACATATCCAGTCTATCCCAAGCCTCAGTCTAACTAGGCCTGGACAATATGTCAATAATATATCATTTTGTGACAGGAGACTAGATATCTTGATAGATTTTGGATATCATTATGTCGTGATATGTCATAAGTGTTGTCTTTTCCTGGTTTTAAAGGCTGCATTACAGTAAAGTGATGTTATTTTCTGAACTGACCAGACTGTTCTAGCTGTTCTACTATTTACCCACTACCTTATCCTGATAAAAATGGAATCGCTGCCCCCAGGGGCGCCCGACCCCCAGTTTGGGAACCACTGATATTAATATATTGATACTGTCTGATATGAAATTACACAATCGTGATAGGTTTTTCAGCTTTTTTCACACAACTGAGAAGCAAACTTTTCTGTCAGTGTAAGTGTGACTGTGTCCATCCTGTTGCCATATGGACGCTGACAAGTGACATCTTGTGTGACAGCCTGTCCTGTCCTGTGTGATGCTGAGGAGCATCACAGCAGCAGTGTGTGTGTGTGTGTGTGTGTGTGTGTTCAGTGTGGAAACAGACTGACAGCTGCTGTCTGCCCTCACACTGATCAGCTCATCAATAATCATGCAGTCTGTATGAGGACGTGTGTGACATGACTGCCACGCAGCAGCAGCAGCACCGGGATGCAGCCGTCTCCATCTGTTTACCTTCGGGTGGCCTAAAATGAACGGCGTGCATCTCCTCCCGCTGACTCCGTCTCCTCATCTTCCTCTCGTAGCTCCGCATCTTCACGTCCATTTCTCGCAGTTTGAGCCGCAAGGCATCGTTCTCCTTCTCGCTCTTCTCCCGTTCCTGCTCCATCTGTGAGCGCAGCGCTGCGTAGCCATCGTCCACCAGCTTGCAGATCTCCGCCACCGCAGAATTGGCCAATATCTCGATAATCGAAGCGATCTGCGCCTGGAAGCCGACACAGTCCGCCATCATCGCCGTGTTCAGCTCCGTGTGTCTGTCCCCGCGCGGACAGATGCTGCGGCTGCTGCGGCGCACGGGCCTGAACGCGTCTGATCCGCACACCGAGGTGCGACCGGTGACATGCACACAGATCGCAGAGTCCAATTGACACCGTCTGTCTGCTGTAATGTGTTGCAGACTGTTGTGGCTCTTTGAGGTGCGAGAGTCGCCTCCTGATGACGTCAGTTTGTTGTTCAGCATCACTTCACAGGCTGCTGTGAGAAAAAAGGGGGAAAAAAAACAGCTGTGTGTGTCTGTGTGGACATGGACAAGAGACCTCATGTCATCAGACAGACAGATCAGTGCGAGCTTAATATTTTACAGTTCTACATTAAAGTGGATCCAAAACTAATGATTCAGCCATAATGTTGTTTATTCTGAACACATTCCTGCACACCAGATGTTTCCATTCTGCATCTGTCAGCTGACAACAGAGACTATCCATCAGACACACGAGCTGCACACCAGGATTCCACATCCCAAAACTACCAGCTCAACTACAAGCAACAGATAGTAAATCTGTGTATTGTCACACCAGTTATACAAGTGTAATCATGTGAAAAACTTTTGCTGGGAAGCTCCATTAAAACATTTTTTTTCATTAATTGCAAGACAAAAGACAGGACATTGACAGGACAGTAAAGACAAAACAAAACAATAAATACAGGACAGGACAGTTGGCCATGAAGCAAGACACCAAAACATCATTCGTTGTCTGGTGCTGTATTGGTTTTGTGCAGTACTGAAATATTACTCAATTACAGGTAAAAGTACCAATATTAGAAATTCTTCTTATTATTATATATTGTCAAAAACTACTCAGAGTATTTTTTTAATTGTTGCTAATTAATGAATTATCAACAGCAGCATTCAGTCAAACCTTCAGTCTAAATGACTCGTGCACGGTTCTGCTCAGTGGTCACACTCAGGTTGCAAATTTTGTGCTTTTTCCTAAACCAATAGTTGTAAAAAGTAATAAGTGATTAATCGATGAATTGTTTATAAAATACAAAATGCATGTTTTTACAATTTTTTTCTCTCATTTTCATTTTTTTTTAATATATTTTTTTGTCATTTTAAGTTTCCTTAGTCAACAAATGAGGTGCAATTACCGATTAAATATTGATTCTCTATTCCAAACCTGTGCCTGCTACAGCATTTTGGGTTTTCTGTCAACTGTGTCCTGGTTTTCATCTGCCTGTTTGTGATCATATAACCTTATGAGCTGCAAAAATGCAGATGTAAGGTTTGAATATTAATTCAAATTGTACCCAGTATTCAATTTTGATTTTAAAAATAACTAAGTAATTACATTGTGTAATGCAGACTTAGTTAAAAGAACAGACTTGAAAATCTACTCATAAAAGTACAAGTACCCCAAAAAACGACTTACAGATCATGTTCTGTGAGGAGATGTCTGGTGGCTTTTATAACAGTCGTTTCCTGCCAGAAAAGGCTGTCTGAGAGCAAAGTAAAGCTACAAAAATATTCTAAGTACAACGTAGACTTAAATTGACATTGAGTTTACGCTTGTTGTATGAAATGTGATATATAAATAAAGTTGACTTGACTTGACTTGACTTAAAATATTGATGTATGATATTGATGTTTTTTTGGGGATGTCTATAATACATTTTGCTGCCAACCCTGTCAACAGCAGTACGTTGCTTAGCATTCTACACCAGTACTCTTGTTGCTTCTCCAAACTGGGGGTGTGTTGACCGCCATCTATTATAGGTAATACACTGACTATGAATAAGTACCTCATACAACCACACTTCAAACAGTCTGAACTAACACTTTAATGTATTGAGTCACAGATAGAATAAAAATTAACCCAACAGTCAAAGGAGGCAGTTTTTTGAATGTTTTATTATAAAAATGAAGGCGTATATATGTGAACAGTTCAGGACAATATTCAATCTGATAAACATTTTCTGACAGACAGATGTTATGATGAGTCATAAGCACCTGACACATCTGTTTGTGTGTTCACTTGCTGATGTGGATGCTCTGGTGGCGTACCAGGTTCCCCAGCACAGAGAAGCTCTTGCCACACTTGGTGCAGCTGTAGGGTCTCTCTCCAGTGTGGACAGCCTGGTGCACCTTGAGGCTGCAGGCCTGCGAGAATCGCTTCCCACACAGACTGCAGCTGTAGCGCTTCTCCCCTGTGTGGACACTCATGTGTCTCTTGATGTGGCTGGACTGGGAGAAGCGCTTGCCACACTGGGTGCAGCTGAACGGCTTCTCACCGGTGTGCACCCGCTGGTGGGTCTTTAGCTGGTGTGGGTGCACGAAGGGCTTCTTGCAGAGGTGGCAGTGGTAGATCCTCTCGCCAGCGTGGGAGCGCTGGTGCACCAGCAGATCTCTGGAGGCAGAGAAGACGCGGCCGCACTGCTGGCAACTGAACGATCGCTCTGCACCGCCAGGGAAGCTCCTGCTCCTGGAGTCAGAGGAGGCGTTACTGAAGGAGAAGTCTGACATGGAACCACTCAAGAAGGAAAATGATGAGGCTGACGGTGGCTCCTCCAGGTCTGTGGAGTGTTTGTGAGGAGCCGTCAGAGACCGCGCCACCTCTGGAGAGGAGAACAGCTCATCGAAGGAGCAGGAGTCCAAGCTGCCGGTGTCCAGCTGTGCTGCCTCGCCCACTGTGTGCACACTGTTACTCACACACTCAGAAGTTAGAGGACTCTGTGTCCTCAAAGCTTCAGCCCAGGAAGCTTCCGCCTCCAGTTTGACCCCCCTCCAGTCTGCAGCAGCGCCACACAGACTCACTCCAGTGTTTGACAGCTCTGAGTCCGGCGTCTTTATCAGTGAAGTCTCTATATCAGAAGCTTTACTGCTCCTGGACTGGGCAGACAAAGAGTCCTCTTCTTTGCTCATCTCCCTGTCTCTGTCTGGACCAGCACCTCTGTGGCTCTGCTCTGCTGGAAGGCAGTATTGGCTCTCTTTCTCCGCCTGCTGCTGAGCTTCAGCTTGGGCTTCTTTGGGGACTTCTGCTTCAGCACTCATAGGATGGTCACCCTCAGGAGCAAGAGACAGAGATGGAGCACCAACTACAGAGTGAAGAGAGAGAAAAATATTCCATTAATCTGCCATTCTGACTCTCATTCAGACTATTCACCTATCTGTAGATCATCAACAGTCAGTTCACTCAGTTAGCATGCATTACTCCACACCTTCAGACCTTTAAAAATATGACTTTACATTTGACAAACACACACAGATTACACATGGTGAGTTTTTAAGGTTGATTATTATAAGATCTAAATTAAAATGCAATAATTAATTAAAATAAAAAAAGGGGGGGGGGGGGTTTGGCTTCTGAAATGGGGGCATGGCAGAAAAAGTTTGGGAACCACTGCTTTTGACCATCATCACCCAGGGAGGTAATTATGTAAGGGGTAATGTAAGAGTCTATGATCAGGAATGCATCCATAGCAACAGTCTGTTTTTCATAGCAATGGTCTGCTATAAAGAAATAACACACCTTAGAATGCTGTACTTGACCAATTGGAATCGAGGATTTAACAAAGCCATGTAATAAAATCAAACAAATAAAGACGATTTGAATAAAGAACAAAATGTTTTTTTGTTAGGGGGAAAATGTTGCACTGATGGAAATTAAACTCATTAGCAGTTTTCAATAAGGTAAAAGGGTCCTAACTCATGAAACTCTTTTTCTCATTTGGCTGACACTTCCTTAAAGGGATAGTTTGGATTATTCGAAGTGGGGTTGTATGATGTTCTTACATAAACTCACTAACACAAACAATCTAACCAAAAAGGGCAGCAGGAGGCCAACAGCTCCTGTGTGCTGACAGCTAGATGAACTATCCTTTTAAAGTCCTACTGCTTTACTTTACATACTTATACATCTTTGACTGTCAAATAGGTTTGATATCATTTAGAGATTTACTCTAAAAGGTGTTTTTATAACAGGTGGAATTATCCTTTCAATCTATTTTGCCAATGCTAAACGGTTGAAAAGTGTTGCATCATTATAAACATGTCTTGTTTACTGCAAATATCTATAACATTACTAGGGCTGCATAATCAATCACAATATTACTGAAATGGCAATATGGCGAATGACTTATCACAGAACCAGAGCCAAATCGCAATACTTTGAGGAAAGAAAAATGTGTGATAAAACATGAGGTACTGTAGTGTTGCAGATTGCCCAAGCCAACAAATCTCCACTCATTGTTTGGTACAGACCCATCATCACAATTTTAAGTTGTTTTTTTTGTCAGTAAAAATGAAAATTGTTATGCAAAAATGATCATTCCCACTAATTGTATAGCAATCACAATTTCAGTCAAAATATTATGATGCAATATGACTTTTTTTTTACTATATCGTGCAGCCCTAAACATTACTGGCTTCGTTGATTTGTTAAAAGAACAGCATTCAAATATAGATTTCTGGGAGGTAAATGTGTTGACAGCAGGAAAGAAGTGCCCCATACATAGGCTCCATATGTATTTCTCTTTTATTCTGGTGATGTTTCGGCCATCAGTCCTTCAAGATCAACAATGAAAACAGAACAGAACCATTATGGCCCCAGCTGCATGTCTTGTGTGATATTTGCCACTTTTACTCTCTTGTGAACTTCACCTGGTTGCATTTTTATTAATGTGACAGCATTCAGTTCAGCCCTTAGACATAGTTAGGTCTGGCCATGTAACTTTCATAAAATACTGACTCAGAGGCAACGCACTGACAGCACATGTTTGAAAGAGGCTGCAGTAGTAGCAGCAGCAGCCAGCTGTTGGCTCATTTAGTGAGTTGCATCTACTCATGTTTGATGTTTATGTCTCTCTCCTCCTCATCAGTGTTTAGTATGAAGTCAAAAACTGTGCAGTATCTTCTATACATACTGCTGCTGTCGGGAGCTGTCTGATGGTCTTCCAGCACGCTGCAGCCTGTCAGCTCCTCCTCCAGCCTTTCCTTCTTTATCACAACCACCTCTGGCTCCACCGGCTGCTCCGTTACGACCACTGGCTGACAGACAGAAAACATGTTATAAAGCTGCTGCACTACAAATCTGATGTGTGTTTGGCTATCAGCGGCCATGATCATCACAGGATGCTGTTTTTGTTTTTCATTTATTACATTCTGAGAATGACATTTTGGTACTACTTTACACAAACTTTATTTCAACTGGTTACAGTAGACCGAGCACCTCTGTGTTTTTTAGGGCATGATACCTTCCTAAAAGATGAGGATTGAAATGGATGGAAGAAGACAGAAAGCTGACCTTTGCACTGACCTGCTGTGAGCGCGGAGTGTCAATGTTCTCCAGCGTGATGGATTTGGCTTTTCTTTTAGTGACGGCAGGATTGTCTGCTCCAAAGTGATGATCTGTTCAAAGTAAAATCACAGGAGTTTGTTAGAAAAAGTTCACTGTTCCACCATTGCAAGTTGTGTGTACTTACGTTTCTCTAGAATTCTGTGGTGTATCAGTGAGGTGTATGAACTACACTGCTAACAGACAGATAGATCCACGTTATACAATCATCTCCAAACGTCTGTATCTGTGGAAGCACATTTCTGCCAATATGGTGGGAAAAAAAATCCTGTAAGTCATTCTAATGACAAACTGCATCAAAATAATGTCTTAGAATCTCAAAATAATGATTTAGTATTTCAAAATATTGAATTAGTATCTCTAAACAATGAGACACTCTCAAAATGACTTACAGAGTAAGTCATTATTTTAAGATATGAAGTCATTATTTTGAAATACTAAGTCACCGTTTTTAGGAAGTTGAATGCTTTTGTAGTTGAAAGACATAATCTCAAAATAAATTTATATGTGGCAACATTTTAATTATTCCACATCTAGTCATATTCCATCATTAGACTAGGCTGTAGAACAGAAATGACCAACCAATTATTTCTTTTCTACTTTGACATTATTCTTTTGTTGGCTAAGTTCCCAATTGTAACACATTAAATTAATTTTATATTTTTATATTCCATCAACAACAAAAAAAAACAACAACAACTATGTTTCAGATAACCTTATTCACAATGATGGTAGTGAAAACCATAACTTCTAGATTTCTTAATACTGTGGTTTGCCCTTACACGTTGATACCACCCAAGTCTACTGTGATCTACTGTGAGCTCAGAATTTAAAAAGAAATGTGAATAGTTCATTTAACTTGTTCGTGTAATTTCCGTGAAGTGAATTTTAAAGTAGCTCTTTGAACTTGCACAAAACTATCACACTCTTGTGTTCGGAGGAGAAAATGAGAAGCAAACGCTGCATCATCAGGTCTAATTTTATTCTGTTAAAATGTGTCATTTTTGGACCAGGTGACTAATGTTCCTCAATGCAGGACACAGATAAGGTTTAGTTTGTGACAGAGCAGACTAACCTGTGGTGGAGAGCATCAGGGGCGGGGAGGTGGAGGTGTTCTCTCTGCGGGACTGCTCTCCTCCTGAGCGGACCTCCATCAGCCGCAGGCGGCTCTTCAGGGCCAGGTTCTCCCTCTGGCTGCGGGATATCTCCAGCCTCAGGGTGGTGAAGCCGTCGTCCACCAGCTGACAGATCTCCGCCACCGCCGCGTTAGCCAACACCTCCATGATGGAGGCCAGCTGAGAGTGGAAATCCGCACAAGCCATCCTGTCCGAACTGTAACGGTCCGATAATGCTGAAAAAAAAAAATACCACAAAAAATACCACAATCCCTCACCGCCACGGTTCTCCAACAAAACACAACTAGTCTTTGTTATTTGTTGGAAACGAAGACAGCCTCATACGGTCACACATGAGACATGTGAGAGGACACAAAAACAGTCATTCTCCGTGATGAAAACACTTCTTCTCAATGAAAATGTTGTTTCTGTTTACTTCCGGTTATGCCGCAAGGTTGTTCCTACGCCTACCGTAATTACAAGTGTAGAGACGAACCTAAAATGCTTCAAGGACACTGATGATATTTTGAATTAAAAGCTTTGGGGTCGAATTTGAGAAGTGTGCGGAACAGTAGACCTTTTTAATAACAGCCATTTTCATATAAAGGAGTAAAGAAGAAAGTAAATCATATGCTTTACATTCGTTATCTGGTACAAAATAACTTTTTTACTACCTCTCAATACGTCTGCCAATATTACTGTCAGTGTAATTGCCATTAATACGTTTCTGCTTAGCTACTTTTGTACTTAACTTGTCCACTATTGTTCTACTATTAGGCAATGTTTCTTTGCATTTGCTCCATATACACTTTGTATTTTATATGTCTATTAGGGGAGACCGGGGATGGTTGTAACAAAGGGATAGTTGTAACACTGTCAGTTTGACCAATCAGAAACAATGGTGATGTCATCAATACAGTCCATGCCCACTTAATTTGATGTATTGCATTAGTGCTAGCTTTGAAGCTAAATGCTAAAAACGGTTAGCTTTTTAATGGCTGCCTGGCATGAGGAGGGTTGTAACTGTTCTTAAAAAGTGTTACAACCTTCCCCTTATGTTGACATTTTGTACTGGTCTCCTTTTTACAGCATGCCTAGGCAGTGGAAGCGTAAAACAGACACAGGTGTTCCTGCAGAAGTTCTCCAGAAGGCAGCAGCTGAAGTCATCCACAGAACATCTGTGTCTTTGTTGGTGGATTGTTGTTATTATGTTAGTGTAATTTTGGTGCAGTCTGGAACAAGAATTTCCTTCGGGATCAAGAAAGTTCTATCTTATCCTAAACACAGGTCTTACTAATGAGGGTTTGGGAGACTTGGATTACACCAGACAAGCAGTATGGAGACTTTTTTTTTCTATTGTTTTTTTTATGTTTGAAAACTGGTCACCATTCACTTCCATTGTTTGGGAGATTCTGCAACACTGTTTTCCTGTGAAACTCCAGCAGTGTTTTGTGAACTAAAAAAACTAAACCTGACCTTCACTTGGCATGAAGGTGAGTAGATAATGACTGAATTTTCATTTTTGGGTGAACTATGCCGTTAAGTTTATTCAGTTAAAGATATAATATATAACATTTCTGCATTAAAATACACTATATTGCCAAAAGTATCAGGACATCTGCTTTTACATGCACATGAACTTTAATGACATCCCATTCTTAATCTGTAGGGTTTAATACGGACTTGGCCCACCCTTTGCAGCTATGACAGCTTCAACTCCTCTGGGAAGGCTTTCCACAAGGTTTAGGATTGTGTTTATGGGAATTTTTGATCATTCTTCCAGAAGCGCATTTGTGAGGTCAGGCACTGATGTAGGACGAGCAGGCCTGGCTCACAGTCTCCGCTCTAATTCATCCCAAAGGTGTTCTATCGTATTGAGGTCAGGACTCTGTGCAGGCCAGTCAAGTTCCTCCGCACCAAACTCGCTCATCCATGTCTTTATGGACCTTGCTTTGTGCACTGGTGCGCAGTCATGTTGGAACAGGAAGGGGCCATCCCCAAACTGTTCCCACAAAGTTGGGAGCATGAAGTTGTCCAAAATGTTTTGGTATGCTGAAGCATTAAGAGTTCCTTTCACTGGAACTAAGGGGCCAAGCCCAACCCCTGAAAAACAACCCTACACCATAATCCCCCCTCCACCAAACTTTACACTTGGCACAATGCAATCAGTCAAGTACCGTTCGTCACTCCAGAGAACACGTCTCCACTGCTCCAGAGTTCAGTGGCGGCGTGCTTTACACCACTGCAGCCGACACTTTGCATTACACTTGGTGATGTAAGGCTTGGATGCAGCTGCTCGGCCATGGAAACCCAATCCATGAAGCTCTCTACACACTGTTCTTGAGCTAATTTGAAGGCCACACAAAGTTTGGAGGTCTGTAGCTATTGACTCTGCAGAAAGTTGGCGACTTCTGCGCACTGTGCGCCTCAGCATGCGCTGACCCTGCTCTGTGATTTTACGTGGCCTACCACTTCGTGGCTGAGTTGCTGTTGTTCCCAATCGCTTCCACTTTGTTATAATACCACTAACAGTTGACCGTGGAATATTTAGTAGCGAGGAAATTTCATGAATGGACTTATTGCACAGGTGGCAACCTATCATGGTACCATGCCTGAATTCTGTGAGCTCCTAAGAGCGACCCATTCTTTGACAAATGTTTGTAGAAGCAGTCTGCATGCCTAGGTGCTTGATTTAATACACCTGTGGCCATGGAAGTGACTGGAACACCTGAATTCATTGATTTGTAGGGGTGTCCTGATACTTTTGTCAATATAGTTTATCTAAAATCACCAGACCTATGTGTTGTATATTTTGTTGAGTTGTATTCTTATAATATCCTAAATGTTTCTAACAGTTTTCATAGGCAGAGAAATCCCCATTACCCCATTCAAGGTAATGGTGCATTTCCTTCTACCCTCTGGTTGCTACAACATTCATGAAAACAAAAGATTGGTCAGATATGTCAGAGAGTGAGAGAGGAAGTTGGTGAACATGACTAAACATAATGTGAATGAAACTTGATACATTTACCTTGTCTGTAAACATGATTTCTGCCTGAGTCACATTAGATAGACCTAACATCTGCACCAACAACGAAGAAACAACTCCCATGATTCCATGCTAGTTCAAGATGTCATCACATTACTGTATGTTTTTTTTTTATTGTTTTAATGTGAGACCCCTTGTGGCAGAACTTATTTTGCCGATTAAATACCCCCATGTGTCATTTTTAAGAGGTGTGGACTGTGGACTTGAATCACACATATGATGACTTTAGACTTGTTTTGATAAAATCAAAAAAGACTTTCAATTTGGACTTTAACACCAATGACTTGTGACTTCCCTTGGACTTGAGCCTTTTGACTTGAAAATACGTGATACATTCTGCCCAATACCAAAGATTGAAAAGTCTGTTGTTTAAAAAAATGTGAATCCACAAATCAGTTCATTTCCTTTCATTTCCTGAATAAACTAATGTTAACACTATTCATTCTCAGCAAGTAGACTCTTAACTCCCCAGATCTACTTTGTTTGAACCAATCTGACAGCATCCAATCAAGCTGCAGCAGAGTACCATGAAGAACTAACGTTATGTTAATGAACTCCAGTTGGAAAAAATGATACCAAAGATCATTTTGTCTGCATATAAAAACTACGAGGAGGTTTACAAAAATTCCAAATTCCAGAGTGCATAATAACTTGTTAAGGACTTGAAACTCAAAGTTTAGTTCTTGGGACTTGAAGTGCAAAGACTTGATAGGTGGGAGTCCAGCTGATGTAAATTTCATCATCAGCGGGTGTATGCGTAGGTTCTTTGTGGACATCTGTGTACTCTCAATTCGTTGTGACTGTGCTGTACTGTGCTCGTCTGTGGACTTGTCCATGTGGCCACTACAGACACACATCTGCTGAGCGTGTGTAGAATACTTACCTTGCGGGGCAGCTGGATTCACAAGATCATGTGAGAATCCATCTTGCCAGGCCTCAAGTTATCTGTTTGTGTCTGCACCAAAAGTGGTGCAGCCAGTCAGTGTCCTAGGAGGGACTACTGGCAGCTGCAGGCATGGTTTCAGGTGTGATGACAGCGAAAAACATTTATGAAAGCATTGATCTGATTGGTTGAAATTAGCCTGTGTTAGACTTGACAGACAGATGATTCATCCAATCACCTGTCCTTTTCCAGACAGTTTCTACGGAAGACTTCCCAGATGGTTCTGTCTAACAAACCATCTGGTGTGTCAGGTTACCTCTTTCCCACCTCAAATTTTAATTTAAAACTGCAATATATCAATATTTATTTAATATACACAATGGATCACATATCTGTTATATAAACATAATCGGCCCAAGTGACAAACCCTGAAAAAGTGATCATCTGACAGCAGTTCCCTGGAGCTCTACAAAGCTTGGTGTCCATTAACTCATTGCTTTCCATCCTGCATTTATACTCTCATCAGCTGTTTTTAGAGAATCCACTGTACACTGCTCAGCAGCCAGACAGCTGGTTGGTGGAGACCAAACCAGAGAAAAAAGAAAGTGAATGTTGGACTTAGATACATTACATGGACACAAACACAACTCCAATCAATGATTATGCTGCTCTCTGTCTGCTGGAAGTATAAATAAGTAACTGGTTGCTAAAAAGTTAGACTTATCAACTTAAAAGATGATATGTCATGCTGTTGTTCATAACTTGTTTCTTCTGCCTCCAAGTTTACAAAAAACAGTTAATGCTGCTTTAAACTCTGCATTGTATAATACATTTTCTTCTTCTTCCATTTTACATTTAAGCATTACATTTGAGTATTTCTATTTTGCATTTCACATTTTACTTTGCAAATTACAATCACACAACATCCATTTGTCAATCCGTATCTACTTGTATCTTTTAATTTCCTAGTCCTTTTAGTTCAATTCGAGAGGCACAATATACAGTACAGTATATGATAGGAAATTATTACTGTTATGTATTATTCCAATAATTAAATTATAGCTGATAATAGGTAATGGTTAATTAATTGACAGCATCTACACACTCAATAAAGTAGGTGGCGGCATGTACATTTAAAAAGTTGGTTTGCCAATAAACAGACAAAGAAGAAGAAGAAGAAGAAGAAGAAGAAGCAAAGAAGAAGAAGAAGAAGAAGAGAAGAAGAAGAAGAAGAAGAAGAAGAAAGCCTTTAATTTGAATCTTGAGGCAAAATGTTCTAGATATAAAGTATGTTTGTTTTTCGGTCAGACCTCTGAAACATTAAATCGAACTTCGCATCAGCTTTATGGACAATGTGACAGGAATTATCAGTTAAAGGTGTGAGGAATTCCTGGCTTCAGTCTCCTCTACCATCACTATGTTTTTTAACACTTTGTTTTTCTGTTCTGGTCCATGGTAATTCACTGTGAAACAATAAATAAAGTTGAGAAAACTCAATTCAATTTCAGCGTGACTGTCTTCAAAAATCTTTGAGTTTTAAGTCAACCTTTTTTTTTCTCTCAAGTTTTATAATAAGCTCAAAAAAGTTTAACCGACCTACAATCTTTCAGTGATTAAATAATTTACTTTTTTAAATTTTAGATAAAGTTACATTTTTTATTTTTTATTTTTATTAGTCATTATTTGGGTGCTTGAAAATTAAATGGCTGACACTGAAAATATTAAACTATTAACCATTATTCACTTTCACTTTTATGAGTTTACTCAACAACTCTTTTATCTCAAATTTCTTGAATGAATGAATGAATCTTAAAGATTAATGCTTTAGAGCATTAGTAAATTATGTCAACAAAAGATTATAGGTTGGAAAACCCTTTTTAAAAGTTTATTTTAAAACTGAAGTTTGATACAAAAGTAAAAAAATTAGTGAAGACAATTAACTTGAAATTATGAGTTTTCTCAACTTTCTTTTTCTATATAAGGGGAAATCACAGATTGTAAGGCAGGTGCTGAAGTTAGAAAGTTTCTTCTCAGAACCTGCTTACGCAAACTTTTTTATGCCCAGTATCCTATATGAATTGAACTTAAAGATCTTGTTAAGTAATAATAAATATGTGTCACACCACAGAAATGTGTTATTAACCACCCAGCTAAACTTGAATGATTACAAAAAATCACCAAGTTTATAAAATTAGGTCTCAAAATCATGAAAAAATGATCAGTTTTCTCTGCTCTGAAATGCTGGGAGTGTCTCAAACACCACTACGACCTGAAAATGACCTGAAACACAACTTTATTGGACATATCCAGACATGTTTGAGCCACCAGGGACCGAGGACAGAGACAGGATTGTATTGTTTTTCTTCCATGTCGGGTTGTTGCAACTGAAGTGAGCTGAATTGAACTGCTGGGATGATTTGGACTGAGAGACTCGCTGGCTCCGGCAAGCCACCAAACCGCCAAAAAAATCCTTAACATAGAATATTGAACAACAGTTTAACATTCTAACTCGAACTGGAAATGATCTTATGACCAAGGTCAAGTACAAGCACATTTCTATAAATGAGGCCCCAGATGTATCTCACTTATTATCCACACAATAATATGAACACGTGAACAGTTTAATGTCATAAACTAGCCTTTGTTGGTTGGTTCAGGTCCATTTGTCCCCTCAGGTACATGCAAGTGGTCTGGCTAACTGTCTCTACTTGGTGCTGTGCAGAGCCTGGTGCCTGATGAGGTTGCTGAGGAAGGAGAAGTTTTTGCCACACTTGGAGCAGTGGAACCTCTTCTCCCCTGTGTGGACGCTCTGGTGGACCTTCAGGTTGGTGGAGGTGGAGAACTGCTTTCCACAGTGGGGGCAGGGGAACGGCCTCTCCCTGTGTGGACCATCTGGTGGCGCTTGAGGCTGCAGACCTGGCCGAAGCTCTTCCCACACTGGGTGCACTGGTAGGGTTTCTCCCCTGTGTGAACGCGCTCATGAATGCGCAGCTGGCACTGGTGGGCATAGCGGCGTGAGCAGAAGGTGCAGGCATAGGGGAGGCAGGGCTGCTGGGGCTGAGCCGAGTTGGACTCCTGCTTCTGACCGCTGGACGCTTGATACAGGTGGTTCTGAGCAGAGAAGTGGACATTGTCTATCGGCCGCATTCCAGACCAAGAGGTCTGCTGTTGCTGGGAGTCCACTGTCGCCACGGTAACAGGGGGGTTGTTAAAGGCAGAGATGCGATTATTGTAGGCTGCACTCCCTTCATACATCACGTCACCAGGTGGCTCATTGATCTGAACACACAGCAGTGGCTGATACTGTGACCTCACAGCGGTGTGGGGCATCACCTCTTCAGCTCTGTCACCTCCACCTCGTCCAGACGACAATGCCCTGCTGCAGCCATCCTCTGCTGCACATGGATCTGAGTTGATCACAATGACGTCAGGCTTCAATGCAGGGCTTGATGGGTCCATGTCGCTCTGAGGCCTTTTGGGGAAACCAGAGGTGGGGTTTGTCTTTATTTGGCTAAATGATGAGTTTCCCGCTGCGGCTTCTGGTGTATATGTAGAACAAGATGGCCTCTCCATATCTTCAGTCTCGCTGCTCTCCTGCCAGTCCAGCAGTCTTTGGGAGGGACTATGTTTCTCTGAGGTGTCACCTGATGAGCCTGCAGCAAAAAGGACAGCGTTAGAAAAAACTGTATTGTGTTGAAAACTCAACTCATTTTGAATACATTATGTTCATTTGGTCATTTCTAGTACTGTTTGTAAAACAAGTCAGAAACCTTGGATGTCTTTATCACAGTTGTTGCTTGCAACTCTATTACAACACAACTATGACATTTTGAAAACGTTTATGGAGATGATGACCTACCGAGGATGTGAATGATTAATCATTAGGTCTGAGTATCAGTATTAATACCTGTAACATATCTATTAAAATTAGCCAGTACCAGGTAGTCTCGAAGCTCCTCCAGTCAAACAACACCTGCATTCAAACCTTTTGGTACCCCGACTGAGAAAAAAAAAGGACTATATATATGTTTTTTTCTTGCAGTCAGTTACCAGAAGCATCCCTCATAAAGAAGAACCTTTGAAAAAAGGTGTGAAATAAAGTATTTTATTGATATCAGTATCACTTTAAGGGTACTGATATTGTAAGTTTTAAAGCCCTGTTAATCTGATCATGTATATTTTGTGTACACAGGTTTTCTCAGGATTTGGTTTGGTCTGCCTGGTTAGTCTAGAAATGGCGGTAAACTGTAACACAAATAGTTGAGACGACTTCCGTTGCCAAGATGCGCGCGCAGCTTTCTCATTGTTTACAAACTGTAAAAGGGTCTATAGTGGTGAACTTCAACCTCTTGTGGCCAAAATGAGTATTACAACAACAACAACAGCGGGGGATTGTCACGGCAGTTTAAAGAGTGAGTCTATGAAGCTGCTTGGTGTAGTTTGACATAACTGAAGGGTTATTTCCACCACAGGAAAGAATGTGACAGAAAAACAGACTGATACCTTGCACTTCATCCATCTTTTCCGCCTTGCTGTGAGGGCTGCTCGTGTGTGTCAGATATCCCTGGCCCTGGAAAGAGGAGGCAGGCGTTTAGCTGACACAAAGAACCCACAAGGCTCCCACACAGTAATTATTATTACTTCAAACAGGAGTGACTGGCTTGAGGCGTTAGATATTTGTACTGGATATAATAAAATCATTTTATGAAGATCATTTTTTTTGTGTAGCTCTTTTAACTACAGCACTAATCAACTCTGACTAAAGCAGTAATTAATAATCTTAGAAATGACACAATGACAAGAACTCTTTGAAAATATGATTTATTGTCATATTTACACTACACTGTTTGTATGCATGAGTACAAATTTATCTTGTGTCTTTGGTGAGCTCCTAGCTCTGATTTAAAGGATACATTTGATGTTTAATCATGCAGCTACATGTCAAAACTGATGTGATGAATCTTTGAGGATGACAGAGGGACTACTGTGTAAAAGCCCTCCACACAGTGATGGTGCTTTGACAACATGTGGAAAACTTAAAGGGCGGCTCCATTATATTTTGCTTTTATTTTCCTCATATCTTCAAATCTGAACAATCAAATGGTGGCTGAAGTACGTTTGTTACCGCATCAAAGGGCTGCTTTCCCACGCCCTTCTAAAAACAGTTTCCCAAATGACCTGACAAAGGTTTCTGCATGATGATGTTGCTACATATAAACCCCCGAGGCTGAGGGAGGGGAGGGTGTCACTGCTCCACCCTACATCACTGCTTTTTAAAAACAGCTGACTCGGAGTTTCCATTAAAAAAACCCCAGAGAAGAACGCAGATGGAATCGCTCTTTAACCAAAAACCTCTTAACTGCAGAATCATCACAGTGAGAGCCAGCTACAACTGCTCACATACAAGATCTATGTCTCAATGCTGCATTTATTTGGAACAGAGCTACAAAAATTAATCAATTATTAAATGAATCGAAAAAATAGAAAAAAGTCATTTTTCCAGCTTCTTAAATGTGAATATTTTCTGGTTTCTTACTCCTCTCTGACAGTGAACTGAATATCTTAGAGTTGTGGACAAAAGACATTTGAGGACATCATCTTGGACCCTGGGAAACACTCATTAACATTTTTCACCATTTTCTGACCTTTTATAGACCAAACAACTATTGATCAATTAGTTGAGAAAATAATTGACTATGAAAATAATCATTAGTTGTAGCCCTAACTTGTAAATTTAGCATACAGTATCAAAATCAAAATTGTGATCTACTTGGTTAATATGAGCAAAAGAGACAGAATTCTCATTAAAAAAGAAAACATGATGATCTGATGAGAAGACTCATCTGTCTCATTAAATTCTCAATCCACTGAAGCACTTTCATTAAAATACACAACAAAGATGAAAAATAACTAACCAAATAATTAAATAATTATAATAAACTAAATAATTAAAAATAAAACACACACTCTCTCTCTCTCTCACACACACACACACACACACACCACACACACACACACACACACAACTGATGGGTGATTTCACATAGAAAAATCTCCTTGGCAGGAAATGAAATCAAAGGAAAACATGAAACATCTCTCTACAGCCTTTTTCAGAATACTGACACTTCAGTGATTTGTTCAAGCGATGGCCTCCAGTCACTCAGACAGACACGCAGCAGGGGTCTGGTACATACAAGTTCCTCACAGCTTCAGGGAGTTGGACAGTAATAATATGAAGGGTGCTCTCAGGTCTTGATTACATGCTGTGCTTTGTTTCGTTTACTGACATGATTTTGAAATGTTATATTCATATAATTTTTTAAATCTTACCAGCTGTTCATATGTTATAGTGGGATTCTTATTTGACAGTTAAAGGAGAAATATGACATATACATATATGTACTGTACTAAATTAGAAAATGGTCATGACATGTCATCAGAGATGAAGAGAGATTGAACATGTTAAACTGAAATACTGGCTTCTGTGATAACAACACTTCAGTCAGCATGTTCTCCTTTGAAATGTCCATTCTGTTCTGGAATGACTGTTATTGTTTGCCCCCTTCATGTTTATTAGAGTTCAAATCAATCGACAACTCGCTTCAACCATCAATTGGATATAAAATAGAGAATCAACCTATTTAATAAACTGTCTATGGCTCCAACTCGCTGTACTTATTTTTAAACACTCAGTCTTACATATTGCTCCTTTAACCAGGTGGGTCACTACCAGCTTTTTTTACCTGCTCAGCATCTTCATACAGAATGTTCAAATATGTTAAACACCCTGACACTGCTCAGTACATCAAAGTCTTCTGGGTGGTGGGATTTAAAGCTTGAAATGTTATAATCTTTAAGACTTCTGTTATTTTGATCTCCAAGCAGTAGCCTGTCTTGTATTTCAGTCCCTCCAAAAAGTTGCGATTGCAACAGTTAATGCAAATTCAGCCAGTTTCTGTGAATTCTGCATGACTTTGCAATTTTGTCCAATCACCGCAACTTTTCCGCAAATTTGACCAATCACTGTCGCTTCCTGCAAGTTCCAGCAGCCTCCCATGCAAACGTTATACATGTACATCTCGATGAACAGACTCAATGGTTTTTGTTTGTTTTTTTGTCACAGGTACTGAATAGAACACAAGGTAATTTCTGGTTATCGACATTTATCAAAACTCTGAACAATTTTATAGTTTAGAATTTTATGCTATTTTGACTGAGTTTGTGCTCCAAAAAGATTCTGCTTCTTTTGTGCACTTCTTCATTCACAAATTAAGCATATCTTGTTACAATTTTTAAAAAACCTGAGCCTTTTTGGTTACTGAGTGTGGTTTTATTCTCACTGGTACAAGTTGCCTTTGATTCTTAATGAATTACACCTAAAAAAAAAAAAAAAAAAAAAAAAAAATATAATCGCAATTTTTTCTGTAATTTTACTTGCTCCTGCAGTTTCACTGCAAAAACCACCTATAAACATTGCAACATGCATCACAGTTTTTCAGAAATCCTGCTGTAAAATTAGGCCTGGGTGATATAGCTGAAAAATCTATCATAATAGTTTCATACTGGTTGATATTGATAATTATTGATTTTGTAGGTTCTGACTGACGAGTTGTTGTATACTCTAAGGGGTGGAAACAGCTGAGGTGATAAAATTAGTTTCTTGTATCATTGCAGGGTGATACAGACAAATCCAAATATCACATTATTTTTGACCAACTACCTCTGTCAATACTGTGACAATATTGGAGGGATGACTACTGGTGCTTTCACAAAATATTAACCCAATGAGATTTTTTGATAAATAAACATCACTAATGTAGATATAATGACTAAGAGGGTAAAGGTAAACAATAGAACAACTAGAACAGTCTGATAAGTTCAGAAAATGACATCATTTTAGTGTAATGCAGCCTTTAAAAACAGGAAAAGACAACACATAGTCTATGCCAGATCATGTTATAATGATATCCACAATCTATCATGATATGTGGTTTCATATCACGATACAATAAAATATCAATATATTGCCCAGCCCTTGTGAAATCAAACATTTTAGGCCACAACAATTCCAAAAATTGGATAGTTGCGGCTGGAGGGACTGTATTCTGTCATTCTCTCTATAGTCCTTCTCATTCTTGTCTGCCATCCCCACATTAGATTTGAAATAAAACCATGAATGTTTGGATGATGAAACAAACTTGAAAAACATTCAGACAAGTCAAAAGACAGAGACTGAGCTGCTTATATTCTTGCAATGTCACATTTTCTTTCAGTCTGCTCTGCACTTCTTCCATCTCGTCCTGCTGCGAATAAAAAAATGAAGTGCTTTGAAAAGTCTTTAAAAAATATGCGTCAGGATTAAAAAGTGAAACTGTGTAAAAAAGGCTTCTCTAGTCCTCTTCAAGGAAAACTCAGCCCTGGCTGTAAAACTTTGGTGCAGCAGTGTTGTGGGAGGTCTGGTCTGTGTGTTCAGTGCTGGATCTTCTGGTGCCTCTTGAGGTTGCTGGGGTGGGAGAACCGGCGGTTGCAGACGGAGCAGCTGAAGGGCCTCTCTCCGGTGTGCACGTTGCGGTGGATGTCAAGCTGGCTCTGGCACACGAAACTCTTGCCACACAGCAGGCAGGTGTAGGGCTTCTCCCTCGTGTGCCTGGCCATGTGCTTGTGCAGGTCAGACTCCAGGAAGAAGCGCTTGGTGCAGATGGTGCAGCCGAACGGGCGCTCCATGGTGACGGCGTGGTAGAAGGTGTGGTGGAAGCTGCTGGAGAAGGGCTTGTAGTGGCTCAGGGGGCGGTGCAGAGCCACACTGTGTGCGTCGCTGGACGAGATGATACTGGATGTAGTTCCGCCGCTGGATGTTCCCGGAGTGTGACGAGGGAGGACCTGCAGAGAGGACTTCACCTGCACTGATCTGTGTCCTCCTGGTTCCCGCCCAGCATGATGAATCATGGGTAATGTAGTTTTGTCATGTGTGTCTCTCCCTCTCCCTGTTTCTCTCTGTGTCTGGTCTATATCTGTCCACTCACACTCCTCCCCTCCTTGTCTGAGACCCCCCCTCCATCAATCACTATCACCTCTGACAGGGAGGACTTGGAGGTGTCTAACACAGCCTCATCATTGTTTCTTGTGTCCGTTTCATCATCACAGGAAGCTGGCACAGCATCCCCACTTGGCGCCATGTCAGCGTCTGAGTTCAGTGGCTCACTGTTCCCTGCTCTGACATCACTTCCTGTTAGCTCCAGCTGGGAACTGTGGGTATTGTCACTGCTGCTGTCAGTTTCAGCTGTCCTGCCGACAACAAAGGTGACGATGTCAGATCCACTGACCTCCGTTTCGCTGCGGTGTCTGGTCGGCTGGCTGTCGCTGGCGTCCTTCGAGGCGGTGTCTGCGTCGCCTCTGCTGCTTATGCTGGCATCAACTGACACCTCATGGTCGGTGGTTCCCGTCTCCATCGCTCCCTCCACCTTGACGATCAGGAGCTCCCCCTCCTCCTCAGGTTCTGCTGACTGAGAGAACAAACTGATTAAAAATAACATTCCATGTCTTTTAACTAAGCTGAGTTCAAATTGTTCCTGCCTGCAATAACCCCACTTTAAACAATTACAAGATTAAAACTGCTGCCTGTAGTTTTATACTTCATGATAAAAAATGTGTAACATTTCGACAAGGGGTAACCATCAGACCACAATGGCTGCCCACAATAAACCTATCCCATTACAGGGACAGCTGACAGCTAAGAGCAGAACAACCACTCATTTATCAAAGTATGCAGCAATTCACTATAGAAGGCAATTGCTGAAGAAATTGCAGTGTTAATGCTGGAAGCTGAAATGCTGACACCAGACGGCATTGGTGGCTTTAAAAGAAAAGATGTGGAATAATTTAAAGTAAGGAAAAGCTAATGCTGCTGGATTTAATTTATACGGAGAAGCAGCTGAAGTTGTATGTGCGAAGAGTTAGTCTAATTGCTAAGTCTAATTATTAGACAGAGGATTTAAATGTTGAATAAACTCATAATGTATAAAAAATGTAAAACATTAAATTGTGGTGTGAATGCTGGAAGTAGAAAAACTGACATTTGACTGCACTATTAGCTTTAAAAGTTGAGTAATACCAATAATGTGAACTATTTCAGGGTTTATAAAGGCTAATGCTAAACTTAACTGCTGGATTTAATTTGTATTGAGAAGCAGCTTAAAGTGATATTCCTCCCAAAAATGAAAATTCACTCAGTATGTACTCACCCCTATGCTGATGTGAGGATGAGTGAAGATCTTCAGTTCACAAAACAATCCTGGAGTTTCAGCAGAAAACAGGGTTGCAGCCAAATCCAGTACAATGGCAGCGAATGGAGACCACGGATGAAATGTTAAAAAAAAGAACACAAAACAAACACAAAATGTCTCCATCCTGCTGGTGTGGTGTAATCCAAGTGTCTGCGAGCCACGACATTAAAATTTAACCACAAAAGACGCCATTTACCCCATGTTTTTAGCTGAAATGTCAACTGTAGCCTCTCAGACAGATGCACAAGAGATCTCGCGATATTTTCACATGTGCATCCATTAAGAGATATACGAAGTCTCGCGATACATCTGCGCCATGTTTACATGCTACCTGAGAGGCTACAGTTGACATTTCGGCTAAAAACATGGTGTAAATGGCGTCTTTTGTGGTTAAATTTTAATGTCGCAGCTCACAGATACTTGGATTACACCACACGAGCAGGATGGAGACATTTTGTGTTTGTTTTGTGTGTTCTTTTTTTTAAGATTTTATCTGTGGTCTCCATTCACTGCCATTGGCTGCAACCCTGTTTTCTGCTGCTTGTTTTGTGAACTGAAGCTCTTCACCCATCATCACATCGGCACAGGGGTGATCAGATATTGAGTGAATTTTCATTTTTGGGTGGAATATCACTTTAAGTTGCATGAAAAGTTAAAAAGTGGGTCTAATAAGTATGAATGGGATTTAAATGTTGAATAAACTCATAATGTATGGAAGATGCAGAACATTATAAAGGTTGAATGGACTTTCTGGCTTAGAGAATGAATGAGTAGTTGAATAGATAAAAGAATAATAGATGACAGTTGATGACTATGAATAGCTGGAAGTGTGGGAAAGGGACGAAGGATGCAAAATATAGTGCCAGCTGGGAGCCACGCTGACAGCTAAGAGCAGAACAACCACTCATTTATCGAAGTATGCAGCAGTGGACTAGAGAAGACAATTTCTGAATAAGTTGCAGTGTGAATGCTGACGTTAAAAAGCTGAAGCTTGACTGTATTACTGGCTTTAAAGGTTGAGTAATACCAATAATGCAACAAAATGTGGAATATTTTAGGGTTTGTTGAAAAGCTAATGCTAAACTTAACTGCTGGATTTAATTTTTATGGAGAAGCAGACAAAGTTGATTAAAGAGCTGGAAAGTCTAATTAGTATGAATGGGATTTAAATGTTGAATAAATTCATAACATATAAAAAATGTGGGTTCAATTGAGTTTCTGGCTTAAAGTATGAATGAGTAGATACGAGTTGAAAAGAGTATGAATAGTTGGAAAACTGGGAAAAGGGTGAGGGATGCAAAATGTAGTATGAGCTGTGAGCTACACTGCATAGCTGACTTAACTTTGTATGAAGATGCAGCTGAAGGAGTAGGAATAGTAGGAAAAGTGTGAAAGAGTCTAATTGGTATGAATAGGACTGAAAAGTTGAATAAATCTCATAATGTATGAAAGATTTGGAAAATGATAAGGTTTGAATGGACTTTCTGGCTGAAAGTATGAGTACGTAGATAAGACTTGATAAATGTTGTGAGAATATCTCAGTCCCACGTGTGTCAAACTGCATTAATTAGCAAATCTCAATCAGCTGTGTGTTCCCAGCTGTAATCAAAGGTTGCCATGGTGATGGTAATTACTTTGTGACTCCTGGCTCAGAGACATCCTTTCATAGAGACTTTCTGCTTCCCGTTTGAAAATTTCTGATTTCAGTTTACATTGGAGCTCATGTGGACACCTGTCACTTCTGGAGGTTTAAGTCTGTTTGATTCTATAGTTACATGTGTAGAGAAGCAGAGCAATTTTGTGGATTTATGTTGTGACTTGTTCCAGCCTTCACAATAAAGATCCAGTTCTGTAACCCACCAGATAGGATACTGTGCACATACTTCTTGTAATAATACACTTAGACTTACAGATTAGATATGAAAGCTACAAGTTTACAAATTAGAAATGACGCACATTCAATGGGCAATTTTTGCTTTCTCTCTAGTGGTACTCAGCTTGTGCTCAAAACCAAACCAAACCAAAACAAACCAAACCAAACCAAACCATACATTTGATCAACTCAACAGCAATGTCTCTTTCCAAAACCCATGACCCTGTTACTCAAGATAATCCACAGACCTTGTTGTGAGCAGTTAGGAACTACTTTCTTGCTTGTAGAAAAGAAAGTAGTTCCGGTAGATCCTACTTTGGAAAAAAAAAGTATTTAGATGATGCTAAATGCTCACTATAAGGTCTGTGGATTATCTTGAGTAACTGTGTCATGGTTTCTGGAAAAACACATTGGTTTTGAATTTTTCAAATGTATTTTTTTTGGTATTTTTTAGACTCATTATATTGGAGAGAAAGCAGACATCTGTATGGCAGACGTCTCCAAAACTCACACTATGTAACAGTTCTACAAGCAAGAGGAAAAATATTATTTCTGATTTTAGTGGTGAACTGTCTGTTTGACCAGCAGTGGCGTAAATAAAAAGAGGCAAGAATTATCTTTAAAAGGGATGACTATACATGAAGCTATATTAATATTAATATTAATGTTGACTTCTAATTATGTGACTTGAAGTACTGACAGTGGACACACACAACAGTAAAAACAAAGGCAGCAGAGGCCGTTTTGCAACTTAACTGACTCCACTACAAAAAACCCCCAGAAAACTCTCCTGTAACAGTGTGTTCATGAACTACACTTCACGCTCGACTTTATTTGTCCCAAAGGGGCATTTTGTCTTTGAACTGGTAAACATAGAAAACACAGAGACACGTAGACTACGAAACATGAGACACTACATAAAACATGAACATATCAAGTAGAAACAAAAAAGTATTAGTAGTACTTAGTAGTAGTAGTAGTAGTAGTAGTTAGTGTGGGCAAGAGACAAGATATAAGATGAAACATTTTCTAACTAACATACTGTCTGCAGCAGAATGTCCACACAACCAAGAGACAAACTTTAACACAGGGCTGCAACTAATGATTATTTTCATCATCGATTCATCTACCAATTATTTTCTTGATTAATCGATTAGTTGTTTGGTCTATAAAACATCAGAAAATGTTCAGAAAAATGTTGATTGGTGTTTCCCAAAACCCAAGAAAAAATCAGATATTCAATTTACTGTCATAGAGGAGCAAAGAAACCAGAAAATATTCACATTTAACAAGCTGAAATCAAAGAATATGGACATTTTTTTCCCTAAAAAAAAAATTAAGCGATTATCAAAATAGTTTCTGATTAATTTAATAATTGATTAATAATTGATTAGTGATTGCAGCTCTACTGAATAATTTGTTTAATATGCTACATATACATTTAATACCTTCTGATGAAGATTTTAAGACTGCAGATACCCTGATAAAATACTAATTTTGCCTCAAAATAATCAGGATCTGACTAAATGGCCATATAGATTTGTAGAGCACAAACTGCACAACTAAAAACTGTTTTCTTGCTTCTTCTAAAACTTGTGTCCCAGAATTATTCCTTGAATGTTCTTTCATAAATCAATAATAATGATTATAATTGACACTCCTCTTGTGTCTTTGGACAACAATAAAGTGCACACAGACCATTCTGTTAGGTGGGGAAACAAGATCTCTGTCACACACAGTCAACGTGTTCCCATAGGTTATATACATATATAGATATATATCTTGTTTGGGGGAGTGGATATATATCTTGTTTGGGGGAGTGTCTGACTATTTCTTCCTATTGCATAGATGTAGTAACTGATCTAAAATCAGCCCAGAGCTCAGTTTTGATTCAGTGTTATGTATCTGGGAAATGTGCCAGCTGGGCTGAAAAAACAGGACAGATACTGGTTTCAAATACTACTAGCAGGTAGTTAAGAAAGTAATAATCAGAAAATGGCTGAGTGAGGATTGAAATGGTTCAACAAATGTATACTATGGATCAATGAACTTTTTGTCTGAGACATACTGCCAAAAAACATGAAAAACACTGGAAAAAACAGATGTCATATTTGAAGTGATTTCTTTAAATACAGTATGTTTGAAGAAATCTGCCTTTCCTCTTCTGTATTTTCTTTTGTACCAACAGAGTGGACTTTTTGAGTTAAAATACTCTTATCAAGGGTCATAAAGACTTCCTGGATCTTAAAGGGCAATCAGGGACACAAAGGACCAACAGACTTTAATACTGTAATGTAACCCAGGTCCATTTCATCTTCATTTTACATGTCAAGCACTTCCCTTCACCCATGAAAACCCTGTCTGTTGTCCATTGTGTTTCTGTCAGAAAACCAACAAAAATAATGTTTTCTATTTAAAAAGAAAAAAAAAAAGAGAAAAAGATGTGATTTCTGTCACAAGGAATTTTTTCCTCGTGAACATTCAGTTTTTGATAACAAGCTGCCATGTCCATGATGTCATTTCAGCCTGCACATTTAATATTTGTACACACTGTGTGTACATGATAATTAAGTGTTTTCTGGTCTTTTCCAAGTACATAATTAATTCACAGCTGGGATGATGAGGCATATATCTATGCATACTGCATGTATGTAGTGGTTGTGCTTGGATATTTGTATATGATGGCAGACTGGACTACTGGCCTTCCACTCAGACGGATGTGGTGACAAGAAGAAGCCTACTTTGACTCTGTAAGATAAGATAAAATCTTTATTGTCTCCCTTGGGAGAAATTCATTTTGGACAGACAAGAGATTCAAGGATCCTGTGGTTGCTTGTTTGCTGACTTTTGAGGATTTCATGTCCTTTGTATTTGCTTATGTAGAATGCTTAGTGAGGTACGATTCCTTCTAGAAGCTTCTGAGGTTTTTTGAATCTCACCTGCAAAGTTTGATTCTTTTACTCCTCTTGTTAGATAGTTTAGATAATAGATAGATAGTACTTTATTGATCCCAAACTGGGAAATTCTTTGTTACAGCACGTCATCAGACACACAGAAAAACAGGTCAAAAGTAAAAATAAATATTAAGAAAATAGCCATGTATCATAAAGATTATAAATGTAAAAATATACAAATGTACGATACTGTTTATGTACAGAAATACGCTACGCCAGTCGCAGAGTGTAAACCTGTGCAAAATATCAATTTAAGTGGACATAAATTATATACACGAAGTGTGAAAAATTTAATAGTGTTAAGTTAATGCATTTCTTCTGTTATTGTGCAAATAAATAAATAATTAAAAAAAAATATACTTCCTAAACTGCTTGACCTCACCTCAACTCTCTACCATCATCCGAAACACACTGATCAATCACAGTTCTTGCACGGTGTAGCTATTAGGGCCGCAACTAACGATTATTTTCATAGCTGATTAATCGGTTGATTATTTTCTTGATTAGTCTATTAACAGTTGTTTGTTTTAAAATGTCAGAAAACGGTGAAAAATGTCGGTCAGTGTTTCCCAAAGGTGACATCGTCAAATGTCTTGTTTTACTCACAACCCAAAGACATTCAGAGAGGAGTAAAGAAACCAGAAAATATTCACATTTAAGAAGCTGAAATGAAAACATTTTGACTTTTTTTCTTAATAAATTACTCAAACCGATTAATTGATTATAAAAATGGCTGGCAATTAATTTAATAATTGATTAATAATTGATTAATCTCTTGTAGCTATAGTGCATATGGTCGCCATGGTAATGCTGAAACCCCTTAATTAAGAACTGATTCCAGCTTAAAACACTAAAACTGATGCTGTCTGATTTATAACATGTGGGCTGCAACTAATGACAGGCTATTTAAGTGACAATGATGAGTGATTAGTGATTGAAAATTTTTATTTTCAACTGATCTTTTGATTTTTTTCATTAATCATTCACTCCATTAGATGAAAATCCCTGTCACAGTTTCTCAGAGTCAATAAAGACCTCTTCAAATGTCTTCTTTTGTTCCATTGAACAATTATCAGTATTGTTGATTATTTTTGTCATCTGCTCTGAGAGCAAACTGCACTGTATGTGCATTAGAGCAGGGTCATGTGCCAGCTCCTCAATGAAAAAGGTGAAAACAACAACTAAACTGACTTTTACTGGTAACAGTGTTAAAAAAGATGCCTTGGGTGGATTTAACCTGCTGCTATGTCAAAGTCAGACATTATAGAATTCTGGACTTAGGGGTCTACATAAAGGTGGTTTTCTGGTGACTGTGGGATATCTACCTCAGTTTTGGTGGTGGTGACGACCTCCTGATCAGGATCCTGGTCCAGGTTGATGGGCTGGGTCTTCTGCACAGGCTGCTGAGCCCCTGGACCTCGGTTCAGGAACCTGGTCCTGCCCTGCAGAGAGGGGCCTTGTGGAACAGTAGAGGAGAATAATTAGTCAAAACTCACTGTATCTCTGCATCTTAAAACCACAAAGCAGCACAGCTGATCATTCAGACTACTTCTCTTCTATCTCTTGTCTTACAGCAGGTGGACAGGGTGTTACAATGATCTTACATGGGAAATAAAGACACACATAGACACATTCTCACCATGTTGTTGAAAGGTGGGTAGTCCAACAGTTTAAGAACGTTTCTCAACACAAAGCTGCAGTAATTTAGAGATTTCACCATCTACAATCCATAATAATTTTGAAAGATGCAAAGAATCCAGAGATATCTCTGCACATAAGGAGCAAAAATATGTCGTCAGTAAACACAGTTTGTCTCTGCATCTACAAATGCAAGTTAAGACTCTACCATGTAAAGAGAAAGACATATATCAACAACATCCAGAAACACTGCAGACTTCTCTGGGCCCGAGCTCATCTGAGATGGACTGACGCAAAGTGGAAAAGTGTGCTGTGATCTGACGAGTCCACATTTCAGATTGTTTTCACTAATCATGGACGTCATGTTCTCTAAAGAGGCTAAAGAGGAGAAGGAAAATCCTGATTGTCACCAGTGCAAGGTTCAAAAGACAGCATCTGTGATGGTATGGAGGTGTGTTAGTGCCCATGGCATCATGGGTAACTGTCTGGTTGGAAGCACATGTTGCTCCAAAACCTGTATGTACCTTTCAGTACTAATGGGGCCTTCACAGATGTGACAAAGTCTTTTTCAGAGACGTCCCTGCTTATTTCAACAAGACAATGTCAAGTCACATTGTACACATGTTCCAACAGTGTGTCTTCGTAGTAAAAGAGTTCAGGTACTAGACTGACCTGCCTGCAGTCCAGAACTGTCTCCCACTGAAAATGTGTGGTGCATTATGAAGCACAAAATACGACAACAGAGACCCCGGACTGTTGAGCACTTTGAGTTGTATATCAAGTAAGAATGAGAAAGAATTTCACTTTAAAACTTCAACAATTAGTGTCCTCAGTTCACAAACAGGAAAGGAGAGAGAGAGAGGACAACATGCAGCAAAGGGCCACATGCTGGGATCAAACCCGGGCCACTGCAATAAGGACTACTGCCATATTTGCAATTTTGAAAAAATATCTAACTGTGATTACTTTGACTGATATTACAATTGTGATATGATTTGCAATATTAGTAGTAATGAACATTTTTACATCATTATTCTTATTTTGATTAAAAAGCATGTTAAAATGACTATGGTGTGATTTTTTTGCAGGAATCTGAACCAAATGATGATGTTTGTGTGGAATCTGATGTGTAGGACAGGACATCTCTGTCTCACCACATTCATCCATTTTAAAGTTTTTGACACATTTTGCCTTTAACAAAGATTGCACCTCCTGCGATTTAAAAATTGCAGAAAGCTATAGTGTGACTTTGATAATCCTATCCTGAAGTATGGTAAGTAAATAATGGTGCTCACAAAAAACTCAGAATGCAATAGAAACCACCAGGACTGGTGTGAATCTTGAGACAAAACAGCAGAGGCAAAAATAATTTGTTCAAAAAACTTGGTGAGTATGAGAAAACACTACCAAAACAAACTGTGTCAAACATCCAGTTACTTAAAGTAAACCAGACACGTCTGGCTGGCCTCTGATGTTGGTCTTTATTTCAATCAGGGCTGTCTAATATGAGGCCCATGGGCCAAAGCTGGCCTGCCATCACGTTTGATTGTTTGGCCATATTTCTAGATTTAATCTTCTTTTAAAGAAATTATTTTAGAATTTGTTATTTATGCTGTCTTATTTTTGTGAGGTAAAATACTCTTTAAGGGGTGTCCTGGTGGCTCACACATGTGTGTGCACCCCATGTAATAAAGCCAGGGCTGCAGATTTTATCGAAATCACAATGTGGCTTTCTGCAATTTTTAAATCACAGGAGGTGCAATCTTTGTTAAAGGCAACTATGTCTCAAAAAACTTTTAAATGAATGAATTTGGTGAGACAGAGATGTCCTGTCCTACACATCAGATTCTACAGACTTAATAGAAATCTTCATTTGGTTCAGATTCCTGCAAAAAAAAAGGTCACACCATAGTTATTTTAATTTGTTTTTCAATTAAAATAAGAATAATGACGTAAAAATGATCATTACCTCTAATCATACAAATCATATCACGATTGCAGTATCAGTCAAAATAACTGCAATTAGATATTTTTTTTCAAAATCATTCAGCCCTAAATAAGGCAGTAGTCCTTATCACAGGGGTATGGGTTTAATCCCAGTCTGTGGCCCTTTACTGCATGTTGTCCACTCTCTTACCTTTCCTGTCTATCTTCCTGTTGTTTCCAATAAAAGCAAGAGACCAAAAAAAAAAAAAAAAAAAAAAAATCTGACAAACTCTTTATATATGTAGTATCAATAATTATTAATTATTTTTCATAATCTGCACAGGTGGGCAGTCAAGTTAAGGGAACCTTGGATCACAGCACCACTTTTCATCTTAACTATGCAACACATTATATTAGGCGTGTGCTTTTGGCCTGTGTCCCATCATGAAGTTCCAGGTTTTTGAAAAAGTTTGGGCCCCCCTGATTTAGATATTCTAAACAGTCCATGCCCCTTAACAAACAGTAATTTGCAGGGGCTACGTCTTTGAAGGATTAATTTAAGCTTCAATTTAGTTTAGTCTACGACTGTTTTAATACAGGTCTGTGCAAGTCGCTTAGAATTAAGACTGATTAAACTAGCATTTAGTCTGAGACTAGGCTTAAACCTTGTCTGTGAAACCAGCCCCATGAGTTATGCAGTAGTTAAACATTATTAAAGTCCATGACTTCTATCCTTATTGTAAAGTGTTACCGAACTGGGATCCTGTTCTGAGAGATGTTGGATATTAGAAATGTAATTTTTAAAGGGATGGCGCACCCAAAAATGAAAATTCAGTCACTATCCACTCACTCTCATGCTGATGGAAGGTCGGGTTTATTTAGTTAGTTCACAAAACACTGCTGCAGTTTCACAGGTAAACAGTGTTGCAGAATCTCACAAACAATGGAAGTGAATGGTGACCAGTTTTCAAATGTAAAAAGCAAAAAAAAACAGAACATAAAATGCCTCAATACTGCTTGTCTGCTGTAATCAAAGTCTCCTAAAGTCCCAACATGCCATTTGCCCACCATCACAACACACACACCCAGTTCAGACAGTGTGCATGTGCACATGAACATGGCTCCAAGCTAAGGAGCTACAGTGAAGATTTAGTTTAAAAACATGGTGAAAATAACATTTTTTTTTAGTCATATTGACATGTTGGGGCTTTAGGGGACTTGGATTACACCAGACGAGCAGTATGGAGGTGTTTTATGCTTTTATGCTGTTGTTTTTTGACATTTGAAAACTGGTCACCATTCGTTTCCATTGTTGGACGATTCTACAACACTGTTTTCCTGTTCCTGTGAAACTCCAGCAGTGTTTTGTGGACTAAAAAACTAAACCTGACTTTCAGTTGGCATGAGGGTGAGAAGATAATGAATGCCTTTTCACTTTTGGGTGAACTATTCCTTTAATGCTAATATAGCAATAATTAAATTTCATTCACCTACTCTGAGTTAGGTTGGAACATTAATAGAAATAACGATGGGCTGGAGGCAGAAATCTGAGAGATAGAGCTCCCAAAACCTCCCTGGAGGTGAGAAGATCTGGTTTTAAATTTAAGTGTACTGGCCCTTTAAAGTTGAAATAAGGCTCTATTAACTTTACTCGTCCTGCTCAAATCATCAGTTTCTGCTGACGGGCCTCGGAAGACATTCTGAACAGATCTGTGACCGGAGTTCCGTGGCTACGTACCGGCCAGTGAGTCCCTGCCCTGCCGGTTGAGGAGACGGACTCCGGTGAAGCGGCTGCTCATGGAGCCCTCTGCTCCCTTCACCCTCTCCGCTCGGTACCGGGCTACCTGCAGCTCCAGCAGTTTGATTTTCCTCCGCAGGAACTCATTCTCCTTCTGGCTCCGGGACATTTCCAGATGAACCACCGCGTATCCGTCGTCCACAACTTTACAGATCTCTGCAACGGCCGCGTTCGCCAGCACCTCCATGATGGAGGCGATCTGGGAATGGAAGTCCACGGCCACCGACATCGTCCGTGTCAACACTCGACCTTTTGGACGAAGAAATGTATTTTGTCCTAAAAACAAGACTGTCTGTTGTAAAAACGTTGCAGTGCTATCTGAAATGCATAACTCTCTGTGTGGAGCTTTAGACTCTTTGTTGATATGACGGCTGTACAGACGGAAGCTCCAGTTCTTTGACAGTATTTTTCCAGTAGGAACGATGAATACAGTACAACAGCGCCCCCTGTGTTCAGGAGCAGCGGTACACTACAGTACCTAAACTCAGCGGGCTGCATACAATCACTGGAGTAACTTTTCTTGGACGTGCAGACCAGATGCATCTTTAAAATAAACTAAATTGACAACAGTTAATAAATATAGATGTGGCTATAAGAGAAATAATTAAGAAAACTTTATTGATCCTGGATCAAATTCTTGTGCCAGTGATTTCTCAAAAATGACCATAACATAAGAATAAAAACAATAGAATAATAAATATAAACTATATAAGGAGTAAATGCTAAAAAATGCATAATAAAATAATAAAGTAAGAAAAAACAAGTAAACTAAGTAACTAAAAAAGTTGAAATAGAAAGGTAGAATTGGCAATGATATTGCAAGTAATATTGCACGTGATATTGGAAAGTAATTTAAAGAATATATTGCATATTATATTGAAATAATATTGTATGTGATATTAAAAGTAATATGACAGTTATATATAGTGGTGGAAGAAGTATTCACAACTTTTACTAGTAGAAAAAGAAAAAAACATAAGTATTAACAGCAGAAGTACTCAAAATATCAGAAGTAAACTCATTATGCAGACTGTCCCTTATAAGTGTTTTATTACAGTATTGTAATTAAGGTGATGTGAAAATATTAACCATGTGATAATGACAGCCATTGAACTGTGAGAAATGTCGTTATAAACTGAGGTATCTATCCCCTCATATCTCTTCTGTATCTCTGGTTGTTTGTCAGATATCTAATTCACTGAATTAGCCCAAAACAGATGTCTTATGTCTGGGTATGTTATCTATAAAATGAGCTACAAAAAATGTACTGCAACACTATTCTATTTGATACTAATTAAGGTTCCATTCCGTTCAGGTCAGACAGAGTCAGGGTGCTGCTATCATGCATGTTGGCTCACTAGAAAGGCTTTGCCACACTAAATGGAACAGGGCCGTAATTAGTATCATTGGTAACACCTGTGTTTATGCTACTATTTCATATCAATATGGTTGCTGTGGCAACGGTCTATTGTATCATTGAATTTTGTTTTTTTTAGTAGCATAAATGATGGCTCTGTTCTATTCAAGTGTCCTGCTATGACAGGAAGCCAGCATGGCTATACTTTAACACTAGAAATAGAACTTTTTCATGGCAGCCATATTGAAATAGTAGGTAACTGTTACTGATGGTATTAATTAAGGATCCGTTCCATTTAGTGTAGCAGAGCCTTTCCATTGAACCAACATGCACAATTGCAGCATCCTGACTGTTTAACCTGAATGGAATAGAACTTTAATTAGTTAACACCTGTGTTTACCTACTATTTCATGTCAAAATAGCTGATGTGAAAAGGGTCTACTGGCTGGAAGTTATGTAGGCCTACCACTGTAAAATGATCTCTAGGCTTAATTGTTTTTTTTTTGTTTGTTTGTTTTTTTTTTCAAAATAATGCAAAAGGGCTGAACATAGTGTGACAAGGAAAAGCAGGAAAAACTGCCTTCCCCCTTAGAAAATGTGCTGAAAACAGCCATACTTTTGAATTGTGTTACCCAGTTTAATGTATTATTTACTAGTTGATTGTATTATTTTCCAGGCTCCGTGGTGACCATACACCTGCACTCCAGTCCAGCAGGCGGAGCTGTGCTCACAGTTTATGGTGTACTCAACCCACAGCAGAAGCAAGAAGCAAGAATTTTGGGATAACGCGTGAAGTCTCGCGATATGTGTATGTAGCCGGCAAGACAAGTCGCACAAGGTCAGTGAACGTTGTACGAGCTGCTGCTGTCAGTCGGCGGTGACCCGAGCAGAGCAGAGTGTTAGAAAAGCACTTTCTAGAAAGCTACGACAGGACCGAGCTCCTCTGTTCTTCAGTCCGGTTAATAAAGCTAAAGCTAACTGTGTGGTTCAGACATGTCCAGAGGAAGCCGCAGCCGTCCCTCAGCACCCAGGTAACTAACTTCCATTCACTGTAACTTTCACAACTGAGTCTGTCTGTAGGAAGAACGCAGAGGGTCTCACGTGTCCTATTTAAAGCGCTGGAAGATGTGCCAATTCAGCCCATATTGTTTCAGACCTAATACAGATATCATGCTGACAGTAGAGCCTAGATAGTTTGTCCATAGTAAGGTTAATAACTACTTTATACACATGACGGTTAATAGTCTAGTTATTGTTGCGTCATAAGTCACTGAGACCGTTACGTCTAAGTGACGTTAGATCTTGGCAAGGTCACCACGTTAAAGGTAACTAAGGTTTCTCAGAAGCAGGTCAAAATAGCGCTGCGTGGGTTTGTTGTGTCAGGCTGCTTAGTGAAGAGACGGAGTTTTTAAATCTGTGCGCTTATTCAGTCAAGATGTATCACTCAGTTGTATGGAGAATACATCGTGCTTAAAAATCTTTAAAGGGACGCTTCACCCCAAAATCAAAAACACATACATTTCCCCTGGCTTGTAGTGATGTTTATCCATTCAGATGTTTTTGGTGTGAGTTGTAGAGTTTTGGAGATATTGGCTGTAGAGATGTCTGCCTTCTCTCCATTGTAATGGAAGTAGATTGCGATCAGTTTTTATGTATTCATTTATTTATTAACTTAATTGTTGTTTTTTTTTGTTTTTTGTTTTTTTGTTTTTGACCTTTATTTAACCAGACCGTCCCATTGAGAAGAGATTCCTGACCAAGGCAGCAACCAATCACAGCATATTAAAATGCAACAAATACAACATATCAAACAAAAGTACACAGAGAAAAAAACTGCAAAATTCAAAATTGGTGTTTCTTTCCAAAGATCCTGACCTGCTTACTCATGATAATCCACAGACCTTGTTGTGATGTGGGAACTATTTTCTTTCTATTAGAAAGAAAGATTCCACTGCAGAAAGAAAGTAGTTCCTTCGTGAAATTGCTCACAACAGGGCCTGTGGATTATTTTGATTATTTTTTCTGGAAAGAGACACTGGTTTTATATTTTTCAATTTTTCATTTATTTATTTATTTAGCACTTTGAGCACCACAAGCTGAGTGCCATTTAATTCTATTGTATTGGAGTGAAGGCAGCTCTCTAGATGGATAAATAGCAGTACAGCCCAGAAAAATATGTGTTTTTGATTTTGGGATGAACTGTGCCTTTAAGAGACCACAGTGCAGAGGTGGGTTTTTCATGGGTTTGTGATTACACACAACCCAAAATAATGGTACAGTTTCGCTGTGTAATTTTGGTTCAAATAATTTTCTACTTTCCTCAGTTGTAATGATTCCAATAAATGTCATTTGGGGGTTACTAATATATAATAAATATATAGACACAATCAGGGCTGGACTGGGACAAAAAATCGGGCCGGGCATTTTGAGCCGAGACCGGCCCACCAGATATTGATGGAAAGACAATGAAGCCTATGAATGAAAACAAACTTTCTTGTGACAATGCTTGTACACTGTCTTGTTGGTGTATATGTACTTGTCTAATAAACTTAAACCTACACCATCCTCCCAGTCCCGTTATTCTATACAGTACTTAGCGGAAACCAAAAGGCTGCTTGGTCTAGTTAACCTCCTGAACAATGTACAATGTATGATGGGATCCTGAAATTAGGACAGAGAGGAATAGAGGTGAGACATGATCATTGATGAATATTAAAATGAATAAATGACAGATTTAGTGATATTTTCATAGACTATTTATTCACCACATCAATAAACAGCATAGCAACACAGAATATTTCCTCAAACATGGCAACCTTTAAAAAGTGAAAGGAGCCAGGCAGAGAAAGGTGAGAAAGAATGACACTTGATGGACTTGCTCAGATGATCACAGTACTGGTATCTTTACTCTAGAAAAATAGTTTAATCATGTATTCTATACAGTACTTACTTACTTAGAGGAAACCACGGCAGACTTCCAAAAATGAGTGACAGCGTCCTATAAGAGACAGTGAGAGGTTAAGGCTGGAAGAAAACAGCTGTTTGTATATACCATACCTCATTCTTATGTATATGTATAAGACACACCTAGTGTCTTATACATTAAGACCTATTAAGATGCACTAATTCTAATTAATTCTAATATAAGCATTTTCTGAGCACTTTACTTGTTTGCACTCAAGTTAGATGCAAAACTTTTTCTTTGGACTGTACTTTGTGCAGTGACAATAAAGTTTAATCTAATCTTATCTGATACATTATAATGAGTGTTTTGCACATGCACAGCTAGCTAAATTGTTAAATAGCCTACTTGTAACTACTGACTGTGTTAAGAGTTAGCAAGCACAACGAAAATAAACTACACCCAAACTTGATTCATATATGACCCAGGTAGACTGCAGTACATCACTTCTTACCTGAAGTTCAGATTTCCCTCCACTCGCACCGGCGCGGCTGCGGGTCTCTCCTCCTCCTGCCTCCCCTTCCCCTCATTCACCTGACGGCCACCTCCGCCATCGTAACCTGCGGCTGCTTTGGATGCTGCTGCTGCTGAAGAGGAAGCTCCGCCATAGCCACCAGCAAACATCTGTGTTATTTTAACACATTTGGCAGCATCTGCCTGAAGGGCTTGTCTCTTTTTGTCTCTAATTTTTTCCACGCCTCCTTTCCGTTTCTTGCTGTTCTCCATTTTGTTGATCTCCTCTCTCTTTGTATGATTGATTGATTGACAGCCGAGGCCCAAGAGGGAGGGGGCATCGGCCCTCTGCTGTAATTGGTCCAGCCCATAGTCAATCATGACTAATGGGCCGATCTACCAGTTGTTGTGTACCAATAGGTATCATGACTAATACCATTACTAATACTAGTACCATTAATACAAAAAAAAAAAAAAAGGCCCAGCCCAAAATCACCATCGGCCCACCAGTATGCCCGATGGCCAGTCCAGCGGTGGATACAATATAAAATGACACCTTGATGGTTTTAGTGATTTAGTTTGAAGGCTATGCAACCTGTTTGGTTTACACTCCGTCCTCCATCATCTGTGCAGCTTGACTTGAGGTGTTAGTAACAATTAGGTAACACTGTCTGGATGTCCTCAGGGGACAATTACACAATTAATTATTTAGTCTGTCACGCAAGTTCCCAGATATTTTCATGTCAAGGTCCCCCACAATACACTATATTGCCAAAAGTATCAGGACATCTGCCTTTACACGCACACGAACTTTAGTGACATCCCACTCTTAATCCGTAGGGTTTAATATGGAGCTGGCCCACCCTTTGCAGCTATGACAGCTTCAACTCTTCTGGGAAGGCTTTCCACAAGGTTTAGGAGTGTGTTTTGGGGATTTTTTGACCATTCTTCCAGAAGCGCATTTGTGAGGTCAGGCACTGATGTAGGATGAGAAGGCCTGGCTCGAAGTCTCCGCTCTAATTCATCCCAAAGGCGTTATATCGTGATGAGGTGCAGGCCAGTCAAGTTCCTCCACACCAAACTCGCTCATCCATGTCTTTATGGACCTTGCTTTGTGCACTGGTGTGCAGTCATGTTGGAACAGGAAGGTGCCATCCCCAAACTGTTCCCACAAAGTTGGGAGCATGAACTAAGGGGTCAAGACCAACCCCTGAAAAACAACCCCACACCATAATCCCCCCTCCACCAAACTTTACGCTTGGCACAATGCAGTCAGGCAAGTACCATTCTCCTGGCAACCGCCAAACCCAGACTCATCCATCGGATTGCCAGACAGAGAAGCGTGATTTGACAGCTTTGCACACTCTTGGCGTTCTCTCAATCAGCTTCATGAGGTAGTCATCTGGAATGGTTTTCTATTAACAGGTGTGCCTTGTCAAGAGTTAATTTCTGGAATTTCTTGCCTTCTTAATGTGTTTGAGACCATCAGTTGTGTTGTGCAGAGGTAGGGTTGGTACAAAGGTCTATACAGTGAATAGTGTTATTTGACTACTCTTCTAATCCATATTATGGCAAGAACCACTCAACAAAGTAAAGAGAAACGACATCCATTGTTACGTTAAGACATGAAGGTCAGTCAATCTGGAAAATTTCAAGAACTTTGAACATATCTTCAAGTGCAGTCACAAAGACCATCAAACACTATGATGAAACTGGCTCTCATGAGGACCGCCCAGGAAAGGAAGACCAAGAGTTACCTCTGCTACAGAGGATAAGTTCATCATAGTTACCAGCCTCAGAAACCGCAAATTAACAGCACCTCAGATTAGAGCCCATATAAATGCTTCACAGAGTTCAAGTAGCAGACACATCTCAACATCAACTGTTCAGAGGAGACTGTGTGAATCAGGCCTTCATGGTCGAATTGCTGCAAAAAAGCCACTTCTGAGGAAGAACAACAAGAAGAGAATTGCTTGGGCCAAGAAACACAAGGAATGGACATTAGATCAGTGGAAATCTGTCCTTTGGTCTGATGAGAACAAATTTGAGATTTTTGGTTCCACCCGCCATGTCTTTGTGAGACGCAGAAAAGGGGAGCGGATGGTTTCTACATGTGTGGTTCCCACTGTGAAGCATGGAGGCGGAGATGTGATGGTATGGGGGTGCTTTGCTGGTGACACTGTTGGTGATTTATTCAAAATCCAAGGCACACTTAACCAGCATGGCTACCACAGCGTTCTGCAGCAACATGCCATCCCATCTGGTTTGTGCCTAGTGGGACCATCATTTGTTTTTCAACAGGACAATGACCCCAAACACACCTCCATGCTATATAAAGGCTATTTGACCAAGAAAGAGAGTGATGGATTGCTGCGTCAGGTGACCTGGCCTCCACAATCACCTGACCTAAACCCAGTTGAGATTGTTTGGGATGAGTTGGACTGCAGAGTGAAGGCAAAGCAGCCAACAAGTGCTCAGCACATCTGGGAACTCCTTCAAGACTGTTAGAAAACCATTCCAGGCGACTACCTCATGAAGCTGATTGAGAGAATGCCAAGAGTGTGCAAAGCTGCCATCAAAGCAAAAGATGGCTACTTTGAAGAATCTAAAATATAAAACATATTCTGGTTTGTTTAACACTTTTTTTGTTCATTACATAATTCCATATGTGTTCCTTCATAGTTTGGATGTCTTCAGTATTAATCTACAATGTAGAAAAAAAATAAAATAAAGAAAAAGCATCAAATGAGAAGGTGTGTCCAAACTTTTGTCTGGTACTGTATTTTTCTCATTTTTTAAAGTTTGAAGATAATTAAGTCTTCATAGACAATCAATCAAACTAGGATGCAATAAATTAAAATGGACATCCGTATTTCTCCTCTTGTTTTTCCAACTTGCAAGAAATGTGATTTAAGTAAAGTATTTGTCCTTTTGCTTGGGACCCACTATAACCCACTCAAAGACCCCTGTTCATCCCCAGGCCCCAATTGAAAACCACTGGTCTATCATGAAAGTTTGATGGGTGATGTTTTTGTTTAAGGAATTTATCATCAGCCTTCTACATTAGCTGGTTCTCCAAAGTGATTATCCTATAACAATGAGCCTATAACTTTCTTATTATAATCAGGTTCCTTGTGGTTCTACAGCAGCATCAGAAGGTTCTGTGTTTTGGTTTTCAAACTAGACAAAAACCTCAACACAGACATTTTCTCTGCAACTGAGACCAAAAAGCCCTTGCTACTACATTAATGTTATTATTGTAGTGCCTTGTATAAAGTAGAACTGCGACAGTTAGGCTTGTTGATTAATTAATTAGTTTATCTAAAGAAAATTATATGTCAACTATTTTGATAACTGATTTAGGGCTGCTACTAATGATTATTTTCATAGTCTACTAATTGGTTGATTATTCACTTGATTAATTGATTAATCGTTATTTGCTTATAAAATGTCAGAAAATGGTGAAAAATATTGACCAGTGTTTCCCAAAGTCCAAGATGGCGTCCTCAAATGTCTTGTTTTGTCCACAACTGTCAGAGAGGAGTAAAGAAACCAGAAAATATTCACACTTAAGAAGCTGATATCAGAGAATTTGGATTTGATAATTGATTATCAAAATAGTTGGCGATTAATTTAATAATCAATTAGTCGTTGAAGCTCTAAACCAGTTAATCGTTTCAGTCATTTTTCAAGCACATTTTTCATGTCAAACATTTTTATGGTTCCAGCTACTTAAATGTGAGGATTTGCTGCTCTTAAAATGAAGAGTCTTTTGGTTTTGGACTGTTGGTTGGACAAAAGAAGCAATGTCAAGTAGGGCTGCAGCTAACACTTATTTTCATAGTCAATTAATCAGTGGATTATTTTCTCCATTAATAGTTGTTTGCCTATAAAATATCAGAAAATAATGACAAATGTTGATCAGTGTTTCACAAAGCCCAAGATGATGTCCTCAGATGTCTCATTTTATCCACAACTTAAAGATATTCAGTTAATTGTCAGAGAGGAGGAAAGAAACCAGAAAATATTCCAAATATTCTTCTATGAAGCTGCAATCAGAGAAATTGGGTATCTTTTCTTGAAAAATTACTCAAACTGATAAATCGATTATCAAAATAATTGGGAATTAATTTAATAATCGCTTAATCTATGAATTGTTGCAGCACTAATTTGGAGACATCACTTTGGGCTTTTAGAAACTGACGAGTATTTTCCCCTTTTTCTTTTTTACATTTCACAGACTAAACGATTAATCATGAAAATCAGGGTTCAACATCAATCATGGCCTGAAGTCTCGTGGCCACAAAAAGTTACTTGGTTGTAGTGTTGCCATGGAATTTCTCATTTTGATACAATACTTTAAACAAATATTAATATTTCATACTATTTTTGTTACCACAAGGAAAACTGACTCACCATCGAGGGCATAAAATTAATAAGGATATAAAAAAAATGACACAAGTGACAAAAAGACATCAACACTGTAAGCAAAAGAAAGTGCAGCTGGTACCAGACTATTGATATGGCAAAAAATGAGTATTAAAAGGATTTCAGACATTTAGTATCAATATTTTTTGGTATTTATCGGCCCACCAAATGTTCCATGTAAGTGACCCACTGTGGTTCCTTCCCCAGACTGTGAGCCATCGCCATCACGTTACAGTTTCACAACCATCCTGATTTCTTAGCCCCTTTCAGTTCAGCCTTCCTCAAAACAGTGAACAATACTCTTTGGACTCTCTGTGGACATGTCAGGGCTACTGAAGTCAGGGTTTAGTAAGTCTACTCAAACTGCACATCAATCAAAAATGAAAATAATTGTTAGTTGCAGTCCTGCTATGAAGTTGTAATCCATACTTTTATTTCATAATCTACATTCTGATATAGCTGAATGAAAAGGAGGGGTGGTGTGGCACATTTCTAATGCTCAAGAAATGGACTGTTTTTGTTCTGTTTGTAGCCCAGCTCCATCCCACGCTCCAGCCCCGGCTCATCCACCTCCCTCCGCCCTGGCCCCGGCCCCGGCTCCAGCTCCGTCCCAGGGGCCGGGCCTCATGGCCCAGATGGCCTCCACAGCTGCTGGCGTGGCGGTAGGCTCGGCCGTGGGCCATGTGGTTGGCAGCGCCCTCACAGGAGCGTTCAGTGGAGGCAGCAGCAGCAGCAGTCCAGAGCCAGCCAAGCCTGCATACCAGGTAAGACAGGTGGAGTGTGATCAGACAGAGATGGAGGATTAGGATGGCTGGATGACAGAAGCTAGCTGGACATTAACATGTCAATAGGTCACTTTTTCTGGAGGTCTTGCCCTTCTCTCTAAGTGTGTTTTGAGTCTGACTTGTCTTGGTGTTGTCTTGTCTTTCCCTCACCTGTCTAATGTTCAAATTCAGACATTTTCTCCACCTGGCCAAGGATTTGAAGTCCAGAGCTCCTGCAGATCAGTTTACTAATGTGTCCATTGGTCAAGCAGCATTATTATTATTATTAGTGGTTGTCTTAATTAGTCATATATTATTTAGTAAAAAAAAAAAAAAATAAGAAAATAAATAAAAAATGTTAACAAAATACTGCATTTCATGATAGATTTTTGTCTAATTTATTTCTTCATTTCTTCATTTAGAACAGGGAACCATGCAAGATGGATATGAACATTTTGTCATGATTTTATTATATGAAGAGAGAAAAAAAATGAGTAGGGTGTGATTATGTCAAAATTTTGTGTTCTTATCAGAGTTCCTGTTATAGATAATCATTTTGCCAATATTTTACCGTATGTTATTCAGGGAAAGTTATTGTAAAGCTGCTTGTGTTTTGTATGACATTATTGAGAACTTTGGCTTCTTCTGTTTAATTTTATGTTTAATAGAAATATAACCCTGTTTTTTGTTTTTTTAGAGAATAAACATGTTATTAGTAGCCAAACTCAAATATCATATTGTCACTAGTATTGAAATGTATTCAGTTCTATGACGGATACAGGAGCATAAACAAACAAGAGCTTGAGATAAGAAAGAAGAACATAGAAACAAAGTGGTAGTCATACGATGACAAGGTTGGTCACAGAACAGCTGGGATGAGTGGGGCTGGAAACAGCAAGTGTGGACATGAGTCAAGGTCAGATAGTTCTGTTCAGGGTTCAGACTGTGATGAGAATAATGTAATGTGTGAGGGGAAACATATTTCACAACAAATACCCAACATTGGGTATATGTACCCTAAAGGTTGAAATAATTGTTTTGCCTTATGTATGTTTAGGATGTAGAGGTACAAACAATTGATGCACCAAGTGACTCATATTTGAAGATATGCTTGTTAATTCAGAATACTGTAATACCCAGTTTATTACTAGTAAAGCTGGGGCCAACCAGAAGCTGCCTGCCGAGTCAGACCTCAACCACTAAGCCCGTTTTGAACTTTGTAGCACCTGCTGTTGTGTATGAAAGCCCTTTTCTGCGATGGAAAAAAGATCCTGTAAGACATAATGAGAAACCGTCCTGAAATAATGCCCTAGTATCTCAAAATGAAGAGAAAACTTTTCAAAATAAGGACTTGGTATCTCATCATTAATTTCAGATACTAAGTTTTTACTTTGAGATATTAACTCAACAATTTCATTATTTCAAGTTTCTGACTTTAAGGATCTTTTCTTTTTATCACATTGCAGGGACTTAATTTTTTTAGGTCAGAGGTGGCAAAAACTGGAGAACGTGCATGACATGGATGTGCACCTTTAGAGTGCTCTACACTCAGTGGTGAAAAAAATCACAATTTCACTTTTTGCCTTGCACCTTGAGGGCAGACAAATAAAAAGGAGAAGAAAAAGGAGAAAAGGCCACAGAGTCTTACATTGAAATAAAATCATGAATTTTCCACAAATATAAAAAAACACAAAAAAGAAGAAGCACTAAAATCCAATCAAAAGAGGAGTGTCCTGTTAATTCATAATTCTGAATGATGCCATTCAGTATTGATTTGCAGTCACTGGGCCACATGACATGGAAGCTTAGAGCTGCAACAATTAATTTAAATTATTATTATAAGAGGAGAGGGTGGAGACAGGACGAACAGGAGGCATCTTGTACAGAAATGATTCAGGGCTTATTACTGTCACACACTTTGTAACTGACAAGGTTCCCAGAGTAGGATATGAGCACTGCTGTTTTAACAGTTTTTGACCTGTTAATCAGAGAATATGCCCGTGTTGACATGCGTACCAGTTTTCTAAATCATCTGTCAGGTACGGGCGCTCAAAGAGTGGCTTCAGAGGTTTGATATCTAGTCCTGTTTACTTCTGCTTTACTTCTACTTACTCCTTGTCTTCACCCCTCGATTAGCTCGATCTTGCAGAAATGTTGGGTGTAAATCACAAGTTTCATCATGATACGATTGATTCTTTGAACAATGATACGAAATTTGCTGATATCACAAAGTCTGCCTGAATACGTTTTTGATTCAATTTAATTCAGGGTTCTGTGACAAATATCGTATCGACGATCTCAAATATCTATTTAACAAAAACTGTTACCTGTATGTCAACTCACAGAAAGCAAATAACTTATTTATTATTTGACTATTTTATATATTAATTCGACATCTCTTCCAGACATTTCAAACAGGAATTTCAAAATAAATGTGTATCTTAAAGCTAACAATATAGATCAACATGAGTGAACATCAAATCGATATATCAATATATCAATCCAGAGTAGTGTATCATTACACCCCTTGTTTAAGTGCACCAAAGCAGTTGGTGATAAAAAGCTCAAAGGTTTTAGCGTAAAAAAGCATGTACATTTTTGCTGGAATTTTCAACAGAGGTGATGGCCAGAACTACAAAGCATATACAGCCTGGCTTTGATTTTGAAAGGCAAGAAAAACCCTGCGTTGGCACAACTGGGCTCCCACAGTTGTGAATCGTGAGACTTTGACTCACATGCGTGATGCGTTTCTTTCCTTTGCTCGTATGATTCCAGGAGCCCCCCCGGCCTGCTCCGGCCCAGCCAGGCCCCTGTCACTTTGAGGTCAAACAGTTCCTTGACTGTGCCACCAACCAGAGCGACCTGAGTTTATGTGAGGGCTTCAATGAGGCGCTCAAACAGTGCAAGTACTCCCACGGTGAGTCTCAGCCACATAATACAGCACTGCTCATAGCAAGCAAAGGTGGACGTTTAACATTATCTTGACATAAGACGCCTGTCTTTGAGTTCTGTAATATGCTTTATATTTGACACTCTAATTCCATTTGGATGTTGTCCCATCATTACCTGCTGTTTTCACATGAATGATTGTGAAATTTTATTACTTTTTGTTTTGGTGACTTCTTCCAAGGAACTACAGCAACTGCCTGCAAAAGTTTAAAATGACATATTATGATTTTAGTGTTTATCACCATGCCTTTTTTCTGCTTTTCTGTAGGTGTGACATCACTGGTGTAAAGGATGGATGTCAGCTGTCATGACAATGAATACTACATCCTACATACTGTAGACCTGTTATAGACAGCACATAACACTAAAATCTGAACGCTGTTCCTCAGGCAGTGAGCATGGTGGGTTTGTTTGTTTGCTGATTGATGACTGTTTAATGTATGAAATGTTTTTGGTAATAATGTACAGTGATAAACCTTTAATAAACAGCTGCTATCCACTACTTGCACATTCTGTCAGCAAGTGTTGTCTTTAATTCTTGTCTTTATTGTTGTCAGCTACTAATTACTTATAATGATATAAATTATAAAGATTACTCCTAATCAGAATATTTTTGGATTAATTCAAAAACAAACTGAAAATTTCACACCTTATTCATAGAAATGGACACAGCCACAAAAATTTGAGTGCCACGCAGACAAAATGCTTAGCTTTGTTTTTTCTCCCACCAGGTCTGTCACAACCATGAAGTGCAAATAAAACATTGGTTATCCTGAAAATGAATTAATAAATAAAATCACCATATTAAACAATCACAAATGTGATCAAGTAACACCTGACAAGGTAATTTTAATCTTATTTAACGTTTTTTATTTTTGTTATCTGATTATAACTACTTGTAATCGGCTTCTACACAACCCTCTATGTACTGAAATTGTTTGTTTGCCAATCGTTTCTTTGTAATGAATGAAGTTGGCCGGCAGAGGCGCTCCTTCCTGGTCCTGCAGGGGAGAGTCCTCCTGACCTGACTGCATCCCCGCATGGTGCAGATGACTATATCCAGTCCTTCTTTCAAAATAAAAGCATAAGATAGAGGAAACATACTGAGTTTCAAAACATAATAAAACATAATTAAAAAGGGTATCTTAAATCCCCAAATAGGAAAGAGAAATCTAGTTTAATTAGCTAATGCTAAGTTAACCATTTTGTTTGTAAAATGATCAAATTGATGATGTACATGACCTGCAATTATAAAAAAAAACACAGAACAAAAATTCACATGCCAGCAAAAAATGCCATTCAGTTGAGTTTATTGAAGAAAGTGCTCACTTGGTCACAAGCCATACATAAACCAGTAAGTAAATAAAACACCCCACTGTTCATTGTTAAGTACAAGAAATATCAGCTGTAGATTTGTAAGCACACATGTCTATTACTCAGCAGAGAAGCAATGGTGAATAAATAAATAAATAAATAAATCAGTCATTTCTTTTTCTGGTGCTAACTTGTGTGTGGTTTCAGGCTTTAAATACTCACACACCAAAAAAGTCATTTAACTACCTAAACACTTTGCAAATATGAATGGAGCCTAACTACCAGCAAGCTACTGCAAAATGTAGTTACACTTGTAGTTTTATTACACAGAGTTCACTGGAGCTGAAATGACTAAACTATTTTGATAACTGATCAATCAGAGTATTTTTTTTTTTTTATGAAAAAAGTAAGAAAAGTTTTCCAATTTCAGTTTGGTAAATGTGAATATGTTCTGGTGTCTTTACTCCTCTCTGACAGTAAACTGAATATCTTTGAGTTCTGGACAAAACAAGACACTTGAGAATGTCATCTTGGACTTTGGGAAATACTCATCAACATTTTTGACAATTTTCCAACATTATATGGGTAAACAACAATTAATCAAGAAAATAATATGACTGATTAAAGGAATAGCTCACCCAAAAATGAATATTCAGTCCTTACCCACTCACCTTCATGCTGATTGAAGGTCAGGTCTATTATGTAAATACCACAAAACACTGCTGGAGTTTCACAGGAAAACAGTGTTGCAGAATCTCCCAAACAGTGGAAGTGAATGGTGACCAGTTTTCACGTGTAAAAAAAAAAAAAAAAGAAAAAATGCCTTCATACTGCTCATCCGGTGTAATCCGAGTCTCCTAAAGCCCTGACATGCTGAGCTAAGCTAATGATCAACAGTGCAGATTTAGGCTAAAAACATGGAGGCATTTTATGTTTCTATTCTTTTTTTTTTATGTTTTAAAACTGGTCACCATTCACTTCAACTGTTCAAGGGATTCTGCAAGCTGTTTTCCTGTGAAACTCCAGCAGTGTTTTGTGGACTAAAAAACTAAACCTGACCTTGAGAGTGAGCAGCAGTGTTAATTTTGTTGCCGAAAAATTTTCGTCATAGTTGTCGTCAACGACCTTTTTTTTCTGACTAAAACGAGACGATAACTAAATAAAAATTCATTCACGAGGACTAAGACGATGATGAGGTGTATTGACATTTTCGTCAACGAATAAAAACGAGACGGAAATGTCTGCCAGAGACGAGATCCAATCAGAACTAATTTTGTTTGTGGATGGTAATGATGATTTAGGAAGAAGCGGGAGGAGTTGGGAGGAGAACCAATCAGAGCGACGTGGTAAGGAAGTTACGTACACACTTTGAGCTAGTTTGAGACTGACCCGGGAATGTACTACATTCAACTCACTGGACGTTATCCCGTTTATTACACGGCTTACGGGTGAATTATTAAGTTTGAGACGTGATGTTCGTCAGAATACGACTTTTATCGATTATTTAGAGTAGCTATATAAATCTGCGTGATTTTTCCGCTGTTTTGCTAACCCCCCTCCGCCGTATGCATTTGTTTTCAACGAAGGCTTTGATAAATCAATCTGTGGATCGGTGGATCTAGGTCAGTGTTTCCCAACCCTGGTCCTCAAGGACCCCTGTCCTGCATGTTTTAGGTGTTTCCCTGCTCCAACACACCTGACTCAAATGATCAGGTTGTTATCAGGCTTCTGCAGAGGCTTGGTGATGAGCTGATCATTTGAATCAGGTGTGTTGGAGCAGGGAAACATCTAAAACATGCAGGGCAGGGGTCCCTGAGGACCAGGGTTGGGAAACACTGATCTAGGTGAACGTAATGACTTTCAGAAATTGAAGGGAAAGTTTACATATTACCCTTTTCACACTTTTTAGTCGACTAAATCTACTGCAGTTTTCGTCGACTATAATCTTATGATATTTCGTCAACTAAAACTAGACTAAAACTAAAACAATTTAGATGACTAAATTATGACTAAAACTAAATTACATTTTAGTCAAAAGACTATGACTAAAACTAAATCAAATTTTGCTGTCAAAATTAACACTGGTGAGCAGATAAGGACTGAATTTTTATTTTAGGTGAACTATTCCTTTAATCAACTATGAAAACAATCGTTAGCTCCAGCCATAGAGTTCACTGCTCCCTAACTGCCCTTCATTTTCAAAGAAGCAGGATATAAGCAGCAACAGTTACGCACTTATTTTGAAAGTTACACCGGAAGAAGTAGACCAAGCTAGTTTGCCGTCTTGCTTCCGGTCTTTCTTGCTTGTCTTCATTCAGAGTAGACAGCAGTGATTCCAGGAGACAGACACACACACACACAGAGGTGAAGATGCCTTTCATAGAGCTACAGAGTAACCTCCCGGCCACCTCCTTCTCTGAGGAGTTCGTGAAGAAGCTGAGCTGCAGCGCTGCGGCCGCTCTGGGGAAGCCAGAGGACGTGAGTACACCCCGGGTACACCTCACTGTGAACCCCGCGTCAGAGCTACATGTGCGGCTCTGTACTGCAGCACAGCTGGGTTACGTTAGTCCTGCACATGGATGTCAACGTGTTCACGTGTGCCTCTCTGGGTACGACGCGTACAGCACGATTATGTTCATAATGTGATGTTCCAACACATCCACTTGTGCCAGAATTCTTGATTCTAAACGGCTGGAAGGTGTCTATTGATTTCCAGTAACGGGACAGTTGTAGTGCATTCAGGTGCTCCTCGGCGGGTCCCAGTTTCTGAGATGGGAGCTCGTTTTTCCGACTGTGGTGTGTTCATGTGCATTTTTTATCGTAAAGTGGAAACAATATGGATGCTAATAGTAAAGTTAGGGGACTTGTTATCATCAGTAATGCTAATAAATAACATTCCTAATTAATCCAGGTCACTCAGTTGACAGTAACTAACGGTTACAAATTACACGTGGCCAAATATGTTATGTAATACGTGAATTAGTAAAAAGTTATAAACCAAAGATTTAGTCTCATCCTCTATATAACAACGACTTTCCGAGTTGTTGTTCCGACTTGAGGGGGCGTTCACGTGAATTTTTCCAGTGTGGAATTCATTTTTCCGACACCACATGTATGCACTATAACTGGGCACATGACACAAGTGTTTGCACTTGTGCCTGAACGCCTCATTGTCAACTCAAAGTGAGGACAGACAGTGGGGCGTGGAGCTGGGCTTATTTGTCTTTTGATATTTTTGCTTGGTCATATATACTCAATGTGACGTCATTGGTGGAAAAAATACATGTATTCATACGACAGTGTAAAATTACTTTGTTACAAGTAAAAGTCTTGCATTCAAAATCTTACAAAAATATTTGCATCAAATATACTTAAAGTACCAAAAGTAAAAATAATATGTCCAAGTCTGTGGCATTGCTCATTTCAGGATTGTCATTCTTATAATGGATGCGTTAATGTCTGCATTGTTACAATGTTGCAGCTGGTAAAGGTGGGTTTAATTTTAAGTTTGTAACCTATTATATTATAAGAGGCAGTTCACCCCAAAATCAAAAACACATATTTCCCCCTGGCCTGTAGTGCTGTTTATCCATCCAGATTTTTTTAGAGTGAGTTGCAGAGTTTTGGAGATATCGGTTGTAGAGATGTCTGCCTTCTCTCCAATATAATGGCACTAAATGACTCTCAGCCTGTGGGTGTCAAAGCGCCAAAAAATATATTCGAAAAATTCAAAACCAGTGTCTGTGGATTATCTTGAGGAACAGGTTCATGATTTTTGGAAACAGACCTTGTTGTGAGAAGTTTCATGTAGGAACTATTTTCTCTCTAGTAGAAGAGAAAGTAGTTCTGATAGATTCTACTGCAGAGAGAAAGTAGTTTCTGCATCAAACTTCCCACAATGAGGTCTGTGGATTATCTTGAGTAACCAGGTCATGATTTTTGGAAAGAGACACTGGGTATTTCAAATGTTTTTTTCAGTGCTTTGAGCACCACAAGCTGAGGGCCATTTAGTCCCATTATATTAGAGAACTACAGAGAAGGCAGACATCTCTAGACAGATATCTCCAAAACTCTGCAACTCACACCAAAGAAATCTAGTTGGATAAATAGCACTACAAGCCAGGGAAAACATATGCATTTTTTGTTTTGGGGTGAACTGTCACTTTAATAATTTAAATATGCAAAGTAACTAAGGCTATCAAATAAATAATATTTGACCCCAAAATGTAGTTGGATAGAAGTACAAAGCACAAGTATATCATACTTGCACGTACAGTACTTAAGTAAATGTCACATCATTAATATGATTAATATGATTGTTTTGGCATTTTTGATCAAAAATTACTTAAATGATTATCATAATGTTTGCAGATTAAATTTTCTAGCTAGCAACTTACTCAGCTCTAATGCACATATGTGTGTATACATGGTTACACACTTTATGTAACATAACACACACCTACACATGCTGAATATGTGACAGCCTCATCCATGGCATCCAGTATATGTGTTTTATTTGTTTACAGTATTGTAATTGTAGAAAAAAAGAATAATATCTAGTATAAAAAAAGAACTGTATGTGCATCACTTGTCTTTGTGGGAATATCTGGGCTGCATGTATTTAAAAATGACTAAAGGCAGACTGGAGTTCCTCACACTGTAACTATGTTGCTTGTGGACACTTGGACAGGCTGCCACACACAGGACAATGAACTCTGACCTTGTGAAAGGGAGCTGTGCTCGCCTTGTGTTTCTGTCATAGCTATGACTTTCAAATGAAGCTCCCCCTGCCCTCTCTGTCATGTTGATCCATTATTCACCTCACTGATGGTCGTCACGGTGGTGTTTGTGTTTCAGAGGATGAACGTGGTGGTGAAGCCCGGCTTGCCCATGCTGATAGCTGGCTCTTGCTCTCCGTGTGTGATGCTGTCGGTCTCGGCTATCGGTGTGACCGACACTGCTGACAAGAACAAGGAGCACAGTGCCAAGTTGTTTGAGTTTCTGACCAGAGAACTCGGTCTGACTGAAGACAGGTGAGCTCTCAGGAGGTCACTGCTCTGCCTGTTTATATGGTCTGACTGTACCCTTAGAATAGTTCAGCCTACAGGTCAGTAGCTTTTTATTCTACTGTTGACCCTTTAGCTCTAAAATCAGTTATAATGTAATATAAAGACCAGCTTGAGTTGATCTGTCTTATTAACAAGACAGCAGAAAGTCACACACATTTATCAACTCAGGGTTGTGATACAAAGACTGTTGTGTCTTTAGCTTAAATTCAGCACACACAGTGTGTCACCTTGTTCTGGTCTTTTTGGTGCCCTCATTATTCTTTGTTTATAGTGTGGCTGCTCTCATTTTGTCTGCAGCCAGGCAGAACTGGCTGCTACAACTGCAACATGCGTTAGCATCAAGGACGCTACTAATGGAAGAGTATCAGGGTCAGGCATAGGGAAGAAATGAGTGGAAGATTTTTTTTTTATTATTATTTTGCATTTTGAGAATGGAGCCGAATTGAGTTGAAATGTTGACAATAAGGTCGGAATGTCACAAAAAAAAGGGTGAAATGTCAAAATGATGAGAAGAAAGAAAAATGTTGAAAAAAGAAATTGAAATGTAGAAAATAACATTGTAATGTTGAGAATAAAGTTGAAATGTTGAGAAAAAAGTTGAAATGCCAAGAATAAGGCAAATATGTTGAATAAAGTCAAAATGATGGGAAATAAAGTTGAAATGTCAAGAAAAAAATCATGAAAATAATGTTGCAATGTTGAGAATAAAGTTGAAAGTTGAAATGACAAGAATAGAGCGAAATGATGAGTAAATTTGAAATGTTAGGGCAAAAAGTGTACTATGAGAATAAAGTCAAGATTTTTTTTAAAAAGTTGAAATTATGAAAATTAAGTGAAAATGATGAATTAAGTCAAAAGGAGAAGAATAAGGTCTAAATGTTGAGAATAAAGTCAAAATCTTGAAAATAAAGTTGCAATGGTATTTTCACTTTATTTCCCTTATGCCTGGTCTTAATACTCTTCCATCTATAGACTCACTCTATTCAATTCAACTCAATTCAAATTGCTTTATGACATGATGTAACAATGTACATATTTGCAAAGCAAAGCATTTCTAAAAAAACTGCTAAACATAAAAAATGCTAGACATTTTCACTCCCATTTCTCTACATGAAATTGTGCTATCTGATTGGTCAGTTATCTCACAGGAAGTGATTCATCATAACTTCAACTAACTCTCAAGACTGAGAGCAGCACTGCTCAATCCTTTAAGAGCTCGAAGCAGCCGAGGAGCTCTGAGCTGCATGATCACCCTCCAGTCTGTGTCCATATTTGAATGAATGCACTGGGTAAATGATTGACAGCTTTGTTCTCATTTACAGGGTTGTAATTGTGTTGCACGCGCTGCAGCCTCACCAGGTCGGGAAGAAGGGAACCGTCATGAGCTTCTTGTGAAGGACGTTGTGGTTTCTGACACATGCCATTCCTAAAACTAGAAGAGGACAGATTAGATCAGTATTATTACACACTGAAGTCAAGATCATACAGGTCATTAACAGGTCTGAACCAAGTCGTTCCTGCATGATGTTAATCACAGTGATTCAAAGACTGTTACTGTTAGCATTCCTTGTAGTACACACCAATGAAAAAGATCAGATGAGAACCACATGGAACAAAAGATAAACATCTCAATCAGAATGGAAAGTTTTAACTCAAAATACTGAGGCCTAATCTGTTCATGTGCAGAGTGCTGAAATGAAAGATTTCTCTATATTTTCACTAAAACATGGTAAAAAAAAACAAAAAACATCCTTATTCTTTTAACTTCATGAATTTTTGGGAGCAGGCTTTTTATTAAATAAAAATAAGTTGAAATAGTTCATTTAGTTTTTGATTGTTGATGATTAAACTTTCTACACAAAGCACTTAAATAAACAGATGTCTTTAAAAATACAAGCTCAGAGTCCTCTGACCTTTTTCCTCTGGCTACTTTCCTCTGATATGTGTGATATGTTTTTTAAACAAAGATGATTATAATAGCACATTCTTATAGTTATGTTATTAGAAGGTATTGTCAGTGTTAGATTTTGAAGGATTTTTAACACATTTTTAAAGTTTTTGAAGTGTGAATTTTTGTCTGGTGAAAAATAAATATTCATTAAAAAATTACAATTAGACTTTTTTGGAAAGAGAAATAGAATTCTTTTGGTAGGACATGATTTGCCCCAAGAATGGGTCATTGATTAGTTCATAAACTTTGAAGATCTAATGTTTGTATTGTAATGTGTCATTTGGCATCATGGCTGTTAGTGGTAACGACACGGCCCACAACAGTTTATTCACAAGGCTGTAGAATAATCAGTCAGTACATTTAAAGGACCAGTGTGTAGGATTTAGTAGCATCTCGTGGTGAGCTTGCAGATTGGAAACACCTTGTAGATACCCTCTGTAGATATACAAGGTTCATTCTAAGGTAAAGAAAACACAACAGTTCTTATTTTCAGGTGATTATAGATGCCATAAAATAAAAACATACTGATGAATTTTAGGTCTGTATTTCAACAACAGCCAAAAACTTACACACTGGACCTCTGAATTTTACTTATATGATAACAGTGTTACACAACCACTCATTTGTGCTGCAAACAGCAGAAACCTAGTGAGATTATATAAGCATCTGTTGTCTTCCACCCAGTGCTCCACAGTATCCATGTGATTAGTGGTTAAACTTCACACTGCTGGACACAGAGAGTACAGAGATGAAGCAAGAGGATTCACTCTAACTGCTTTCACTGGATTCCTGTCTGCAGGACAAATCCCTGAGGCCGAAATGATATTTCCTACGTCTGTGACTACACAAGAGTCCACCATGACGCGAGTTTCGTCATCAGAGGGTGTATGCAAAGGCTCTGTGTGGAGATTCACTGACCTCAAATTTGTTGTAACCAAACGGACTTATCCACAAGACCACTATGCTACATTAAAGGGACAGTTCACCCCAAAATCAAAAATACATATTTTTCCCCTGGTCTGTGGCGTTGTTTATCAGTTTGGATTATTTTTTGGATTATTATTATCTATAAATGGCACTTGGCTTGAGGTGCTCAAAGCACCAAAAAAATAAATTAGAAAAATTCAAAACCAATATTTCTTTCCAAAAATAATGACCTGGTTATTTAAGATATCCACAGACCTTGTTGTGAGCAGTTTCATGTAGGAACTACTTTCTTTCTAGTAGAAAAAGAGTAGTTCCGGTAGATTCTACAGCAGACAATAAATAATTTGTACATGAAACTGCTCACAACAAGGTCTGTGGATTATTTTGAGTAACCGGGTCATGATCTCTGGTTAGAAACATTGGTGTTGAAATGTATTTTTTGTGCTTCTTTGAGCCCCACAAGACAAGTGCCATCTAGTTCAATTATATCTGCCCATGCATCTCAAGGCTAAAACACACCGCCGGGGACGCCGCGCGTCAAAACAGCCGCCCCCATTATTTTCTATGGAGAAGCCCCACACCGGCGGCGGCCGCGGGGCTTTACGCCACTGTCCTATTCCCAGCGTCGCCGCGCCTGAAAAAAACGCGGGTTTACCTCGAGAAACAGTAGTTCAGTGCTTCAATATAATGTTGGCTTAACTACAGTCGTTATTTACTTGTGTGTTTCTTGCTTTTCACTGTAGTTTCAACTGTTCCTCCTGTCCTCCAGCTCCTCTCTCTGCCTGCAGTCTGTCTCCCCTGCAGCTCACCTCTGGCTCTGCTCACATGGCAGATCAGCTTCCTCTGCTTGTCTCTGTCTCTCATGTGTAGAACGATGGCAGGACTAGAACCTCTTTACAGACACTTGTGCTGTTTGTCTTGACTTGTTTTGACTCGGCTAGTCAGGCCTGCACGGCAGGGATTCACATCTCAGTGCTGCCAAGGTGTGTGTCTGTTAACTGTCTGAATCGCGCTTGTTTTTAGTCAAGTGGTGACGCTGGACGTTTCACTTCCTATATATTCTTCACCATAAAAGCCCGTCATAATTTTTTTAATTAAAGGCTTTTATTATGAAGCAGCAAACTCAGGAAGTGTTGTTTGCATCAGCAGTAACTCAACAGGAATCCTATCAGTTGAAAGCGACCGTGAAGAAACGGTAAAATAAAGTAGAAACCTGAAAGTACACAGCGATACAGGAGAGAAACTAAACTACAAACCACAGAAATCAATTTAGAAACTACAGATTACTGAGAGCTGAACACACAGAAACTTCTACAGACCACTGTGTCTCTGCTATCCTGCACAGACAGGAGCTCAGTCTGACAACACAGGCTTATTGAAGGGGAGAGGTGGAGGGTCGGAGATGCTGAGGTCAAGAAATATCCCTAGCCCAGTGTCCTGGACGAGGGTGACGCGCTGCGGCGCTGCGCTTCCCATGTGTGTTCATTAGAACATGTGACGCGCGTCACATGACGCGCCGCGCCGCTGCGCCGGCGGTGTGTTTTAGCCACACCCAAAAACTCTTGATGGATAAAATAGGAAAAATATGTATTTTTGATTTTGGGGTGAACTGTCCCTTTAATACACTTAAACTGATATTGAATAGCCAGGTTGATGCTGTTTGTGTTAAAGGAGTGATATAATGTTGAGTTGGCTCAGACTCAGGGAGCAGCAGAGAAGTTTTGTTGGTTTGTGGAATTAATTGGGTAATTTTCATAATACATCTCTGAGCACAAAACATGCCCAATTCAAACCAAATACAGGGAAGTGAACAAAGACTTGATGACAGTATTTCAAATTTGGATTAAATTTTTTTCTATTCTTTTTATAAGCTCAACTGGTGTTATGTATGAGACCCTTAATTAAATGGTTAGAAGACTACAGTGGATTTGCGTTTACAGAAGCTTTAACTCTCTTAACACCCTCTAGCAGCAGTGGGAAGAAACGACAGAAAATGACTGGCGCCAGAGGGCTGAAGAGAACCTTCCTGCAGCTAATGACACTAACACTAAAGCTAATGAAGTTAATATAATCTGTGTCATTCAAAAAATTCTTTTAAAATGTGTTATGAACTCATTCAGTGTTGTGTAACATAGTTTGTTTTGAGCATTGCAGGTGGTGACTGGCTCATACACGTTTCCCTTCAGGACTTACCATAGGTGCTCGCTCCTGAGACCATTCAGTAAGACAAACCTATACAGAGGGCTCGACTGGGCTGCCGCTGACACCAGCTCTCACCATAGACTGTATTTTAAATAGTGAACAGAGCTTCCGGGTCTTAAAAGTGCCAATGCAGAAGTGCCTTAAACCTGCAGTCTTTGTAATGGCCAGCAGGGGGCAACTCCACTGGCTTCAAAAAGAAGTATGTAACCTTAGAAAAGAGGTGGTCTCATTTAATTTATTACTTCAGTAAATGGCTTTCTATTAGTTTATGGTCTCAATTGCTAGTTTCAAGTCATATTCTATTGACGAATCTGCTGACCGCTTTGTGTATTTCGCCATCTTGCAGTGACGGCATTGTTGTGCTAGTACATCGTGTCCGTCACTCTCACTTTCTGCTGGTTGGGTTTAGAAGGGAACCCCAAATTTGCAAGACTCTTGAGAGATTTGTCAAGGTTTCAGTCAGAGTGTTGACTCTCATGAGTTCTTGTGGATCGAAGGTTCCCTTCTAGACACCGTGTCTGCTGTTACTTGGTAATAGTGAATTGGATTGGTTTCACAGCGGCCCTCAGTAAGTGGTGAAGGTTCCTTTTATTAATGTTATTCAAATGTTACATAGTTTTTAGACGTTGGTTGTGACAATGAGCAGAAATGGATAATGAAGAGAAGAAGCCTCTTGGATGAGAGGCGAAACGTCTTCAAGAACTCTATCAAGTCCAGTTGCCTACGACAAACTTTGCTACGACTACCATGACCTGGATGACTGAGAACCTTCACAGACATGATAATGAAGAGAAAAAAAATGGACCACCTCCACCACATTTAAGTGATGAAGTACTGTGTAATATGTATTAAAAATCTCTATGAATTCACATTTTTCATCTGGTATTCAAGATTTTCAAGAACAAATTTCCTTCCTGTTAATATTTTTGATCCACTATGACACATGATGAATCTCTGTAGAGTCTCTGCTCTCAGACAGCAGCTCTTCATCAAGTAAAGGTTTGTGGATTTTGCATTGTTTTTTTTCCTAAGTTGAAGTTTCACACAACTGTTGGAGCAGCTGAACTGCACAGGTTCTTCGCAACTTCCTAGATATTGTTTTCAAAAGTAACATTGCATAAAAAGTAAGTGTAAAAGTAGAAAATTGTAAACTTTGTATGATGGCTCAAATTCATTTGCACTCATTGCACTCATACTGTAGGGAGACACCACCGCAGCAGTGGCGGTTTGTTAACGGTCCGTGTACCTTTTGATAGTTTGATATTTCGTTTTCAAAATAAAACGGATTTACGGAAATACGGCCATTTTCCGTTTTTTCGTTTTGAGACACAAAACGAAATAACGGAATACTTCCGTTTTCGTTTTGTGTCAAATCGAAATCGAAAAAACGGCCCAATTTTGATTTCTGCAAATTCTTTTTTTTTTTTTTCTTTTTTGTTGATATAACCGTGACACAACGACCCACCGGAAGCGGACGTTAAGTGTAACAACTTCAAAATAAAACTTTAGCGTGCTAACTGCTAACTTCTTATATTATAGCCTACCGCTCTCTTTCTACACCATATGGTTCACATTTATTTTACTTCTGTGAAAGTATAAGAGCTGGTTGTTTGGAAGAATGTGATAGGCATTATAATTGTCATTTTAATAGTAGTAGTAGTAGGTCAATAGTAGCCTATTATTATTACGATTATTATCAGCAGCAGGCATTATTGGAGGCATTATTTACAGGCTAATCATTTGAAAATGAGAACTTGTTATGGCTTTAGTGTATTTGGTGTTTGTTTACGGTAACTGTAATCTCCAGCGATCCTGACATGGGTCCAACAGTGAGGAGGACCACCACCACATTGTCTTTCCAGGGTGCTCAGGAAGAACAATCTAGACACTGCTAAAGACCACTCTTGTATTGACAGCCTGCTGGCATACTGTATCATATGGAACCTGCACTGAGGCCAACAGGAGGAGGCTCCATTCCATCCATCCATCCATCCATCCATCTATCAAACAAATAATAATAATAATAATTAATATTCCTTATTAATTAAAGATTCCTCATTGTTTATTCTTGTTGGTAGACACATTTTGTTGAATTAAATCAACATGGCTTTTCCACTCCTCGTGGTCACAATCAGCACAGACAGTAGACTGACAACAGGTAACACAGGCGTTGTAGACACTCAGGGTGGCGCTGTTGTGTCCAGCGCTGGCGCCAAGGTATTGACATCATATGTATCCTACCATATGATTGATAAATGAATGATTATAATTTAATACACATAAGTCTAGAAGTTCTACTACGTTTTCTTTGAACCAGCATCAATCAACCGCGTCATATAAAGATGCCAGGGTAAAATTAATGAGTTTATAGTTGCCATTGGTGGTGGCTGTCCGTCGGTGAAATAGGTCCGGGCTGTACATTTTTGGAATACACGTTTACTGTCAGTTAAATTGAGGTCACATTACAGTTTACATTGCTTATAAAGGCTGAGTAGTGTAGCAGTTAAAATACAGAACTCATCACGACCAGTTTGCCTCAAGGATTTTGACTCGGGAAAGGAGTCTCCGCCGCCGTTGTTATGGCAACCAATGACGCCCGGTGCAAAGCCGGGAGAAATGACAAGCAGTAGGATGAAATTATCGCCAAAGGACTAATAAAACACAATTTGTGTTCCTTGCAGCTCTCCATTGAATCGACCTCCACACACCTCTCGGTTGAAATGAAATGATCGCAGCTCATTTGATGAGACACAGAGTCTGCTGTTTTGAACCTCAAAGCATGTCTACTATTCGTGTAGCGCCACCCTGTGGCTAAACACCAAATACACTAAAGCCATAACAAGTTCTCATTTTCAAATAATTAGCCTGTAAATAATGCCTCCAATAATGCCTGCTGCTGATAATAATCGTAATAATAATAGGCTACTATTGACCGGGACCTCTGCTGGTGACTTAACGTTACAGATGCTCAGGGAACGTAAAATTTTTCCACAAAATGCATTCACGCACTCAAGCTAAAATGACAATTAAATGCCTATCACATTCTTCCAAACAACCAGCTCTTATACTTTCACAGAAGTAAAATAAATGTGAACCATATGGTGTAGAAAGAGAGCGGTAGGCTATAATATAAGAAGTTAGCAGTTAGCACGCTAAAGTTTTATTTTGAAGTTGTTACACTTAACGTCCGCTTCCGGTGGGTCGTTGTGTCACGGTTATAGCAACAAGAATAGAAAAAAAAAATGAATTTGCAGAAATCAAAATTGGGCCGTTTTTTCGATTTGGTTTTTCCGTTTTTTCGTTTTGTGTCTCAAAACGAAAAAAACGGGAAAACGGCCGTATTTCCGTAAATCCGTTTTATTTTGAAAACAAAATATCAAACTATCAAAAGGTACACGGACCCTCATGCCATGTCCATGGAGAATGCTGTTTTTGGATATGTTATCAGGACACGTCAATGCCAGTCAACAGTTGAACCACTATCCTAAAAGACCACAACTGCTATTAGGCTTATGTAATTAAAACCTTTTGGAAGTTCACGGCAGCCATATTGATATGAAATAGAGGGGTAAACACAGGTTTTAGCAGTGATACTAATTAAAGTTCCGTTCCATTTAGGTCAAATACAGTATAGTCAGGGTGCTGCTGTTGTACATTTTGACAACAGATGTAAAACCGAACTAGACACACGGCATTGCCACTCAGCCTTGCTGCCAGTTTTTCCTAGTAGCCACCTGAGGTATTGCAGCAAAAAAAATCCCCACCAGCTCAGAAAGCAAGGCAGGCAACACTACTGCACATATTCAGTGATCCGTATAACCTGGAATCTTGAAATTTTTTTTGGCTCATGCACCACGCATGTAACTCTCATTGGACTGAATGGGTGCCATCTTGTGTCGACTGTATAGTTCTTGAGCAACATGTCCGTGAATGTTCTCATTCGTCCAGGTCTTTGCAATCCACACATATGGAATCATGATTCCATATGTGTCTGGGATATCTGAAAAACTCAGGAGGTTTTTCAACAAGCATCACATCCCTGTACACTTCAAACCCAGTAACACACTCAGACAGAAATTGGTGCATCCCAAAGATCGCACACCACATACACAGAAAAGCAATCTGGTGTATGCTGTCCAATGCAACGAGGATTGCAAAGATTTATACATTGGTGAAACCAAACAACCACTAAACAGACGCATGGCTCAACACAGGAGACCTAACTCTTCAGGTCTAGACTCAGCTGTCTATCTACACCTTAAGGAGAAGGCACACTCCTTTGAAGACAGCAACGTCCACATTCTAGACAGAGAGGACAGATGGTTTGAGAAAGGAGTTAAGGAAGCCATCTATGTCAAAATGGAGAAACCCACTCTAAACAGAGGAGGAGGCCTAAGACCCAACCTCTCTCCTATATACAATGCTGTTATTTCATCTTTGCCCAGGAAATTCAACAACTTGACCTCCAAAAACAACAGTGATTCACATTCATGTAACTCTAACGACTGTGGTCCACAGTCCTTTGTCTCTAATGACTGACACTCATACCTGGTTTCGGGTCACACCCAGTGATCAACGACTCCAAACGACTGTTGTCAATCTGATTGGAGCACTCATGAATTTGAACACATCCACAGAGGTTAAATACCTGGGGTTCCCACCATTTAGTTAGACTAGCTCTGACTAGTCTGACAGGCATGAACTGATGAAGCTTCTTGGATGAGAAGTGAAACGTCTTCAATAAGACTTTTAAACAAGTCCAGTTGCTTTCGATTTAATCTTTTCCTGAGACTGTATAGTTCATTATAATAAATCTGTTGGTGATTGGTGTTCAAGGCAGCCATATTGACAGGAAATAGTTGGGTATATAGGCTACCACAGACTTACAATAGAGCTAGACAGGGCATTGCTGCACAGCCTTGCCGCCAGTTTTTCCCAGTGGCCACCTGCAGTATTGCAACAAAAATTCCCCACCAGCTCAAAAAGCATTTTCCTCCCTAAGTCACCATTATAACAGAGTTTTCTGTGAAACTATTGACAGGATATCTCAAACTGCAAACTCTTTCTATTATGATTTTTTGATATATGGAGTTTTTATATTTTTTTTGAAACTTCCATTGAGCTGAGAAAAAACAACTTGTGTGTGGGGCAAACACTACTGTGTGTATTCAGTGGGCTGCAACCAGGAAGTATACCTGGAAGCTAGAAGACTTTTTTGGCTTATGTGCCAGGTGAGCAGCTCTCACTGGACTGAATGGGCACCACCTTTGTGTACACTAGTTTATTATAATTAGTATCATTGGTAACACCTGTGTTAACCTACTATTTCATATCAATATTGACTGCTGTGAAAAAGGTTTCTAATTTTACTAGGTGTAAATGGTGAGGTGCTCATATTTTATCTTCCAGTCAGCTACAGTAGTGATTATCATTTATTTTACAGTGTGAAAAAAGAATCCATGATTATGTTCAACATTCTAGAGATGCCTGTGAGAAAAGCACTGTCTCAAAGGTTTGTGGGTCAGAGGCTGCTAGCTAGTAAAGGGGGCGTCACTTTTCCCTCTGTACCGCTGAAATCGGAGGGACGTGAACTATCTTTGATCAAATAAAGGATCTTTGGTGCATCGAACTCGCGTCCAGCGTAGAAGTTCTTTCAGAGAGTAAACGACACAAGAAGAAGCCGTCTTGTATCCAGACGCAGTAATGGCGTTGGAGCTGTACTTGGACCTGTACTCTCAGCCCTGCCGCTCGGTTTATATCTTCGCGAAGAAGAACAACATCCCGTTTGAACTCAAGCAACTGTCGCTGATGAACGGTGAGTTCAAGTTCACACGCGGACCAAGGAAAACTTATTCCACTCTACTTTTTCTACATCAGCAAAGATGGAGGTAACGACTGACATTCAGTCTCTTTACTGTAACGACGTGGGTGTAGATGTGTTGTTTTGAGCATTTTCACAAGCTGGAGCTACTGGTGTGTTCACGGCCGCAGGAGGCAGAGCTCCAGAGAGATCCATGTCAAGGCTGCAGCTGCACTTAGCTGTGAAATGTTCACCGTGGAGCCTGCTGCTGTGATTTCTGTGGTCACTGAGGAACTTTTACCCTCCAAGTTAAAGGGACAACTCACCCCGAAATCAAAAATACATACTTTACTACATTACTACACGCTACAGCGTTATTTATCCATTTTGATAGTTTTATGTGAGTTTTGGAGATATCAGCCATGGAGATGTCTGCCTTATCTCCAATATAATGGCACTTTGCTTGTTGGTAAGATAAGCTATTCCTTTATTAGTCCCACAGCTGGGAAATTTGAAGCAGCAAAGTGGATAGCAAAATAGAAAAAGCATCAATAAAAAACAACAAATAATGAATACGTAAACAAGCATTGTAAACAGGAGAAAATATAAAAATAGAAATAATTTAAAAAATAAAAAAAAAAATAAGAGTGTGTGTTCCCCAGCTCAGGATTACACTGGGCCTCGAGATGACTGAAAAAAAAGTTACAGTGCAGACAGTCTGTCTGCTGTCTATATAATATAGAACTAACCACTAAAACCCAAAAAAATTCACCAACCTTGTTGTGAGTAGTTTCATGCAGGAACTACTTTTTTCCATCAGAAAGAAAGAATGATTTCTGGAAAGAGATGTTGCTGTTAAGTTTTCCACATGTATTTTTTCACCATTTAGTCCCATTATACTGGAGAGATGGCAAACATCTCTACAGGCAATGTCACCAAAACTCTGCAAAATTAAATAACACTGCAGGTAAGAGGAAAAATATGCTTTTTTATTAGGGGGTGAAGTGTCCCCTTCATGTTTGTTGCACATTATGCAGCATCCACTGACTTTTTATTTATTTACAGTCATGTTTTAATAGTCTGACTTTTGTCTTTTTTGGGGGGGGGGGGGGGGATTCTAGTGTGGCAACACTGAAGGCCATGTTTGTACATTTTAGAGCCTAACTGATATTGGGTTTTGGAGGCAGATGTCGATACTGATATTAAGGAGTAAAACAATCCTTATCAATATATTGGCCAATATTCTTTATACAGAATACAGAATATATGAACACATTTTTGCATTGATCCCTCAAAAGTGGTTAAAACCTATGACTAAAGATAGAGTATGTAATGAAGGCAGGATATTTGACAGTTTGACAATAAACCTTATTGTCCAGAATGACTTCAGGCACTGAAACAGTAAACTTTAACTGGTATTCAAAATATATATTAAACCTGAATTAAGAAAATGATCAAATATACATGAAATGCTGCCTATAAAGGTAAAAAATAAACAGTCTGCATTATATTCTGTTTTAAAAACAGAAAGTTTTCATATTTGCACATATCAACAACATGTATGCTGATACTGATATAAGTCGATATAGTTCTGATAGGCAAATATCAGCTGATATATCAGTCGACCAGTATATGGGTCAGGCTCTTCTCCATTTAGACTTGCCCTTTTAAAAGTTTAATGCAGTAACCTTTACTTGAGTAGTACTTTTTTACTTTTTACTGCTTCTAGTTTAACTACAGTACTTAAATTTTACTTGAGTAAATACATTTAAAGTAACAAAACGTTTACTTCAGTACAATGTTCCATCCCTGCAAGTGACACAGTTTGAGTTCAGAGTTAAGAACAGAACAGGATTAAACAAGTAACATTATGCCAACATTATATTTTTGTGATACCTCAATCATTAATTCTAGTGTGGCTAAACGCTAGAATGGCCACGCTAGAATTAATGCGGGTCATGACCCCCAAATGAGTCCCAAGAGAAGTCACTAGATGATGAAGAGGATAAGAACGAAACATGTATTTTTCCTTTGACTTTATATTTAAATTAGGAATTAAGGATAAGTAAACAGATGATTATATGATGATTCTAGATAACTCCAGAGAAAAACTTTTGCTGCTGCCGTTGACTTGAGCCAGGTGTGTGTATGTTTCAGGTGAGCAGTATGGAGAGGAGTTTGGGAAGATCAACTTGATAAGAAAAGTCCCTGCTCTGCGAGATGGAGACTTCTGCCTGGCTGAAAGGTGACTATTGACATGTTGACATACATCATTGTATGTGTGGTGTGTGTGTGTGTGTGTGTGTGTGTGTGGTGTGTGTGTGTGTTGGTCATTAGTTCCATTTGCCTCTGCAGTACGGCCATCCTGCAGTATCTGGCAGAGAAGTTTAAGACTCCAGACTTCTGGTACCCAGCTGACCTCCAGCAGCGTGCTCGTGTCAATGAGTATCTGTCATGGCAGCACATGGCCATCCGTATGCAGGGATCCAAGATGTTCTGGCTCCGGGTATGTTCACTGACACCTGTCATGATGTCCTTTTTGTTGAAGCGATAGTTTGGATTTTTTTAAGTGTGGCTGTGTTGAGGTACTTATCCACAATCAGTGTATTACCTGTAGTAGATGGCGGGCGACAAGCCCCCAGTTTTCAGAAGCAGCAGCAGTACTGGTGTAGGAAGCTCAGAATCACACATATAATACTTAAAGTATAAAGGTAAGTGCTGTCATAAAACAATAGAAAATGGACAATAACATTTTCTATAATATATTAGAAAAACAATAATATAAAAGCAGTAGAAGCAGTTTAATGTTCTTTAAATAGGTGAAAGCTCTACAGTTTTATGCAGGAGGGCAAATTGCTTGCTGAGACGCTAAGTAATGTCCTCCTATGGACAGGGTCAGCAGCAAAACTTTACACTTCAAAATCAATATCAATTTAAATTAATGCTATATTTAGAATATTTTCCACCATGTTACCTTGCCTGTCAGACAGATTTTTCCAACAGAAGTTTGCCATTATATAAGCCAAATATCTCCAAAGCAACCAGACTCCATTGGCAAAAACATTTTACCTCGCAGAACACAGGAGCTGTTCTGCTGCTGCCTTGATCAGTGAGTTAGTTTGTGTGACTTTGGTGAATCTGAACTAACCCTTTAAAACACCAAAGTCACACAATAATACAAGCAAACAAACAGATCGATCCTGTGTTCTGCGAGGTAAAATGATTTTGTCAGTGGAGTTTGGTTGGTTTGGAGAGTGTGATATTTGGCTTATATAACGGCAATTACTTGTTAGAAAAGTCTGTCTGACAGCAAAATAAAGCAGTAAAAATATTCCCTTAGAGTGCAGACTTTTACCTTAAGGTGAGTGATATCAGCTGGAAGGAAAACACCAGGTCAGTGCTGTTCTAAGTTAGAGCCACTGATCGAGGTTTCCTGCTGCTCTCCATTGTTGTGTTGTGTCCTGTTTCATTTTCTTATCATTCCATATCATTGCGGCAGCACTAACATGAAGATAACCATGAATACAGCACATTCTTTGCATGACCAGTGTTAGACTTTCATTTCATTGTATCTTAAATGTGTCAGTGAGCCTGTGCAGAGACTGTCACTCTGAAGTATTGTGATCAGAATCATTTATGTATCAGCAACAGGCTCATTTACAGAGTTTAATGGTGTGTTATTTCATCCGCACTTTCCGGAGATTCAAATCAGACTGTTTGTGTTTGGCCTGTAGCTTATGATTCCCAAAGTCCTGGGTGTGGACGTCCCACAGGACAAACTGGACGCAGCCTTGGAGGATCTGAATGGCTCACTGAAACTCATTGAGGACAAGTTCATCCAGGACAAGCCCTTCATCGCAGGAGATCACATCTCGCTGGCCGACCTGGTCGCCATTGTGGAGATCATGCAGGTGTGCAGACAGGTTCTTCCACAGTCAAGTGTCAGAGCAGTGATAAAGGGCCATGCCAGAGTTTTTGTACATGCCTGCCAACCAGTTTTTCTAAATATCACAATGTTTTACATGTTTCAATTTGTTTGACTCGACTTGAGACAGGTATTCGGTGGGTGTTGTTTGAAATTTTTATGCTAGTGCCAAAACGGTACCTGAGATTCAGCCCCAGTACCGTCATTCTGGACTGGAATAACTGATAAATGTGAAATGGACAGACAAAACAGAGTTCAAATTAATGCTGAATTTTTGCCGAATGAGTGGGTGTCTGTTTCTGAGTCGTAAGAAATCATTAATGATCTTGTAGAAGGTGTAGATGTTTATAACTGTTAAACTGAGCAAAATGTTAATGGAGTTTGGCAGCAGTGAGACAGGCAGTCACTGAACTCATCGTCCAGAGTGTGTTACTTCAGAGCAGTGGGCTTTTGTTTTCAGGCTAATGGGGTTAAGTTTACATTGACAGACAGCTGACAGTTATAAACAGCTCATCAACTACAGCGGAGGACTCATTGCATTTATTGTCAATTTAAGATGTTGCGCTCATCCTGCAGGAAGCAGAGGTCCTGTGGCCTGTCTGTGTCTGCCATGTTTGAGGAAACAACTCGCTACAACCATAGATCATATATTAAACAGGATTGCATGCCTACATCTTGCTCCTTTAATGAAAGTTAAGGAAGTCTGGAGTCTGGTTTGGTCTCCACCAACTTTTCTTTAAACCTGCATGGAATCATGTTTCCATAAGGGGCTGACCTGAATGCTGTCACATTGTGCATGCAGAGCAGAAATACACATTTTTAAACCATTATTCTTATTTAGCTTTGATTTAGAAAGCCTACAGGGTTGACATGTTATGGTTGAGACACATCTGAGAGATCTGAGAGCAGAGTTGGAGTAGGTATTGTTAGTTTTAGATTTTGAAGGCTTTTAACACATTTTTAAATAGTATGAAGTTGTGAATTCTTGTCTGGGACAAGGCTGTTTTCTGACATAGAGCAAGTTTAGAAATTAAATAAATGAAAGTAAATCAAAACACACACACACACACACGTGTATATAAATCCTTAAAATCCCTAAATTTTCTCTAGAAAATCTAGATTTGATGAAGAGTTCTCCTTCTCTCTCTGATAGCCTGTGGGCTCTGGCCTGGACGTGTTTGAAGGGAGACCCAAACTGAGCGCCTGGCGGGACAGAGTCCGGGCTGCCATCGGAAATGAGCTGTTTGACGACGCCCACCGCACCATCCTGGGAGCCCAGGAGAGCGTGAAGCTGATGGACGCCAGCAAGATGCAGTTCTTCAAGCCCAAGATCCTCAGGTTGTTCATGTGAAGAGGAGAACCCTGGATCTGTTAGCAAAGTTTGTTCTCATACCTGTCAGCAGATAATACACATAACATTGTGTGTTAGTGTTACTTATAAACTGGATAATACGCAGTATGTATTCCAAGCTTGTTGAATGATAAATCCCTTTTTGAAATGAAATGAAAAACAGTAGAATGTTTGACATTACTATGATAGCATGTGATCTGCAGGACTGGGCCGTAGAGGCAGTCCAGCACTGTTTGGACTGGTTATGTAACAGAGGAATGTGAGATGTGAGATAACTGCTCCTCTGAGAGCTGCAGCCATCAAGCCTTTTCCTTAATGCTTCACTGTGGACACGTAGTAATAAGTTCATGCAGTTCATCAGCTGTTCTCCACATCAGGTGACGTGCTGATGCTCCTTCAAGCCTTAATAAATACTGTTTTGTGTGTCTGTGTCTGTCAGTCATGGTCATTGGTTGTTCACAGTGTGTTTCAGTGGAAGATCATGTGAATAATGTAGAGAAGTGTGATGTGAGAAGGCTCTATATGTGTCTGACAGCAGCACTCATTGTATTTAAAGTCAGCTGTACTGAGCTGATGAATCACATGATGATGATATGATACAGCACTCAAACCAGACTGTAAACTGTGTCTTTATTTGTCATTCCAGCCATATACAGCTGACACAGAGTGAAACGAAACAATGTTCCTCAGGGACTGAGGTGCTACAGAGCTACAAAAGAGACAATGCAGAACAAACTAACGGCGTTCTCACAGTACTGTAATTAAGTATTTTTTTGGTACTTTTACTCATACCTAAGTATGCATTACACCATGTAATCTGTTTAGTTCTAAACTCATAATTCAGTTCTGAGTACAAGTTGAATTAATATCCAAACCATTCACTGGCATTTTTGTTGCCAATAAGGTGATCTCACCGTAAACAGGCCAATGAAAACAAAGACATATGGATGAAAAACACACAGGTTTGGAGTAAGGATGTTAATTCATCACTAATTGCCACTGAGAGTTTAACCAATTAAAAATGTATTAATGCATATAAAATCAATAGACTATAATTGGCAGTAATATCACCTCATTTGACATTGTTTTGTCTGGGGGAGCTGTTAACTGAAACTTTAAAACAAGAAAAAAAAAAGACAAAATAAAGCAGGAAACATGAAAATAATGTATCATACATCATTAATGATTTGAATTTCAGCATTTTCAACTATCGGTTAAGGAAATGCACAAAGATTGCAACCCTATCTCAAGAAAGGATTAAATCGAAGGCAACGACTTGTTTATGTCATTGAAGACGTTTCGCCTCTGACTAGTCTGACACGCATGAACTGATGAAGCTTCTTGGATGAGAAGTGAAACGTCTTCTGTGACATATAAACAAGTCCAGCTGCCTTCGATTTAATCCTTTCTTGAGATTACAATGACCTGGACGAATGAGAACATTCATGGACATTGCAACCCTAGGTTGAAGAGGTGACTGTGAGCACTGAACAGAACAGAGAGCAAAAAATTAGAGTAATTTAGAGTAATTTATTTGAATTGATTGCTACTATTGATAATTCAGTAAACATCACTAGTTGAAAAGAAACTAATACTCTGAGCAGCTTTTGAGACAAATACTTTGTACTTATACTTAAGTTTTTTTTAACACAAGTACTTTGTAATTGACAAATATTTTTGGAATGTAACCGTACTTATACTTAAGTACAGATTTTCAGTACTCACTCCACCACTGCACAGGACTATATAAAGTGCATTTAGCGTACAACAATGTAAGATGTTTGATAGGTCCCAGTGTGTTCCCCCAGGGCAGGGTCACACTTTAGATGTACAGACAGAGCAAGACTGCAAAAAAAATATTGGATGGTGGAAAAAAAATGCAATGACAGTGCAGATAGTCTGACTGCTGTCTCTTTAATATAATGGAACTAACCACTAAAAAAAGAGAGAAGGCAGACATACATGGACGATATCTCCAAAACTTTGCAACTTACACCAAAACCATCTAGATTAGTGTTTCCTAAACTTCTTCTCTGTGGACCCACTTGATGACAAAATGACAACCATTGCGACCCTATTTACAGTAGGCTCTACCAGTAAATCTTGGGAAGAGTTTGTGCATAAATGAACATTCCTGACCATTTTTACTGCCATTTCAAAATACAAGTGTATTTTGGAGGAATTAACAGGCTCTCACTTTTTCCTCTCATCAATGAAACATTTTAAATATCAAATCTGCAAAATTCATCCATAGTCTTTTTTTTTTTTTTAATTTGGTGACACAAATAAAAATCTCCTGTGACCCACCTGTGGATCCCCACCCAGCCTTTGGGAGTGACTGATCTAGGTGGATATATGGCACTACAGGCCAGAGAAAAAATATGTATTTTTGATTTTGAGGTGAACTGTCCCTTTAAAGACTGTTAAAACTATTGAGGCTGCTCCAAGTGTGAAAATGTACCACTGTACAAATTGCAAGAGGCAGAACAATATAGTAGTTATAAACTGCTTGATTATAAACCAGTTATAAACATTTATTTTTGGTGGTAACTAACTACTAACTCAAGTCTGAAGTACAATTCCGACCTCTTTCTCTGTCAGTACCTCAGCATTCAGGTCTCCTGTTGTTTCATGGCGGTTTGCTGCCACCTAGTGGGCAAGGCAAGGCAATTAAATTACACAGCATATTTCATAAAGTAAACAGTGTGCTGTATATCAATATAATAAATAGAAAACGAGAGAATAATATTTGCACCAAAACAACAAAACGATAACAGCAACAGGGAAAATATCTAATTAAAACAATGAAAGAAAGGCTGAGAGTAAATATCTTAAAACCAGGAAAACTCTCTGTCATGTTGCTGCTAAATTTGTTTTCTTTCCACCTGTCTACTGTTAAAAAAATGATTAACCACAGTTGTGCAGTGTAGTTTAATTGTGCTATGTACTATGGATACCGCGGGAGCATGGCGTCTGGTGAGTTGTTTCTGAGCTGAAATGAATGAGATTAAGATCAGTTCTTATCAAGAAACTGAGAAACTATGTTTTGTCATGGCGGCAAAAACACTCTACGAGGATTTTTTAAATTTTTTTATTTATTTATTTATTTTTATTAAAGACTATAACTAAACTCTCTCCATTATCTAGATTTACAGAGCACAGCGACCTCTGAAGACTATAATGGGTACTGTCTCTTTCACAGCTGTGCCCCTTCTATATCTCAGTTGGAGGACTGTAGAGTGAACTGTGCTGTCATCCTTAGGTCGCTGGTTCGAATCCGGCTCGAAGGAGCTTCTTTTCAGGATTATCTGCTCCCCTTGTTGTGAATCAAACCGCCGCAGGGGGGCGCTGTTCGTCCAGCAAACATATAGCATGTCTGTCACTTAGCTTATTCACTGTTTTTCACGATTGCTAACAAACATTTGTCAATACTGAAGCCAAAACTACGGTGGCCGACAAGTACAAACGCGCTGCATATACAGACAGGCGCTGCAAATACAGAAACGCGCTCCATATAAGAAAACGGATGCAAAAGGAAAACGCTGCAAATACAGAAACGCGCTGCATAAACAGAAACGTGCTGCAAATACAGAAACGCGCTGCATATAGGAAAACAGATGCAAAAGGAAAATGCTGCAAATACACAAACGCGCTGCAAATAAGAAAACAAATGCAAAAAGAAAACGCTGCATATCCAGTCATACAACGGAAGTGCTCCAGGCCTCTAGGGGCAGTGCTGAGCTTCCACCCGAGAGACAAACAACGGACGTATCAACCATAGACTGTATAAAAACGGTATCAACATGTGGAGCAGATTATCCCTGTAATGAATTCATTAACAGATTTAGACCTGAAGTGTCCATCCATAAAGCTAGATTTCTTTAATCTTTTTATGAATCTGTCTGTAAAAATATGTAAAAAAAAGAAAGCTTTCAAGACATCCGGTCTTATGGAAAATATTATGGTTCATATTACTAGATAAAATCTCTCAATTTTTATATATATTTATTTATTTTCTGTTTCTTTATTGATTAAATTTATTTTTATGCATCTTGATACATTGTAATTTTATTTTATTTTATTTATTTATTTTTGTCAAGCTCTGGTTTTTGTGTGATATCTATTATGCACTCCCTGTACTTCACTGTTGTTTCATGTCTGTATGATGTCATAATGTTTAATGTCATGTTTATTTGTATAATGTCTCTAATGTGATAATAAAGTCTGTTTAAAAAAAAAACGTGTGGAGCAGACGTGTGAATGAGAAGAAGAAAGTTATTGGTGGGAGGAAAATTGGAGTCGGCTGCACTTTCATTATACAGAAAAAGATGAGGGCCACGTGTGGAAAAAAAAGAAAGAAAGAAAGAAAGAAAAAGAAAAAAGAATATGTACTTTTTCATACAGCCTCTCCGACTCCAATTTTCTCTCGGGTGGAAGCTCAGCACTGCCCCTAGAGGCCTGGAGCACTTCCGTTGTATGACTGGATATGCGGCGTTTTCTTTTTGCATTTGTTTTCTTATTTGCAGCGCGTTTGTGTATTTGCAGCGTTTTCCTTTTGCATCTGTTTTCTTATATGGAGCGCGTTTGTACTTGCCGGCCACCGTACAAAACCCTTCATACACTCTGCATCACAGTCTGCATCACAGCATACATCCTGGCCAAACAGTTAATATCACTTCCAAAACTCACTCAAACCACCAAAACACTTTATACATGTCACAAAATAAGTGAAAGCATGTATTTTCACTCATCACTGTGAGCATTGAATAAATACTAAACTTTTATCTTTGATGTTTGAATGATTTCTCACACAAATTAGTATTTCATTAAAGAATACAGTAAACAACACCTTTTTACTTTATTGAATTATAAATCATACGTAACAGGAATGAATCAGAAATGCAGCAATTTGGTTTAGTCTTCTTTTAATCTTCTTCTCTGCCACTCATCTTTACCCAGAAGCCTGCCTTCCTTCATCCATGTTTCCAAACAAAATCATTCCAAAGCTGTCTTCTTATGTTTGCTTGGTAATGAATATTATTAATTTTATTGTAAATATCCTCTTACTCTAAGATTTAAATATTTTTCAACATGGCTGATGAGGCAAATGCATAATTGCCATCATTCTGTTTTGAATGTGTTTGTAACAATTTTGAAAATAGTGTGTTACATTTGAAAAATGTGCTGCAAACTTGTGGTGTTTTGCAGGAGGTGGAATCTGAATGAGAAAAAAACTTATTGGATTTTGGAACATACTGCTCATCTGGTGTAATCCTTGTCTCTCAAAGCCCCAACATGCCAAGTTGACTAAATTGTCATTTTACACAGTGTTTTTAGTCTGAATCTTCACTGTCGATCCTTAACTTAGAGCCACGTTCACGAGCTCATGCACACTGTCTGAACTGGGTGTGTGTTGTGATGGTGTGCAAACAGCAGGACTTTAGGAGACTTGGATTATGCCAGACAAGCAGTGTGGAGGCATTATATGTTTTTTTGTCCCTTTTTTTTTTTTTTTTTTTTTTTTTTTTGGCAGCTGGTCACCATTCCACTCAGTTGTTTGGGAGATTGTGCAACACTGTTTTCCTGTGAAACTCCAGCAGTGTTTTGTGGATTAAAAAAATTAAACCCAATGAGGGTAAGTCAGTAATGACTGATAATGAATGAATTTTCATTTTTGGATGAACTGTCCCTTTAAAATAAAAATGATTCCCTTAAAGAAACAGGAACTCCTCTTGCTTGCTGTCCTGCTGATGAGAAGAAAGATATCACAGTTCATGACGTCATAGCACAGAGCTACAGCAGGTCAAGGAGAGAAGAGAAATGATTATTGACATTAATAACTCAATTACTAGAAGCCACACACTCTTCTTTATGACAATTAATCTTTTGCCTTTTAATGATGTGTTATCTCATCTTCCTTCAGTCAGAGGTCAGCACTCTGCCCTGCTTTTCCCAACACTAATTCACCATCATAAATCTGAATGAGAACCAGGAAACAGCATCTCTCTGATAACTGCAGGTGGGGCTGCACGATTATGGCCAAAATGTTAATCATGATTAATTTGATCAATGTTGAAATCACGATTATTAATCACGATTATTCATTATGTTAGGGAAAACATTTTTATTGCACTTTCTATTTCAAATAAACAATACATAAGCAATTCTTTCAAAACCTTATGGGAGCATGTCAGACAGAAAGACACTGTTGAAGAAAGCTCATTAAATCTGGGCTAGAGTTCACACAAAGTCATGTGGACGACTCCATGGTCCACTGGAAGAAGGTTCTTTGGTTTGATGACCAAAATGGAGCTTTTTGGCCATCAGACGAGACGCTATGTTTGGCAGACACCAAACACTGCACATCAGCACAAACACACCACCCTCACTGTCAAGCCTGGTGGTGGCAGCATCATGCTGTGGGGATGCTTCTCATCAGCAGGTCCTGGAAGAGGAAATCCTGGAGTGCAATCTGATTCAGTCTGCAAGAGAACTACGACTTATTTTCTAGCAGCGAAAGCTACACAGAAATGATTTAAAGACAACAAGGTGGATGTTCTGGAGTGGGTGAGTCGAGGCCTGGACCTTATCCCTGTGCAGCCTGACAGAGCTTGAGCTGTTTTGCAAAGAAGAATGGAGTAGAATTGTAGTGTCCAGATGTGCAAGACTGATTGAGACCTGTCCACACAGACTCAGTGCTGTGATTGCAGCCAAAGGTGCATCTACTAAATAATGACTTGAAGGGGGTGAATATGACCATCATTTAATGCCCAAATCACATCTTCACGAGAAGAGGTACAATGGATACATTTGCACCAAAATATGGGAATAAAACCCACACAGTAAGCGATGAACCCAGTTACTGTGGGAACTGTACCATGACCAGCAGCCAGTCATCAGTGGATGCTGGCTCCACTGAACTCACTGCAACTCTACATAAGAGTCTCTGTATTCATAAAACTCTGTAAACTCTTGAGAAACAGACCATAAAACTTATTGTAATTTCCTTATGATTGTATTAAGTAAACGCTTTGCTTCCTCGTTTGAGGCGGTGATATGAGGTATTTCTGTTAGATAATTCACTGCACACTTACAGGAATGATTAACAGACTTAAGACTTTCTTTATTACACTGTGACACAGTTACAGATGTAACTATTGATAGGAAGGAATGATATCACCTGAAACAATGACCTTCATTCAAGGCTTCAACATTAAGAGGAAATGGTTTGAATCCTGAATAGCTCATTTTAATCACTGATCAATCACCATATTTACTGAGTGTCTTTTCAGTGCTTGAAGCTACTGTACACTTTATCAATCTTTTCTGGTTGAGGTGGTATTTTTAATACGATAGAATCAGCACATAAACATTCAGTCTATTCTCTGCAGTGCAAGAAAAGCAAACAAGAATCCAGTTTCACGGTTATTAATAAGTCACCTATTCTTGAGAACTGGGACAAATCATGTCCTACCAAAGGCTTAAATGTATTCTTTAAGGATGTGCTCTATATATATGTGTATATATATATATATAATATATATATATATGTGTGTGTGTGTATAAATATATATGTATATATATATATATATATATAATATACATATATACATATATATATATGTATATATATATGTATATATATGTGTATATATATATATATACACATATATATGTATATATATGTAATTCATGAATGTTTTTGTTTGCTTCAATTGTTTAAATTACTAAACTTGCTCTGTGACAGAAAACAGCCTTGTGTCAGTCAAATATTCACAGCTTCAGACATTTTAAAATGTGTTAAAATCCTTCAAAATCTAAAACTAACAATACCTACTTATAACATATGTGTAAAAATGTGCAACTCTGTTTAATTTAGACGAAAACATGATTTTATCAGGCATAAAAAGGGTTAGCCGTACCCCTGTCTGACGTCCTGGTTTAAAAAAGGCAGGAATACTGTTCAAGTATTGGTAAAACTTCTATTTTTTGAAAAATTCATTAAATAATATAGCTATCAGTTGTGTCTCAACCATAACATGTCAACTCTGTAGCCCTTCTAAATCAAAGATATATAAGAATTCTGTTTTAAAAATGTGCATTTTGATTAACATTAAGGGACTCAGACACTTTTAAAAAATAAAAATGGCTGCTCACTCCAACTATGCTGTGGAATGGAAAAAATGTAACACACTGTCAACTCTGTCAGATTTTCCACCTGACAGGGTTCAATCAATCAATCAATCAAATTTTATTTATATAGCGCCAATTCACAACAAAGTTGTCTCAAGACACTTTACATATAGAGTAGGTCTAGACCACACTCAATAATTTTGTTTACATCCGACAATTGAAACAATTCCCCCATAAGCAAGCACTTTGGCAACAGCGGCGAGGAAAAACTTCCTTTTAACAGGCAGAAACCTCGGACAGATCCATGACTCATGGTGGGCGGTGATCTGACGGCACCGGTCGGGTTGAGAGGGAAAGAGGAAAAGGGGAGGAAAGAGGGGAGGTGGGAGGGGTGGAAGAGAGAGAGAAAAGAACAGAGACAGAGAGAACAGTAGTAACAGAACATCAATAGTAAAACTACAGTATGTGTAGGGAAAAGTAGTACATATAAATATGTGAGCTGTATGTAAATAATAATACTAATACTAGATGTTACAATAATGATAATAAAATAATAATAATAATAATAGCAGCAACAATGTGATGAATGTTTGATTGATTAGGTGAGTTATAATAATCCACAGTGGGAGGTTCAGCTGTGATCAGCGATCCATGCGCGGCCACAGTCCATGGGAATCTGCAGGATGACAAAGCAGAAAGACTCCGGGGAAGGAATCAAGTCAGTAACAGGCATTAATGGAACATAAACATAAACATCTGGGGAAAGAGATGAAGAAAGAGAGGAGCTCAGTGTGTCTTGGAGTCCCCCAGCAGCCTAAATCTATAGCAGCATAACTAGGGGCTGGTCAGGGCAAACCTGAGCCAGCCCTAACTATAAGCTTTATCAAAAAGGAAGGTTTTAAGTCTACTCTTAAATGTGGAGATGGTGTCTGCCTCCCGAACAGAAATTGGAAGATGGTTCCACAGGAGAGGAGCTTGATAACTGAAAGCTCTGGCTCCCAATCTGCTTTGGGAGATCTTTGGGACCACCAGTAAGTCTGCATATTGAGACCTAAGTGTTCTAGTGGGATGGTAGGGTACTATAAGCTCTTTAAGTTAAGATGGTGCCTGATCATTAAGCGCTTTGACATCTACATTTAATAAAAAATGTAATCACTGGGGAGTTGGCTTGTTACAAGGTTTAGTAGTCTTTTCACATATATTGTCCATCATAATTGAAGAGTAAAAATCAAAACCCCCTCAAAATATGGTTTTGTTCCAATTCTCAAGAATGAGTTATATTTAAATAGTTAAATTGATATCATAAACGTGTGATGACTAGTTAACTAATGGCTTGAAGTACTAGTTGACAAGGAACTCCGTAGTTGAAAGCAGCCCTAGTAATCAGAGATTAAACCTCAGGAAGATATTTGTGTTAAAATGCTGTGTACATGTTCATGGATCAGAAATAATGATCCAGTAATATTATATATAGTAACATAACACTAACAATCCATCCTGCATAATAACTACTTTTTATACTTACAGTGCTCTTTCTTCTGTATAATTTTGAATGCATGATTTTTATTTTGATGCAGTTGTTTTAAAATTACTGACCTGTTGACTTTACTGACGTTGGAAAGCTGAGTGTTAGGTTTTTAGACCATTAACCTGATCTGAGACCAAAGCAACAAGGAAGTGGTTTGTACAAACTCTTTACATGCTTTCAGGAAACAGATCAGAGTTCAGGTTCAGGTTCTACAATCTTGTTCCCGCACACAGGGCTGAGTCAGACACAAACATCAGCACGTTCTGCAGTCACACGCACACGTAGACACGTCAGGTGTGTGTATTTAAGGAGCAGAGCAGCCTCCTGTCATCACTGCATCACTCAGCTGACACCTGAACATCACCAGCTCACATTTAGCTGACAGGTAAGACACCTGCTGTGTTTCTCTTCATTCAGTGCTGCTCAGGCTTCTGCTGTCTCTCTCTCTGGACATTTAATCTTTTTTCTTCACAGACAACAATCTGTTGATCATCACCATGAAGACTGTCCTGCTCCTCTCCATCCTCCTCTGGGCTGCATCTGCAGGTCAGATTCAACACACACCGTTTAGACAGAACACACACACCATCATCCATGTGATACTGACAGTGTTGTGTTTTGCTCTGCAGTTTGAGTAGACTTAGTGAGACTTCAGTAGTCACGATATATATGTATTATATATATAATATATATATATATATATATATATATATTATATATATATATATATATTATATATACTGTATCAGTAGCTAGCTGGCAACAAGTACTGGTCTCTGCTTTTAGAGAATGTTGATAAAGGTTGGAAAGGTTTGAAGGAATCAGGATGCTTGTGGAACTGTAACATTGTGTAGGTGGATAAAACTTAGGGCCACTGGGCCATGGTTAATGTCAAACCCTGAAAAGACTGACACAACAATCTGCACACAATGAGAAGGCTTAACTTTATGTATAATATTACTATTCATTGTGACCGTTTTTTCCATGTTTGTGCAGCACCTGTGTCTGAGGAGGCAGCAGCACCTGAATGTAAGAACAACATCACTGTTTCAGTCTTTCCTTTATGTTCCTTCATCAGTGAGAAAAAGAAAATCAAACATCACAAATGTCTGTAGAATGTCCAAAAGTTAAATATAAGCATAACATACATGTCAGGTTATTAACTACAACCTGCCTAGTTTTGACTCCCCTGCAAACTCCTCTCTAGAGTATATCAACTACATTACAGACAGATGTTGACTTCATTAGAACAGCTGTTTGTGCTGTAAAATGTGAGATTAGAAAGGATCTATTATCACTGTATTTAACTCTTCTCTGCTGAAGTCAAGTCAATCTTGTCTCTCTTCCGTCTCTCTGCAGCTCGTTATAACTTCTGTCCGAGCGGCTGGTTCAGTTACGGCTCTCGCTGCTTCATGTTCAGCACTTCTGCCATGAACTGGTACAGTGCTGAGGTACTGCAACTGAACACTTCTATGTTGTGACTGTGATAATATTTTTTCCAAAAAATTAGACATTTTCTATCAATGGAACAGAAGCACACTATCATGGGAAATGCAAAAACAGTATCATTGCAGCTACCGTAAAACTACATTGGTTATATTTCAGGAAAACCAATGTGTAACAAGGAGAAATGTGGCTTCCACATGTGACTGCTTTAGTGTATTATTGAGGTAGAAGAACACCATTTAAACATTAATCAACATTACAATGAACATAATATAAACTGTGTACAGCGCATGCAGCTTAAACTCATGACTTACAGCTGTGAGGATGAAATGCCAAGTTCACATAGAAGCTAAAGACAAGTCCATTTGGTGGAAGAAAATGAAGACATGAAATGACACAAAGATCCCTCTGTGCTTCCTCTGTCCAACAGGAGCACTGCAACAGCCTGGGTGCCCACCTGGCCTCAGCCACCAACCCTCAAGAGTACAGCTTCCTCCAGCAGATGACACAAACAGCTGGCCAGAGCATTGCATGGCTGGGAGGCTTCAACCTGCAGGTCTGAATTTATTAAGTGACACCTTCTCACTGAGTCCAGGTCAAGTCCAGGACCTGGTCCAAAGAGGTCCAGAGACTAAGATGACATGTCCTTACACTCTTTGCTCTTTGTCTCTCAGGGTCGCTGGTTGTGGATTGACCGTCAAGGTTTCTATTACACCAACTTTCACTCCTCCTCCTCCGTCAGCAGCTACCCCTGCCTCTACTTACGCTCCAACAGTAAGTCCACCTGTTTACTTTGACTGCAGAGCTACGTCAGCTGAACTTTGATCCACTTTTACCTCTTCATTGTCTAACAGGGAATATAATGTGAAGAAAACACATGTAGAACCTTAGCTAACGTGCTGGCTCAGATAAAATCTGTGAAAATGCTGCCTGGCTGATTTAATGAAGGGGGCAACATCATACATGTTTATATGAGTGAGGAAGAAGCTGGTGAACATGACTAAACATAACACAAATAACACTTTAATACATTACCTTGACCATGAGCATGATTTCTGAGACATGCCAGATAGATATTCATCAGCTGCAGCAATGAAGACAACAACTCCCATGATCCCACACTACTTCAGTTCTAATGTGAGAGACCCTTAAAGCTCTTGAAGCGGTTAAGCCTGCACTGGGGGACTCTAAAGCGTCTGCCTGAGGGGAGACGTGTCTAATTATGGTTTGCTCAAAGATAGACGAGATCTTCATGGCTCTCTGGATAAGCCTGATAATCTGGGCCTTCAGTTGTACACTGAGGTTGCCAAACCAGGCTGAGATGCCATACCGCAGGATGCTCTCAACTACAGCATTGTTAAAGGGGAGCAACATTTTCTGGTTGACTCCAAAGACCTTCAGCCTGCGAAGGAAGTGTAGGCGCTGTTGAACGCTAGTGCAGACATTATCAACCTGAACACTCCAAGTTAGTTTGTAGTCAATGTGTATGCCCAAGTATTTATGTACAGGCGGATCCCGCCCCCTTTGCTTTCCCCTGACAGCTTGCTTCTGTCAGAGCAAATGAGTGAGAATCCCTCTATGTTAATATAGCAGGCAGGAATCTCTGGCTGTTGCCAAGTCTCTGTGAAAAGCATAGCACAGGACTCATGGTACTCGAAGCATCCCCTTGTCAGAAGTCGGAGTTTGTCCATCTTATTCTTGAGCGACCTGGCGTTACTCATAATCATTGATGGATGGGGCGGTCGATTGGCTCTCCTCTGTAGCCGCTGCCGCACTCCTCCTCTGCAGCCTCTCTTCCTAACTCGCTGCCGGCGAACAACTCTAATGTCCTCTGCTAAACAGCAGCAATACATATGCGTGTATCCATGTCGCCTGCAGAGCAGCGCCACAGGAAGCCCCTGTGGGCTCCAAATAAGAGTTCTGTCTGTAAGTACAGTAATGGTGTGTGAACCCGGATTTCTGTCTTGTTGTCAGAGTGGATATCTGTTTACACGGATGACCAGATCAGTGTGAACGTGACATTTTATGTACGGCATTAGAAAAGGTTGCTAGGAAAAACTTTCTTTCAAAAAACTTTCTCAATTTTGCTTTTGTTTTTGAGCTTACTCAAGGTTGTTTTTTGGCTTTTATGCACTTTTTCTGAATAAGTTCTGACATATCAAACATTTAACTCACTTGACTGAACAGCTGTTTCCTCATGGCTCTCTTGGCTCTATAACACATCCATGATGGCTCCACACAGATGTGATGGAACTTTCTTCACATTAATACATGAAACTAACAGAAATATCATATTTCCACTGTGTTTTCTACATTGTTTCTCACTGTTTGAGGTTCCACTGGAGCTCTTTTAATTAACATTACCCTGTTGCTCTCTCTTCTGTTGCAATGTTATAATGGTTTTTTGATTGGAGAATTGGCGCCACCTACTGCTTATCTCAATGAACCAACTCCTAATAAACACCTGACAGTAGTAGACAGAAACAAGCATTCATTTGTTTTCCTTTGCTGATTTATTTTAAATTTTCTTTACCACTTTCCTACTGACTTGCACTTTGGGGGCAATGTCACATATTTAACACTTTATTTGGGCTGACTTCTGATTTACTCAATTTTCTGTGGAAAACAGCAAATATCTGCTGTTGCAGTGAAGACTGTGATGTATCATTTGTTAGCTTAACATGATTTAGTGTTAATGTTGTTTGTTTTTTTCTCCTTTTAAATCAAATTTCAGATGGATGGGGAAACACCCAGTGTGGCTCCTCTCAACGCTTCATCTGCTCCAAGAACGCGTTCGGCTGTTAACATCCGAAACATCTGGGGCCTCGGGATGGACCAGCTGTTTAGAGCCAACTCATGAACTTTGTTGTGTGTCTTTCTGAATCACAGTTTTCCATTGTGTATTCTGTGTAAAGGGTTAAATGATGTTCAGTAACTTTTGTGTAAAAGCTTTTTTGTTTGTGACTGTGACCTGAGGCTTCTTTTCCATAAAAAGACTTGAAGAACAGAATGTGTGAGCTTCCTTTAATTAACTGGAACCTGAGCATCACAGACCTGAAGTTAAAACAGAAGTGTTTGGATTGTGAATCAGGAAACAAATTAAATATGAAACTTAGGAGTGATGCACTTAAGTTTAATCTATTATTTGTTTTAACTCCAGTATGAAATTTCAGTCATATAATTTCAGTCAGTCTTACATCAGATCAGTTGCAGCTGCAGTGTCCAATCAGTAAATTTTGTCCAGCAAGGAGGTGTGTCAGCAAGACTTATGTAAAGGCTGCTCTCATGCATCCTTGCTCATTGCCCCCCAGAGATCCCTCAGAGATCCTCACTCCTCCAAGCCGAACTTGGGCCAGTCTGCAAGATGGCGGACCAGAAGAACTTCAGGTTAAAGTGTGGATCGATGAGTGAGAAAATGACAAATTTGGGAGAGATTTGAGATATACCCTCCAGTGTCACTCAGAGCAGCGTCCTCTCTCTTTGTGTCTGAGTGTGATTGTCTGCAGGTGTGCCACAGTCAGGGCTGAGCCACCAGCTGCACTTAATCCCAGCCAATCAAGTCCTCTTCAAATACTCAACTCCATCACATCACCAGTCTCTGCAACAGCTGGTACCTGCAACCATTCAGCCTTTGATTATAGTTTTTGGAAATTCTAATGCCAAGTCCATGCCTGGTATTTTTAAAAATGGTGTTTGGTCTGACTATAATGGTGTGACCATAAGCATGAGCTCAAGTATGTGATGTGATATTGTGGAGTCTGTACATCAACAGAAAAGATGTTATAAGTTACTATACTATACTATAAATAACTTCTATTTAGAAAGACACAAAGGAATATTTAAAATATTGTGATGGAAAAGAGACAAAAATCACATGCTGTTGAAAATGTTTTAATAAAACATTATCTGGGAGGATACTGTGAACAGTAAATGGGTTTCTCTTCCACATCATTAAAATCTTCATGTTTACAACAGCATCCACTATTGAGTTTAGGTGACCACGATTACTGCATGCATGTCACAATGCAGAAAACTCATTTCACTGCAATACAGTTAATTAACTTAATTTAACTTTGTTTCTTTTTATTATTTCACTGTTGGTTGTAATTGTGTTATATGTAGTTCATCAAGTTGCTCCAAATAAATTGATTCCAGTGATCAGTTTTTAGTTTATATTTTTCATCATTTTCATTTTTCATCATCAGTTGCTCATTTCTGTTTACTTTTTATTGTAAAATGCTATAGTTAATTATTTGGGTCTCAAGGTTTAAAGTCTATACAATGCAACAGTTGAACGCAATTTTCATGTCATGTAGACATTCCATAAATATGCACCAATGCCTCATGCTATTCGAGCTGATTACTGTGACCACAGTGACGACAGACCTTTCCTGTATAGATATTTTGTTTTGTTTTTTAAAGTCTAGTTTCTATTTCAGTAAAAATGTCAATGTACATCAGTCTCCCAACTTGAAATTTGTTTGGGCACTGCAAACTGAAATAACATTTAGTTTGGTCAGCACAGAACTTTATACACAATGAACCAAAAAATACTCTAAAAGCAATAATAAATAATGAACCGGGGTGTTTGGCCTCTACTGTGTTGGCAAAACAAAGAAAAAAAGAAAATTAATTCAAATTGAAATAAACTCTTTTAAACCAGTTCTTCAAAAAGTTCTATAAATCGTTCTATTTGCGCTTGGTTGGCCCAAAAGCACTCCTCCTCTTTAGCAGCCTTCTTCTCCAGCAGCTGGACCAGCCTACTTCTCCTTCACTTATAAGTTCAGGAACATGACGATGTGGAAGACTCACTTTACTCTGTCCCTGGCTTCCTTGAGGCCTCCTTTTTGTCTTCTTCCCAGCTGCTGGCAGCTGCTGGAAGGAACATTTAAGCTTCTGAAGATAAAAAGATCAAGGCTAAGACCTGACTGTTGAACAAATATGTGCCAAGACATCACATATATTCATCACCAGGCAGACAGCTTATTGAAATTGTAGGGTTTAGATGGCAATAAACCTCTACCAACTTGGATGAAAACCGATGGCTGAAGGGTGTAGAGTAGGATGGAGAAATAAGGAGCATGAGGCAACAGGGTTTTAGGTTGCAGAGCTCTGGCTTTTTCTCTTTTACTGAAGTTCATCCACAAAATACAGAGTCTCACAAAACAAGCAGCAGACTTCTGGGTGACAAAAAAGATGCACAGATGTAGCTGATCCAGCAATCCCAGCGGCAGCACAACAGAGGAGAGGAGACACAAGCTGTCCCCCCACCTTCTCACACACTCACTGCTCTCTCTCACCTGGCCTTTCTACGCCCCTAAGTCTCCTCCCACACCAGTGCAATCACAGTAACACTCCCCCCTGACTTTAAAACATATATCTACAATTAACAATATTTACAATCAACAAAACACAATGCAAATGACTTAAATACTAAGCCATGTTCTTTTCATTCAAACATTATTAGGCCTAATAATGACTGTAAACTATTACTATTACTATTAAATTGTGCTTAGAATGATTATGCTGTTTACTACTATTTTTATTATTAATGCACAAATCACTGTTTGGCCGTGTGACTCCATCCTGTGAAGAGATGGTCGTTTTGTGCCCTCAGGTAAATTAAAGTGAGGGTCTCCTCCTCCGTCCCTGTAAGACATGAGATTACAGCCTATCAGATTCCCGACATTTCTGATGTTTATGTAAGGTTTTAATTATATCCCTTTAGAGGCATGACAGACGACAGGTGTGCAGTATATTAAACCAAAAGCTTTATGGCATGTACATCTATACATTTCAATTTTGCCCTTTCATAGTAAAACAGACAGCTGTTAAAAGAACACAGCTGTGACAAGATCGATTACAACTGCTGTTTCTTTATATTCAGTTCTCAGTACTTTTGTAGCTTCTAACAAAATCTTTGTTTTGAAATGTAGTTTCTCTCCTCTGTCACAGTTTGGACTTTCGAGTATCTGCATTATTTTACTGTTGCATATTTGTTTTCAGCTGTGAAGGAATCATGTTAAGTTACTGCTGATGGACCTCTGTTAATGCTTTGCCAGACTTTGGTCCCTGCCTTCATCACTTCGTCTGGTCAAGTGTTCTGCTGCGCCTCCACCCTGCTGCCGTGGATCTCTGTTCGCTTGGTTATTACTGGACTTGCTCCCATGGACTTTTCCCTGCCCTGACCCCCGGCTACACACTCCAACGCCCTCCTCAACCAAATTACCTGCATTTACAAAAGAATCCTGAATTGTGTTTGCATTTGCATTTAATCAATCTTAATTATATTATTGCCGAACAAGCTTTTCTGGACATAGAATATCAGGGCTTGCAACATGCACTCCTTCAGAGTTGACAACTTGCTTCAACTACAGTGTCCTTCTTTGCTTTATGGAAAAGACTGAGACATTAGTCTTCTCTATAATTGTGTATTCATGATACTTCTCAAGTTGTTCTCCGTGTTTAATCGAGTAATGACACATTTTTTCGAAATTATATTCCTTTAGAATGGCAACTTTTTCCACACATATCATACATAGCATAGCATTTCCATTACACTCCACAAAAAATCTGCAATGTCCATCTTGAAACTTTGTTCATAGTCAACTTTTCTTACATCTTTGTTGCTCGCAGCCCAAGAACAAATTTTCAGTGTCATGAAGGTGTCTCTCTTTTAACCTGGCTAGATCACCATGGCAACTTGCTGAACTCATAACCTGGTCAGGAGCAGGTTATGAGTTCTGAGTTTCAGATCAAAATCAGCAATAAAAGCACCACACTTTGACTATTAAACTCCTTTGGAGATGGTGTCACCTTTAGTGGAAAATCTTGTTGACCTGGGCGCCAGAATTTTCAGACTGATGCAGAGGGAGAGAGGCTTTCGAGACCGTACTGACCTGCTGGCTTTTCCTGACAATATTCTCTATGAGCGATATATCGCTCATAGAGAATATCGTATATATACTGTATATACATATAATACAGTATATGAATATATATAAATATATATATATATATGAATACAGTATATATACTGTAGATTCTCAGCTGAGGGAATCCCATCCATTTGCACACTTGTTGAGCTGAACATCAGGGTTGCCACCAAAAGAAGCTGTGTGCTCACAATGGGGCAAACTGTGTGTGTTATATTTTTTTGCCCCAAGAACCTACATGCATTCAGTTGGTGATGCTGTATGCCACGCTATATGCAAGGTTGTTCTTACTCTCACTGAGAGGCTGAATATGTTTTTGGTGTTCCCGAGCCATGTGCGCACGATGACAGCACAAGAATGCTTCTATAAAGTAGGCGGTAGTATATTATTTCCCTATATACTAGATTCTTAAACTGTGGTATATGTACCACTGGTGGTACGTGAGCCCCCACTAGTGGCATGTGGAGGAATTTCCCATTTCTTTTAAAAAATAAAATTAATTTGTTTAAAAATATAATTCTATCAAAATACTACACACAAATTTTGAATGAAAATATATAAAAGATTAAGTCACTGAAATGCAATTTAATATTTTAAAGTTTTGGCTTTTCTGTCTTTTTGTTTCAGTATCAGCCTAACTAAATCTAGTTACGAACTAAACTGTGATGGTAACAGTAAACGGAGATAAAATGAAGACCCTGAATGTGAATGCTTCAGAAACAGTGCAATCATGGCTCCAAACTGAAACTATTAGGAAGAGAAGTTCAGATTAGGAGCAGAATACTTTGAGCAGCTGTGCTGAAAATGAAGTGGATGACAGGCTACTTAAGAAGCACCAGTGAAGTGTCCACGATCCCTGCTAACACAAAACAGTGCAAAACAGTAAGGTGCAAACAGTAAGGGCTTGCTAGGCTTTGGGGGCGCTGCTCTGGGGAACCAACAGCTCGTCTTGCTCGTATGTTTGTTAGTTTTTAAGTGTGTTTTCTTAAAGTTTGTGGAACATCCGATCCCGTCCGATCCCGTCCTATCCTGTCCTATCCTGTCCTGTCTTTTCATGTCCTAAAGGTTGCTGTATGAGCTGATTCAGGGATGGATCTTTTTTATCTTCTACTTTTTAGCACTTGATATGAAATTTCCATTCCCTTGAACTAGTATGTTGTTTTTTATCCCATGATTTGTATTATTGTTGTTGCTGATGTTGATGATGCCCCCCCCCCCCCAAAAAAAAAAACTTAATTATTTTAAATTAAAAGATAAATTTGAAGATTAAGTGATAAAGATACATTCATCCCCAAAGACAAAGTACACAGAGAGTGTGTCTTCCTCATTGTCTGATGAATGATTTAATAGACCTGCATGACTTGGATTTAACATAGCAAACATGGATAAGAGTACATGGCAAATTGCCTGGACTGGATAAATTGTATGTTCATCTTCTTCCTCTTCTCAATTTCACCCCAGTCAACATTCTGTTTCTGCAGCCACCAATGGAAGCAGCCTGAAAGAAAACAAACAAGACAGCCAGCAGACACAAGCATTGAAGCAACGGAGTAAGAGTTTAGGCCTATAACACATATTCTTATTATGAGGATATGATGACGTCTAGCTAATACCAAAATCATTGCTAACATTAGCAAATACTGCAAAATGCATTAGTGGTGATGCTTTTATGGTGAAACAGTTCCAAACTCTTGTTAAGATTAAATGGTTTTATTATGCCACGCCTATATAGTGCAGTAAAGTGCCCTGGAGGGCAATTTATCACATTTTATTTACCATGGGGGCGTCCAAGAATACACTTGTTGACTGAGGCAGAGATAAGACACCTGTTTTGGTTGATCTGATAATTCTCTGGCAGGTGATGGGGATAATAAGGAAGCAATGATATGCCACATTTGAACTGTTACTGAACTGTGTACACCCTGGACAAGTCGCCAGTTCATCGCAGGGCTGACACACAGTGACACACAACCACTCACTCTCACATTCACACCTACAGGCAATTTAGAGTCCCCAATTAACCTGCTGCATGTCTTTGGACTGTGGGAGGAAGCCGGAGTACCCGGAGAGAACCCACACGGACACGAGGAGAACATGCAAACTCCACATAGAAAGGCCCTGCTGGCTCAGGGATTTGAACCAAGGACCTTCTTCCCGTTGTTACATCTTAACTTCCAACTGATTTCCGTCTAATGCTTCGTCTTTCCACTGTCCTAACAATCACCAGCTCTGGTTTGGTCCGAATAAATCCTTAATTCAAGGTGTAAAGAAGTGCAGAGCGTGCAGCACAGATGATGCTGGACAGCAGCTGCAGCCTGAGGAGAGAAGCTCTGCAGGTCTACTGATTTAATAACTGAATCATAGGAGGATCCACATTTTGAATTTATCTGACTGTGTGAAAATATTGATATTTTCACATCGTAAATGATGAAGAAGGGCATTAAAGTCTATCTTGTAAAACATACTCATGTAGGCTCATATGGGAATTTGGTGTAGGGCGCTGCGCTGCAAAAAAAGGGACAAGTTGTTGAATATTCATATAGGACCTTGATTAGATTTAGAAAAAGATTGTGGTTTGTCTCTGTCATGTGGGTATAAATAGCCACAGTGATTACTTGCACCCTGGGTGCAAATAGCATTGTTGGCTACAGACACCTGGGTTTTTGCCTCTGCCATACTAGGCTATATACACGTGGGTGCAAATAACCATACTGGCTATTCCATCCTAGGTGCAAATAGCAATATGGTGTGTGTGTGACACAGGGGTTTTCCACCCACAAGTTATTGTAAACAAACATTGTAATTGGTTCTGTAATCTGTCAGCATTTTTTCTAACCATAAACCTACTGCACACCAAGGGAGTGGTGCCTGAACACAGGCTGCGGGGTCAAAAATCAGAGCCGTCAGATCATTCAGATCTTCATGTGCACTTTAATTAGCTTCTCGTCAAAACACCAATAAACCAATAAACAACCATCAGCACGTTTTGCTGTCCCATGTGAGTGAAATTCTTCAGGTGTGTGTATTTAAGGAGCAGAGCAGCCTCCTGTCATCACTGCATCACTCAGCTGACACCTAACATCACCAGCTCACATTTAGCTGACAGGTGAGACACCTGCTGTGTTTCTCTTCATTCAGTGCTGCTCAGGCTTCTGCTGTGTCTCTCTCTGGACATTTAATCTTTTTTCTTCACAGACAACAATCTGTTGATCATCACCATGAAGACTGTCCTGCTCCTCTCCATCCTCCTCTGGGCTGCATCTGCAGGTCAGATTCAACACACACCGTTTAGACAGAACACACACACCATCATCCATGTGATACTGACAGTGTTGTGTTTTGCTCTGCAGCTCCAGCTGAAGACACACAAAAGGCTCCAGGTCAGTATTGAAGCTCTTTGCTTTAATTCACACACAGACAGTCAGAGCTGCTTCAATCTGACACCAACATTACTGTGATTCATCCACAGAAGCAGCAGTGGACGCTCCACAGGGACAGATGGCTGCTGCACCTGGTTAGTGTCCTCTTTTAAGTGTGTTTAACAGACAATAATCTGTACAGAACAACAGAACCAAGTTTTTGAATAGAATTGACAAAAGAAGTTGTTTTGAGTACTAGTCCACATTTGATACCTGTTCCTTTAGGCTCTGCTGAGTTTGAACTTTTTCATATACAAAGTGACTTTTGCACACTAAAAGAAAAAGCAGTCATCACAATGTGAATTTAGCACAACATCCAAGTCACAGTGGGCACCTATTTAAAGCAAAATTATGTAACATTTCTGCATGAAAATGTCTAAAAACCTTAGACATATATATTTTGTTGAGTTGTGTACTTGATCCCAAATGTTTCCAACAATGTTCAAACCCAGAGAAATCTGTAATTTATTCAACGTAATAGCGTGTTTCATGCTATCCAGGATACATCAGAGCCACAGCTGGTATCATTCCAAAATTATGATAAAACCATAAAAAGTCATTTTTTTTCTAGATCTGGGTACCAAAAGGATCAAATGCAGGTGTAGTTTGACTGGAGAAGTATCGATCCTACTTGGTACTGGGTTATTTCAATCAATCTTTAAAAGTACTGAGTACTCATACCCAACCCTTGTCAGAGAATGAGGAAGGAGGGAGGAAGGAAGGTGCACAACTTAACACAACGTGAATAAAACTTTATTACCTCGTCTGTGAACATGATTTCTGAGTCATGCCATAGACCTTTATCAGCTATAGTGGATTTTTAAAAGTGAAGATAATAACTCCCATGATATCATGCCACCTCACGATGACAAACTGTTTTTTACTGTTTTTATGTGAGAGAGACCACTAGCAGCAGCAGAATGTACATATACAATATTTGCCTAACAAGAGGAGGTCTCTCATTAGAATGGCAGGCATCCCAGAAAGAATAACATAAGGATGTAATGAAGTAATGTAATGTAAGGACTTGAGGTCACAGTGTTCTTTGACCACCAGGATCTTAAAGTTCTTTGTTGAGTCCAAGTGGTCATTTGTACCAAGTTTAAAGTAATTCCTTGATGGTGTTCTTGAGATAATGCATTCTCAAGAACAGGATGACCTGAAAACATTATGCCTGTGGTTTTTTCAAAAACTCTGAATCACAGAGGCCCTTTAGCAGACAGTCATGAATGTGCTAAAAAATTTTAGGAAGTAGTATTAGAGATTAACTGCAGACAAGCTTCACACACACAAACACGCCTGGTGCAGATAAAGATACAAACATTTTTACGTCTTTGTTTTCTTTCTGTAAAACAAAGACATCCACCAATCAATTAATTTTAAACTTTATACTAACATATATATATATATATGTATATATATATATATATGCGCGCACACACACACACACACACACACACACACACACACACACACACGTTGTGTTTCCATCACTTCTGGGGACATTACATTAACTTACATTCATTTCCTGGAGACTTATCCTGACCCTACCCATCACAAGTCCCTGCCTAAACCTAATCCTAAACCTAACCTTACCCTAACCCTGACTCAAGTCTTACCTAAAATTTAATGATTTACCTCATGGGGACTTGCAATTTGTCCCCATAAAGTAGGCGAGACCCCACAATGTGAGTGTGTAAACAGATTTGTGTCCCCACAACAATAAGTAATACACGTCCACACCACACTACTACTACTACTACTACGAGCATTCATTGTGTTGACTGTGTTTCTCTGTGGTTGTGCAGCACCTGTGTCTGAGGAGGCAGCAGCACCTGAATGTAAGAACAACATCATCGTTTTATGTTGCTTCATAAGTAAGGTCACCATGGCAACAAAAATAACGCCATTAAAGGGAAACTCTAACATCTTTCTCCAAATATCACAAATTTGGACCATAACAGTATATTTGCATGTGTCAGGTTATTAACTACAACCTGCCTACTTTTGACTCCCTTGCTAATCTTTATATCAGTTATATTACAGACAGATTTTGGCTTCAGAATCGGGATGTTTGTGGAACTGTAATGTTGTGTTGTTTCACAGTATGAGGATAAAACTTAGTGGCCACAGAGTAACTTTTTGTGGCCATCAGGCCCTGAGGAGAGAGCAATCTACACATGATGAGAAGGCTCGAGTAATTAACACACAATATTACTATTCATTGTGTTGACTGTGTTTCTCTGTGGCTGTGCAGCACCTGTGTCTGAGGAGGCAACAGCACCTGAATGTAAGAACTACATCACTGTTTTGATCTTAACTTTATGTTCCTCATCAGAGACAAAAACAAAATCACAAATGTCTGTAGAATGTCCACAGCAGTAGTTTTGCATGGGTTAACTTATTAACTACAACCTGCCTAGTTTTGACCCCACTGCTAACTCTTCTCATATCAGATACATTGCAGACAGATGTTGGCTTCTTTAGAACATCTCTTTGTGCTGTAAAATGTGTCACAGTCTTAGGGTTTTATGTAGTCACTTTCTGTTTTATTTTGGTACGTCTTCATTGTCTTTACTTCCTGTGTTCGTCTGTTTTCCCGCCCTTTTGATTTTTGATTGTTTCCACCTGCCCATGATTATGCTCTCAGTATGTTTTAACTTGTGTCTTTTCCACCTTAGTTCCTAGTTCGTCTTTGACTGTTGTGGTCAGGTTTTCCTGTGTTTTTAGAATCGGCCCAAATGCAGAACTGAGACAAGAGCAAGTGCAGATCAAAAGTACAAATGAAAACTCAAAAAACCCTACAAAAACTTACAGAGAAGATGCAAAGTAAAATAAATCAAACAAAGGAAAGTCCAAAATTAATGAAAACCAAAAACCCAGGGAAACAGGAACACAAGGATACTTGACCACAACAGCTTAAGACAAACTAGCAGCTAAGCAACTAATACACTGGAAAGGTAAAAAACATAAAGAGCAGGTGGAAACAATCAGAAATTGAAAGGGCAGGAAAACAGATAAAGACAGGAAGTAAAGACAACAAAGACGCTCAAAGGAAGTCATACCAAAATAAAACAGGAAGTGACTACACAAAACCCAAGACTGTGACAGAGAGGATCTATTATCAGTGTACTTTAACAGTCAAAGTGGTCTGTTGTAGTCAGTATTGTCTCTTCTGTCTCTCTGCAGCTCATTATAACTTCTGTCCAAGCGGCTGGTTCAGTTACGGCTCTCGCTGCTTCATGTTCAGCACTTCTGCCATGAACTGGTACAGTGCTGAGGTACTGCTACTGTAACACCTATGTTCACATAGAAGCTAAAGACAAGTCCATTTGGTGGAAGAAAATGAAGACATGAAATGACACAAAGATCCCTCTGTGCTTCCTCTGTCCAACAGGAGCACTGCAACAGCCTGGGTGCCCACCTGGCCTCAGCCACCAACCCTCAAGAGTACAACTTCCTTCAGCAGATGACACGGACAGCTGGTCAGAGCATCGCATGGCTGGGAGGCTTCAACCTGCAGGTCTGAATTTATTAAGTGACACCACCTCAGTGAGTCCAGGTCAAGTCCAGGACCTGGTCCAAAGAGGTCCAGACTTACTCAAGATGAACATGAGGAGACTGAGACAACATGTCCTTACACTCTTTGCTCTTTGTCTCTCAGGGCCGTTGGATGTGGATTGACCGTCAAGGTTTCTATTACACCAACTGGTATTACCAGTACTCCACCAGCAGCAACCCCTGCCTCTACATGCGTCCTAGTGGTAAGTAGTTGTGATTTAACTATAAACAAAGAGGTCTCTTGTCAGGTCGCAACATACAACCTCCAAAGTTTTTTTTGTTTTTTAATTTAACATCAACAACTGTGATGCTGATATACATATACTGTTCAAAGGATAAGTGGAAACTATGAGAGAAATATGGATTTCCTAATATACAGTATTTCTGAAAATAAAGTAATAATAAATAATGGCCAGGTCGAGATCAACATGAACAAATAATTTAAATAAAAGTTGATATATATAAGTATATGGTTTATATACACAGTCTTGGGTGTGTGTATTTGTGTGTGTATGTATGTATGGAAAAAATACTAACAGTTTTTTTTACAACACTGTTTTTTTATTAACAGTGTAATGCAGTAACTTTAACATGGCAAAAGAGAGTGAATTAAAACAAATCTTCATAACAATATATGGATAATTATACTTGTCAAATAGAGGTAATAAGAAGTCAAGGCCTGCCTGTAATAAAAGCCGACCAGTTATTTTCTGCAGCTGAGGCAAATAAAGACACTGGACACTATTTTTGGAAATAAAGTGACAAATGCCTTATGAAATTTTGTACTTTTGATAACAAACATAATACAATATATATTAATGATTAAGTAAAAGCTTACTGCTTGATGGCAAAGACTCACAAATGGAATTTGACGGAGACAAGACTTATTGTGTAGCCTGTCTGCAGGGAATAACGCACTGCCTGGCCAAAAAAAAGTAACCACCAGGATTTAACTTTTCTTGAATAATCAATTCCCCAAAGTGACCTCCTCAAATGTCTTGTTTTGTCCACAACACAGATCCAATTAAATGTCATTAGGGGACTAAAGAAACCAGAAAATATGTACATCTGAGAAGAAGAAGAATTTGGCCAATTTTTATTTAAAAAGAATAACTGAAAATGATTATTCAATGATCAAAGTAGCAGGCAATTAATTTGATACTCTATTAATAATTGATTAATTGTTGCAGCTCTAAATAATATAATTTGCTGGTTACATGAGCATCCTCTGATCTCTCCCAGTTAAAGTTTTTATTTATTTCAAATTTCAGGTGGCTGGAGTAACACCCGGTGCAGCTCTACTTATCGCTTCATCTGCTCGAGGAATGCGTTTGGTTGTTAAGATGTCAACATCTGGGGCCCTGTGATAGATCAGCTGCCAGATGTTTCACCGTGTATTCTTTATTATAATTCACTTGATCTAAAATCTTTTATATCCGCAAAATATTGCAAAAACACAGCTAGTAAACTAAACTGATCGAATCTTAGACACTTGAATTCAGTTGTACAATGTATTGAGGTGATTGTATAAAATGTATTTGTTTTGTATTCTGTCAGAGGTCAGAGGTCAGAGTGAATTTGGCTTACTGTGAAGTAACTTTTGTGTAATATCATTTATGGTTGTTCACTAATAAAGACATATAAAAGGGGACCATGTGTGGTTAAAGTTTTGTTGAAAAGTAGTTGCTGAGTAAGAAATAAACACAGTTTAGAGATTTACCATGGAGCCTAGTTCTTCAAGGTGAACTTGAATATTACTATCAGTAAGGACTGTGTGCATCCAACCAGGTGTCTATAGAAGACACACAACAAAAATCATTTCTAGGAGCAGATCACTTTCATCTCTCATCTTTGATGAATTGATTTCTTATCAGCTGATTTCATTGGATAAGATGAGTCTGTAATACAGAACAATGTCAGAAGAGACAAATACCTCAGGAAAAAAAACAAATCATTCAAGGATAATGTAATTGAAAAACTGAAACAATCATATTTCAGAAAGACAGGAGACTGACTGACTCTTTCCCTTAAAGAAAGAGTAGAACGCCATATTTTTTATGTCACACAAACTGGAAAAGAGTGAGTTTGAAGTTGAATTTGAGCACTATTATCAAATCTCCGACTCTGATTCCAATTCCAGTTCTGATTCTGATTTTAGCTCTTAAAGATTCTCTTTTGTATATTGTTTTTTATTGATGATTATGTATTTCCATACAAACATACCAGCCACAACAAAAATTCCTGCCCAAAGCCCAACCAAAAGATTCTTGATTACAATTCTTTGAGTGCTCTCCTGCATTCTTCACAGCAGAGTTGTGTAAAACACTAAGTACTATGGCTGAATGTTAGCAGCAGAAACACTGAACTAAGCTAATCGTGATCAGTTGTGACACAAGAGTAGCCAGCCAGTACCAGCAGCAGCAGGGTAACTACATCAGCCCTGTACAGGAGCATCATTTGATGTCAGAGGAGTCTGTGCTGTCTCCCCACCTGCCACCCTAACATTGCTCAACTCCTCATCAGACCTCAAAAAGAAATGGTAAGTGTCCATACATATGCTTAACTTAATATTTGTTTGAAATCTGTGTATGGTTTACTACTGTTAGCTGCAAAGCAGGTTGCAGGTATCTTGTTGAATCTTCTTGCAGGGTGAAAGACATTTATTGGCAGATGGAAGGCCATTTTGCCGAGCTGCTGCAGACAGAAACATGAGAGGCTGCGTGGCTGGGAGACATCTTGAATGCTCAGATGGCTGAAAGGCTGGCGCAGCGCGAGCAAGAGATGCAGGCCTTAAATGCCATGTTCATGTTGATCATGCAAAGGCCATTGGTGGGTATGCTCCACAGGACCTGGCGCCCTGATGCCTGCATTTTTGGACATTGCTACATGCACCTTACATTCCTGTAAAAGATTTGCACATTTTGTACACTTTTTTCAATAAAGTATTTGAGCATTCATTACTGGCTTCTGGTGTTGTTACCTGAACATTGAGTAACACAGTTCATATGATGCATGGGGAGTTTCTTATTTAAATTCGCCTATTCTGCTCATTAGAGACACAAATGTTCAGAAGAGGTCAATTTACATGAGAAACTTCATCATATACATGTACATGAAGTGCACAATGGCCGGAGAGTTTCTCATGTAAATCCACCTATTCTGCTGCACAGTTGTTCCACACATGATAATTCATCTATTTGGGGAGCAGATATTCTTATTAATGAGTCTGATGGCTAGAATGGTATCCTCATATCTATTTCATTTTTTCACACTAAAAGAAGACAGCAGATTAGAATGATGATCAGATTCTTTATTTGTGGTTGCCAGCAGCAAGTGACAGAAAACAGACATCCATATTGCTATGACATAAAATGTTGCATGACATCACTTCCTTTAACTGTCCCTCCCTGGTGGGCATGCTGCATGGGTTCAAGGGGAGGTGGGAAGTACCATTCCTGTATGAATGATTCACCGTGTGTTCACCTCCCTTTCAGCCTCCCAAAGGCATTCTCCACCACACACTTTGCCTTGCTGACTTAAAGTTAAATGTTTGTTGTTCTGCTGTCAGACATGCTGTGTCTGCAGATGGTCAGGAGTCATGCCAGTAGAGGATATGCACCATCTCCAAGCAGATAGTGTCCCATGTTTCTACCACCTATGGTCCTGTCGAGTTGTGAGGAGAGGTGTCCATTAGTGCCACAAAGAAGCTTGTTTCCCGACCATCTGAGCAATTACCTGCTGTTGGTGATGGAGGCTATACTTGTAAGTCAATGCAGTTTTGATTTATCTTTTTCTTTCTGCTGATATTCTCTTAAAATGTTGAATGATAGCTACATCTTCACCAAGCTCTTGTAGCTCCATGTCATCATCCCGTCTTCATTTTTCCAGCAACAATGTAATATGGTGTCAGAGCTCCATTTAGCCAGTTTCCCTCCTGTCCCTCTGCCTCAGTAATTTTCCACTCTACCTGCCTCTGCTCCACTCTACCTGCCAGCCACTCCCACCTCATTAGGCCAACTCCACTCACCTGCAAGCTCAGCTGCAGCTCATCCCCAATCAGCCCAGTATATCAGCCTCTCCAGCACACTCACTCCTTGCCAGATTGCTCTTGCTTCCCCTTTGCCTACCCTGCCTGTCGCCGACTCACCTGCCTTGCCCGTTTCCTGGATATTTCCTGTGGAGAGAATCAACTCACCTCAGCTCTGAAATCCTGATTCTCTGCCTGGCATTGACTTACCTTCCATCTGCTCACCTGGTCCTGACTTCTCCATCTGGTCCCAACTTCCCTGCTGCTTGTCCCTCATCGTCTGCTTCATCCGCCTGCTCACTTGGTTCTGGACCCCCTGCCTCGTCGACCACTCCCCCAGCCTGCTGTTACCTGTGCTTCTTTGTCTGCTCTAGTTCCTGTTTTGCTTGAGTTATAATAAAGGTCATTACCAATGCCTTCTGTTGTATGGTGTGCTGCATTTGGGTCCTGAACACTCCCGTCACGTATGGATGTACAGAGATGTTATGTTGTTGTGCTGAACTAAAATGGCATATAAATGCATGTCTGCACAAGTAAGAAGTAAAGTTCTGCTTATAAGAAAGTTTGGTCATCAAGCCTCCTTAATATAACATGGTGTCAGAAGTTTGTGCAGTGTCAACCCCCACAGAGCCTGAGTTTGCAAGGCAATCTTACAGATAATTGGAGAAACTGACCTCGGTGCTTCGAGCTCTTCTTTGCTGCCAGCGACATCGCAGAAGTCAGAGAAGGTCTAGTGTGCAACATTTCTTCTTGTCATGGAGAAGAGCTGATTAAGGATTAAAGCTTCAGGACTATCATGAGCCCCGAAAAAACTTGCCTCACATATTTTTCACACAAGCCCAGAAAAGGTCAGAAACCATTGATGATTATGTCACGGATTTAACGAACAGAGCCAAGGACTGTGAATGCTGCATGATTCTGTGATATGTAACAATATAGTACATGGCATTACTAACAACAAAGTGAGAGGCAGACTTTTGAGAGAAGCTGATCTGACACTAGAAAAGGCTCTCCATATTTGCCGTGCAAATAAAATGCTCACTGTTGAGTTGTTTACGAGTGACCCTCCAAAATGGCGATTCGACCCACAATACATTGCAGCTATCGCAAGCGTTATGTCACCTGACAAAGACCTTAAACTCCTTAAAATTGGGGAATAGCAGTTCTTCATAAACCTGTTGTCTTTGATTTAGTTTGGTTTGCCAATGTTTTGTGTTTCAGATTTCAAGGTGGAACCTTGATCTTAAGAGTGGGGGTGTGACGACCCTCTAAGCGGGCTTCTCCCTCCAGGAGCCTGGTGGGCAGAGTCAGGCAGTGGTGGAAAGAGTACTTAAAATCTGTACTCAAGTACAAATTCTGTTACACTGCTAAAATAATACTCAATTACAGGTAAAAATACTGAAGTGAAAGTACAAAGTATTCGTTGCAAAAACTACTCAGAGTATTAGTTACTTTTCATCGCTGATGTCACACTCATCTCTCCAAACTAGGGCTGCGAATTTTGTGCATTTTCTTGAACCAGAATGCTAACAATTGATTAATCATTAATAATTTAAAAGATACAAGATATTTGTTTACAAAATGAGGAAAATGTGTAGGTGTAAATTACTGCCATGTCTACTGATTAAATATCCATGAATGCATTTTTAATTGGTTAAATTCTTAACGGGAATTAAATGATTAATGATTAACATCCTTACTCCAAATGTGTGCTGCTGGTGTGTAGCATTTAAGATAAGAAACATTGTAAACTGTGTTGCTTGGCAGAGGCAGATTGCACAGAGGGGTATGTTGGATTAAGTAAACGTACAATATTGTACGAGGAAGGGAGGCAGGGAAGTGAATGAGTTATGCAGCAGACATATCAGTGCTACATTAAGTCATGCTGGTGTTGATGTTAAAGAGTCTGACAGCTGATGGGATATGATGATGTCTTATAGCGTCACCTAGCAACTTCACATTTATACTGACCATTTAGTATATTATTACAAAAGCACATTTCAGCATAATTAATGATAATGTTGAGTAATCATGCTGGCTTAAGTAAGACGTCTTCCCATCATTAAACCAGATCACCTTCTGATGACATACAACAGCATCATAACATATTGCTGTTTCAGCCAATGAAAGAGCACTTCAACCAGATTATTCTAAAACTTCCCTGAAAGCAGTGTGTAAATGATAGAATTTATAGCACGACAAAGTACTGGAAAGGGGTTGTAAAAGTGATATATAAAGGGTGTATTATGCAATGGCTGCAGCATTTAATGCAGGCTGACTTCAGAGCAGCAGTTGTGGGTCAGAGAGATGACGAGACAGTTTATTCTGCTCTGATTAAAAACGTGTTCAGTCAAGGTCCTGATCCACTAACTCCTGATTCACAAACTAACTAATTAATCCAGAATATTTATGTGGCTTATTACCTCAAAAAAAAACACACACAGGGAACTATTTTTTGCTAGTGGCCAAATTATTATTTGTCCACTAGCAGGGCACTTTAGAGGGCACTTTACCATGTTTTGTCCACTGGAAGGGCTCTTTAGGGGACATTTTGCTATGTTTTGTGGATAGTTTAAGGGGCACTTTATCACATTTTGTCACCCAGACATGGACTTCAGGGGGCACGTTACCACATTTTTTCCACTGATGGGGCACTTTAGACACTTTACTGTCATGGTTTGGGATTTTGTTGGTCATTTCCTGTTTTATTTTGTAGTCTTGGTCCTCCTCCATGTGTCTTTGTTGTTTTTACTTCCTGTCTTTGTCTGTTTTCCCGCCCTTTTTTGATCATTGATTTTGTTCACCTGTTGTTTCGCCCACCTGTGTCTGATTAGTTTGCTGTCTACTTAGTCCCTGTGTTTCTCTCTGTTTGTGTCAGTTCGTGTGTTGTTCTTGGTTGAGTCCTGTAAGTATTTTCCTCATGGATTTCTGTGTTCCCTCTGTGTTTTTGTTGGATTTTTGCTGTTTTTCTGGACCATTACTACTGTGAAGTAAGCCTGTGCCTGTGTTACTTTTTATTTTGTATTAAATCACCATTAGAACTCTGCCACTAGTGTTCCGGTGTGCATTCTTGGGTCCATTCTTTGTTTTTTTCTAGTTTACTCAACATACATATGTGACAGTACGAACTGACCATTAAAATGGACCCAGCAGTCTTGTCTTTGTTGGAGGAGCTTAAGAAGGCCTGCTCTGAATTTGAGCAATTGAATTCAGCCATTAAGGGTTGCACAGATTTCAAGCGGAGGATTTTTGTTTATTCCTTGATGGAAAAGACTTTTTCATCGAGGCCCAAAGTTTTGTTTTTTCCTCAAATAACCCGGAAGCTGGCAGTGATTGCTCACCTAAAGCGAGAATTGCAGGCTGAATTGGATTTTACCAGCAATTCTGATTCTGGGCTCTGCAAGGACTCGCTAAGCCACCAGCCACCTGCAAAACCTGCTCCTCTGCCAGCCAGTTCTGTGCCTGATCCTGCCCCTGGCTCATTATCTGAGAAGCCCCCCAGACGCAAGCGTGGCTCTTGGTGACATCACGCCTCTCAGCTGCCCAGCGTCCCTGACCCTCAGCTGCCCAGCGTCCCTGACCCTCAGCTGCCCAGCGTCCCTGACCCTCAGCTGCCCAGCGTCCCTGACCCTCAGCTCCCCAGCGCCACGGAGGTTCTGCTGCCCAGCGCCACGGAGGTTCTGCTGCCCAGCGCCACGGAGGTTTCGCTGCCCAGCAACCCAGCCTTCATCTCTCCTGTTCCGGTGGGGCTGCCACCACCATCTCCTGTCCCGGTGGGGTCGCCGCAGCCATCTACTGTTCTGGCTGGGCCGTCGCCAGCATCTCTTGTCCTGGTTGGGCCACAGCTATCTCCTGTTCCGGCTGGGCCGCAGCCATTTCCTGTCCTGATGGGGCCGCTGCAGCTATCTCCTGTTCCAGCTGGGCCGTTGCCATCATCTTCTGTTGTGGCTGGGCTGCAGCCACTTCATGTTCCGGTGAGGTCGCTGCCACCATCTCCAGTTCTGGTGGGGCCGCCACCACCATCACCCGCCCCGGTGGGGTCACTGCAGCCATCTCCTCTTCTGGCTGGGTCGCCGCCACCACTTTCTGGCCCAGCCATATTTTGGCTGGGCCGCGGGCCGCAGCCATCATCTCCTGTTCCGCTGGGTCCGCGGCCACATCTCCTGTTCCGGCTGGGTCACCGCGGCCACCATCTCCTGTTCCGGCTGGGTCACCGCGCCACCATCTCCTGTTCCGGTGGGTCACGCCGCACATCTCCTGTTCCGGCTGGTCACCGCCGCCATCATCTCCTGTTCCGCTGGTCACGCCATCATCTCCTGTTCCGACTGGGTCACTGCCGCCATCATCTCCTGTTCCGGTGGGGTCACTGCCGCCATCTCCTGTTCCGGTGGGGTCACTGCCGCCATCTCCTGTTCCGGCTGAGTCACCGCCATCATCTCCTGTTCCGGCTGGGTCACCGCCATCATCTCCTGTCCTGGTGGGGTCGCCACCGCGCCACAATTTCCTGTCCTGATGGGGCCGCCGCAGTGATCTCCTGCTCCGGCTGGACCGTCGCCGCCGCAGCCACCTCCAGTTCCTGCTCCGGCTGGGCCGTCGCCGCCGCAGCCACCTCCAGTTCCTGCTCCGGCTGGGCCGTCGCCGCCGCAGCCACCTCCAGTTCCTGTTCCGGCTGGGCCGTCTACGTCCCCGCTGCAGCCAGTTCCTGCTCCGGCTGGGTCGCTGTTGGAGTTGTCACCCGTTCCTGTCCCAGTTGGGCCGTCTTCACTGCCGCAGCCGCCTCCTGTCCCGGCTGGGCCGTCTTCGCCGCCGCAGCCACCTCCAGTCCTGGGTGGGCTACAGTCACCTCCTGCCCATCCTGAGCTGCAGCTGCCTCCAGTCTCCCAGGCGTCACTGCACCTCCTGTTGGATGCTCCATCATCTCAGTGCCGGCCGCCAGAAGGGTCCCGCCTTCATCTGTGCCAGCGCCGTCGGTCTCCAGAGGGGTCCCACCTTCGTCTTTGCCAGCGCCGCCGGCCACCTGCTCGTCCACACCGGGGGTCCCGCCTTCGCAGCCGGTCTCCTGTTCGTCCACCAGACGGGTCCTGTCTTCGCCTTTGGTCTCCTGTTCGTCCTCCTGAGGGGTCTCACCTTCGCCTTTGCCGCCGGCGTCCTGCTCATCCTCCTGAGGGGTCTTGCCTTCGCCTTCGCCGCTGGCGTCCTGCTCGTCCTCCTGAGGGGTCTCGCCTTCGCCGCCAGTGTCCTGCTCATCCTCCTGAGGGGTCTCGCCTTCGCCGCCGGTGTCCTGCTCATCCTCCTGAGGGGTCTCGCCTTCGCTGCCGGCGTCCTGCTCATCTGCTAGAGGGGTCCCGCCTTCGCCTTCACTGCCGGCCTCCTGCTCGTCCCCCCAAAGGGTCTCGCCCTCGCCTGTGGCCTCCTGCTCGTCCACCAGACGGGTCCTGTCTTCGCCTTTGGCCTCCTGCTTGTCCTCCCGAGGGGTTCCGTCTTCGCCCTCAACGTCGGCCGCCAGAGGGGCTTCACTTCGTTGGGTCCACTCTTTGTTTGTTCTAGTTTACTCAACATACATATGTGACACTTTACCATGTTTTGTGGATACTTTAGAGGCCACTTTTTCACATTTTCTGACCTAGAAAAGCACTTCAGGGGCACTTAACCACATTTTGTCACCTAGAAGAGCACATCAGAGGACACTTTACCATATTTTGTCACCTAGAAGGGCACTTCAAAGGGCACTTTACCATGGTTTGTCCACTAAAAGGGCACCCGCAGAGCACAGCTGGGATTAAGTCACACCTGTGCAAGTCACAAGCAAGTCTCAAGTCTTAACCTTCAAGTCTCAAGCAAGTCCCAAGTCACTGTGGTGAGAATCAAGCAAGTCAAGTCATTGCTCGGGTCAAGTATGTCACAGGTCAGGAGCACAAAGACTGGAAGTAGGTGGAAACAGCTAGCCCGGTTCTGTCCAAAGTTACCAACACATCTAAAACAAACTAACACCCTATAATACAGATGGAAACTTTAATATAGTACTTTATTTTATTAAAATCTCTGAGTGATTTGTACTTTAGTCCAGGAAGTCAGGGTTCGTTTCCCAGCAGTCTTGATTGAGTAACACAGTGATATAATAACTACTGACCTTCTTTCACACATATTCCTATAACCTGAGTCAATTTTGATAAACTGTCATTCAAACCTTGTTATCACCTCTTATCTTGTTCCGGTGGGTCTGTGCTGAGAGTCAGTATATAAAGAGCTCAGGAGGCTGTCATGTTCATTACAGCTGACACTGATTTCAACCAGTTAAAACCTGCTGACACTCAGCTACTGTCATCTCTTAATGCACTCATCCTTTCTTTTTCTCTAGTTGGTTTCATCATTTCAGTTAAGGAATATTTACACAGGTATAAGTTCATGTCTTTTTTTAGATTTCAGGAGAATAAACAAGTGAAATGGGGCTGTTTTATAATCACTTAACCAAACACTGGGGTATATTAACATGATCATCACACGCACATTTAGAATCCTGACTCTGTGTTTTTTCCTCAAGATCTTCATCATGTTCATCATGAAGACTGAGCTGCTCGTCTCTCTTCTGTGTCAGTCTCTCCGTCAGTGCCGCAGCAGGTAAAATCATCAGTAGACTCCAAACAACACTACTGACACTTTCTGTCATCACATTTCTTCACATTGAACAATTCATCTTAACTTAAAGACAAAATATGAGTGACTTCCAAAAAAACAGCTCATATGATCCCTGCAGGTTAATTTATGGTGAATTTAGACACTAAGGCTTCCTGGCTAGGAGAGAGAACTGACATCCAGGTTAAAGTGTGAAGAACTTTTACTTTTTACTTTTTGTGTCAGAATGAAAACATCCTGCTACGTCATACGTCGTTACTCAGTGTGAACATGCAGAACGTTGCCCGAACCAACCAGGTTTTTGTCAGGAAGATGTGAACACAGGATGGTTTTCTGTCAGTGTCTGAAGGAACAAGAGATGCTCTGGTTTTTCTGGTGAGGACAGTCTCGCATGTCTCAAAGCAAACTGAGTCACGGTGTGGCAAGATGAGGGACTACAGTCTCAAGAATCTCAAGCAGCTGCATTCATGTGCAGGGTCAGCAGATCACATCTGTATGAAAATGACAAATATTCATATGATAACATGATGTTTTTACTGCTTGTATTCTAAGTTGTTCCAGTGGACGATGTCATTCCAGAAGACAGAGCTTATATTTCAATCCCAGGTCAGTGTCTGATGACCAGCTCACATAAACAGAATGTCAATGAAAAATGCTAAATATTTGATGAGTAACATTAGATAATTCTTCCCTCTGATTTCTTGTTGAATCTATTTGTTCAGTCAATCACACAATTCTTAAACATTTGAGATGTTTTCTGTGCGTTTTTGTGGCATTCAAGCTGAATGCAGCTGGTTCCCTCTTTGTGCTCTTCATTCTCATCATCATTATTGTGATGGTGACAGAAATGATGAAAAGATGATCAACAGTCCAAAAATATCTGGACAGGAAACACAACTTCTGTCATTAACATGTGAAAACACTGACTTTCCTGTCAGTTGTTCCAGTGGAAGATGATGTTCCAGAGGACAAAGCTGATGTTTCAGTCCCAGGTCAGAGTCTCCATGAGCTGCTGTCACTCACCACAGCAGAACAACATCCAGAACTACATGTTCATACTTCCTGTCACAGGGCCACTGCATGTATTTACTGCATCTGAAGAGAGAACAGTTATCATTTGATTTAAGATGAACATTTTTATAGAACATGACACATGACACTCTGCCTGATTTTACTGTAGTGCTCAATAGAACCTAAAAACATCATGTATGACTCAGTTCACTGTTCACTTTGAAATTCTGTGATGTTTGTTCAGATTCAGATTGTTTCTTTAACCACATTCATCATGTTTCTCCTCTCAGTTGTGAAAGTAGCAGATATTGAAGACATGGAAGCTACAGGTGCAGCCTCAGGTGAGCATCTGTTTACCTGCTTCCTGCTCTCACCTTGTATACAGTCCATAGGGACACTGGGCATGCTGACTATCATCATGTTATATTATCACGTGATATTGTTACAGCCGGGGACAATAAGGGGCCTCAGGTTACTCCTCCTTAACACTGAACACATTTATGACCTCAGATTGTGTCTGTCTTGCTGTAGATGACACAATAGAATTTGCTCTGGAGGATCCACTGCAGGACCAAACTCCACGTAAGCTCATTTCTGGAAACACACAACAGTAACAAGATTTAACACAGATAAGATGAAAATGATTTCCACAAAATAATCAGAACGTATAAATGAAGCTGTGTTCTTTATTCCCTCCCTGATCCCTGCACTGTTCAGGAGATGGAGCTCTTCCTCCTGTCATCCAAGGTAAACATGATGAAACATGACATGATGAGCTCAGACTCAGGCTGCTGTTGATGATGTGACTAAATCTGGGCTCTTTGATATCCAATAACAAATCTGTTAATTAAAAAGTCAGTTGTGTTTTTACTGATCATCCAGTTTGTAAAAAAAAAAATATTTTCCTTTAAAGCAGAAGCCCACATACTCGCGTAACAACTACAAAAATTAAAACCCCAAGCTGTAAAGCTTAAAAAGCTATAAAGCTATAAAGACAGTCCTAAGTTTCTGCTAAGTAGCAAAAAAGTCCACCTGACCAAAAAGTATGCTTTTTGACAAGAGTTACTGGTGTATTACATTAGCTTGAGCCAAGGGACAATTAGCTTAGCTTAGGTTAGCATAGACTTGAAGCCAGTCTGGCTCTGCCCAAAGTCAAACAAACCAGATAAAAGGTTTTCATTATTGAGCTATAAAGCCAGGCTTGTTATTTCCTCTTACTTCCAGTCACTATGCTAAGCTAAGCTCAGTGAATTGTCTCCTGGCTCTAGCTTCATACACATGAGTGGTGTCTGTCCTATCATCTAACCAAACCGTCAACTATCTTTTTAAGTTTTTGATTGATCTTTTTTTTAGTTAAAGAGGCAAAGGGTTGTTAGGTAAATCTCTAAAGAAAAGTGCATGAATTTCATGTCAGTAAACAGCAGCATGCTAACGATCTGAGTGTAATCCTGTGTTTTAATGATGGTTAAATGTTCTTTTCAGCGAGATCACGTTCATATTGTCCACAAGGGTGGTACTCACACCAGGACAGCTGGTAAAGATAAACCACAGATATGTTTGTCAGGAGATGAGAAGAAATGTTCTTATTCTGTTTGAAGGTGAAAAAATAGATATTTGGTCCGAAATACATTTTTCCAGTTGACTGTTTCCAGTTGTGAAATGCTAAATTGTCCAAGAAACATCTTCACACTGGTTACTTACTTAGTTTATTTAGCTTAATTTACTTTGTGGTTCACTGGTTGACACTAATCTTTATTTGTAGCATTTTTATAGTATTTTTCTTTTTGTAACACTATAAATTTTAAATGTCAATTCACACACATGACAGAGAAAAAAAAATTCACTGACCTCTATGGTATCTACCCAGGAGAATAGTTTTGGGTTTATTTGGAGAGATCTGTGTCTGACGTTTCTGCCTCATCACAATAAGCATGTAAATAACTGTATATATTGTTTTATGATTTTATCCTATTCTATACTGAATTTAATTGTCTGTATTGCATGTGTGTTTGTATGTAGCATGAAGGAACTACAAGTCTCATTTTGTCGTGCCATTCTGTTTTATATGATGATAAAGAATGACGTTTGTGCCTTAATACAGTGGAGCTGAATGGAGTTGTCCTTGTCCCCCTTTTGCTTCAGTAGAAAGTCGACTGTTTAAGCTGCTCACTGGCCACCTCTCTGTTCATGTCTTTGCTTCTGTGTCCCTCTCTGTCTCTCTGTCCAGTTTCTGTGTGAGTCTGGGTTCCAGCCTGGCGTCAGCCCACAATGTATGGGAATACAATTTCCTGCAGCAGCTGACCAGGAAGGCTGGTTTCTTAACAGCCTGGATGGGTGGATATGAATTCCAGGTCAGAGATCAGCTCCACACACAAGATCTACAAACAGACACTTCTCCACAGTGTTGTAACAAATAGTTGACTGACAGTCAGTGTTTCCCCACAGAGCTACGGGAGGTGGGATGATGCTACACCATTCAACTACAACAACTGGTACTACCAATCCAGCAGTAACTATGACTGTTCGCACTTGAACAGGGTAAGATCATGCAAGGAGTTGAATGGGCAGACCTGAATTTTGTGGGTATAAATGCACTGAAAAAACAACCTTTTTGGTGTAGTAATTATTATATTCACTATATTAATTTCTACACTGTACTACTAAGTTTCAGTGTGAACTAGAAATTCTTAATTAAAATTTCAATTTTTTTTTCATGTAATGAATGCACTGTGTGGGAAGAGTAAATTTTAATTATAGATTTAGTCATACAGTTTAAATGTTTTATATTCACTCCACATGAACCTGAAAATACTCAGTAACTTGTAATCTAAAATTATATAACGTGTTTGAATCCAAGCATGCGCATTAAGACAAGAGGAGATCCCGCGATCAGTGTTGCAAAGTCCGCTTATTATAAGCGACTTTGGGCTTGTTTTTCCATGAAGTCGCTTATTAATATTTGTAGTCGCGGGTCACGGTTTTCTTGGGCTTGTTTCTAAAGTGTAGTTGGTTATTTGGGCTTGTTCCCAGCTCCGTAATAAGTTGTCAAGCAGATAATTTCAATATGTTATTTAAATGTTGGATAGTTTGTCCTGCCTGTTATTCTGCCTGTTCCCTCTGCCCCCAACCCCCGCCACACACAGGCACACACACACACACACACATATACATATACATATACATATACATACATATCACAACATATCTGTTCCCACCCACATCCTGCTTCTAATTGGCACTGATCCTGATGGCAACGAGTACTAGCCAATCAGAGCAGGCGTCAGACTGAGCAGGGCAGTCTTTTTTTCTGTTACAGTAAACACACGTCGGTGAGGTTTAAATGAAAAAGCGCGACTGCTGGTTTTCACACCAGTTTAGTTTAAGTATTTTCCAACTTACTCATTTGTTTGTCAGAGCAGGAGCCACTTTATTGCTGCAGACTAAAATTATCTGTAATTGCTTCTGTTTCTGGGTTGTAGTTATTTAAAATGGGATCTTCTGTAGTCCCTGTTGCACTGCTTATGACACTTGTCTGAATGTCTTGGCTTAAGCCACTTTATACTGCCTTTGTTTATTGTTGAGAGAATACTGAAAGAAGGACGTTTTGAGGACTATTGAGCTTTACTCTATGACATATTGTTTGAAAGTCATGTAGCTAAAAGAAAAAAGGAAGATTAGTGCACAAAAGCAACAATAAAGAATTTGTGAATTCAGGATATTTATTTGTGGAGATTTACTATGTATATAATGTTCTTGCATCAGTTTATATTTGAATGTGAAAAGATGGTTTAACTCCCTCTTGTGATCATTATCCTGAAGCTCAGGGGAAAAAAATAAACTGTACTGTCGGTACAATTTTCCAAAACTGTGCACAGTTCACCAATCTGTCTATATGAATGTACACTGGCAATCTGTAGTACCCACAGTTTACGATCCATCCACACAGATCGTAAAAACATGCACACAATTTCTGTATTTTTCTCTCCCCGGAACCTAGGGGGGCTCCGTAGAAAAAGTCACTTGTTTTGGGCTTGTTTTTAAAGGCCTGGTTGCTTATTTGTCTCGCAAGATCTGGCAACACTGCCCGCAATTTTAGTTCAGGACGGTTGGGACACACAAAGAAGGAGCAGGAGGAGGAGAAGGAGAAGAAAGAAAACGACTGTTGGGGTTGATGTCACAGAGGAGCTATATGGCTGGATTAGCTCTGGAATAATGTAAGTACTGTTCTGTCTTTCTCTTTTACAGTTGTGATAATTTATGGGTCTGTGTGCATTTTGATAGTGTGATTATTTGGGGCTTTTTCACCGGCAATTCTGGCTGCACTGAGTTAAACCGTGTCGCTGTTTTGCATTTACCGCTTTTATCGCAGCGAGTCGCGGCCGACATGGACCTACTCTGGAGCGGCCGAACCAAGCCCGACTCACCTCTAAACGGGCTGCGGTGATGTCTCTCCGGCTGCGGCTAACACCTGACAAGCCTCCTGTCTCCCCCTCGAACAAACGAGTGTTGTGATACTGAGCTCATGTGTGCAGGAGAGCAGAGAGAGACGTTTTTAAAACTCTCTTTATGTTCAGCTCTCAGAGCCTCTGTATCTTCTAACTGAGTCTGTGTGCTTTGAAATATAGTTTCTCTCCTGTTCCACTGTTTGTACTTTTAGGTATCTACGTTATTTTACCGTTTCATATTTACTTTCAGCTGTGTAGGAGTCGTTAAGTTACTGCTAATGAAACCCCCGAATAAAAACATTTCCTGCTTGTGCTGCTTCATAATAAAAGCGTCCCAATAATGAAACAACAGGGGACTTTTATTGTGAAGAATTTAAGGAAACAGTGTGTTTATCCTAGAGACATACATGAACGGTTAATCTACCGTTTTACAGCCGCTCGACTCGAGCTTAATTGCGCTCTTCTTCAGTGTAATGTCCCGCTTCTCGTCCATCATGGATACACAGACATTGATTTGATGTATTTCCATGTAAAAACACTCACAGCTTTGCTGTGTCTGACCCTGGGTACAGTGAGATATTTATATTAAATATTTCTTAACAGATTGCACTCATTTTTTCACAGGTCTGGAGCAGACCTTCATGTAACTCGAGGTGTCGTGGGGACCAAGCTGAGGCCACTTGTGAACAAAGTAAGTCAGGTGTGTGTTCACAGTTGTGTTTGTTCACATGTTTTTGCAGGGAGATGGACCCACTGTCCCTCTCTCTCACCAACCCAGTCTCACGGGAAATCGTGAAACTGTCACGTGAATTAATCTATTGTTTCGTGCGTGCCCACACGATTTCCTCACATTTTTCGTGTTACCCAGAACGCATTTCAAACTAATGTATTTCAATGGGAAGTTTATTTCGTGCGTCCAAGCACGACAATCACATGCCACAGGGTACAGGAGGAGCTCGATTTTATTTAATTTCTGAGCCTTGAGAGCAATTAAATACGACATTCTTCATCATCAGGTATTACTTTTTTTTTCTTAACATCAAGCCTGAATCCATTGCAGGCTTCCTCGTCATATGATCTAATGCTTTTATTCTTCTTTTTTGCTGCAGATTCAGGCATTTTGTGATCAGACAACTCTTTTGTGGTTATTTTTAATCTTTGCTTCCTGCTTTTTTCCTATAGCCTACAATATAGCTAGAATGTCCGCATTTTTTCACATACAGCTGGCAATTAACGCTGCATTTAAAAAAAAAAAAAAAAAATCGTATCTAACTTGGTCCTTTGTTTCTTTCGGTTTTTAATGTAACTTCAAGCCTGTAAGTCCCAGGTCCCATATTTATGATCTAATGG